>JAEMOT010004161.1:4909-111657 GCA_019297695.1 Apostasia ramifera | reverse complement strand
ATCCGGCTCGAGATCGGCTCAGTTTATAATATATATATTATATATCATATATATATATTATATACATATATTATATATATGTATTATAATATAAAATATATTTTAATTCAAGCCGATTTCGAGCTGGATCGAGCCGAGCTTACCCAGCTCAAAATCGGCTCAAAATTATTACCGAACCGAACTTTTGGCTCGTTAGTCGGCTCATTTAGATCGACTCGAATTCGATTCAATCTAAAATCAATTCAATTTTCGATCAATTTTTGATCTTTGATCCATATTAACACCCTTATAAATCATTTAAAATTTACAGATCTACATAAAATATTTAAAATAAATAAATTTCATCACAGTGAAAAAATATACATTAGTTTATTTTTTTTATGAAAAAGTTTTAGGCTTGGAGCTCCCAATTCATGTCTATGGGCCCATTCGGTGCGCATATGTGACGCCTGATGTTTGGTTCCCAAACGATGGACACTGAATTAAAAATTTTCTCTAAATTTACATACATGATATATTTATAATTTTTAATGAATTAATTTAACTTAATTAGAATTAATTATTTTTTGTTTATATGAAATTTTTATATTTAATTTTTTTTTAATTGTGGTTGTTGGGTAGGTAATTTATAAATTTAGGTGTTTTTGTATGTAATTAGGTATATTTGTTGTGATATAAAAAAAATTTTATTTTACTTTTTAATAAAAAAACTTTTATTTTTAACTTAAGAGTCATTGAGCTCAAATGTTCAATGCTATTTACATATTATACTATTAATTTACTACTAAACACCATAATTTTTTAAATATCACATAAAAAATTACAATAATGTAATTCAAATCTGCGGCACGCAGGGTGTCCGCACTCCGAAGTCCCCGCGCACTGCAGCTGCCTCGCGGGCAGGCGGCCTGCACAGGCGGCTGCCTCAGTGACATATTTTGAAAAAATTAATAGATTAAAAAAAAATATTTTTATTATTTTTACAATACATAACAAATTCTGTCACAAAAAGACCATGATTTCCTATGTAATATTTTTTGTGCACCTGAATGATATTTTTTGATATTTGTAGACTTTTATGTCCAAGTAAGTAAATCTCAGGAGCCTAAATAGAATTACCTCAGTAAAATATATAAAAATAACAAGTAATATTATTAAGTGTTCCAAAAGACGCTTAACATTTGTCGGACATAAAAATCAGAGAAACAAAAATATTCAGATACATGTTAATACGCAATGATACCACACTCATATTTTAAAATGCAATCATGCTTCAATTATACCTTCATGATACTCCCTCTAGTTACACCACTCTATCGTCTTTACTCTCTTCTAATTTTTTCGTAGTCGACTAATAAAATAATTCAACTCTATAATAGTTGAATTTTTCACAAACTTTTTGTTTTTTGTATAGCTTTGAAAAATGAACACATACTTTATCAATTCTAGAAATCCCTTTAAACACGAAGCTCATTCTTAACTAATTTCTTCTAGCAAATAATATGAGGGGCATTTCATTGGATTATAAATAAGTTCCCTAGATTATACTATTTGCACGATCAAATTAGAATATGAACCAAAACAAAGTTATTATTTGCATTAGATAAGGAGAGATGGGGGCAATTTACACTCTTCAAATGAATTATGAATATAGAATTTTTAACTAATTTAAAAAATATGAAAACAAATAACCAATGCTCTATTAAATATTATGAAATCTAAATAATATAATATTACATTAAAATAATATTTAAATGAACAAAAATTTTAATATCATTAAAAATAATAAAAAATTAATCGTAAATTAATCGTAACAAAAATTCTATGATATCTAAATATACGTAATTTTAAAATGACAAACTTCTAGTTCTTTACAATTTTTTTTGATATTAATTTTTATAAATATTATATAAATTAGTTATTAGTATAAGGAGATTTGATTAAAAATTTTCCTATTGCAGTTAAATTACATCAAGACCCAGCTTTAAGTATCTTTTTACTTTGGTTATGAAAAAAATATACAAGATAAAGTGCCTTGGTATATGCTCTTCGCAGATGACAATATCTTTATTGATAAAACTAAAGAGAGAGCCAAAGCAAAACTCGAGCTTTGACAGAATATTTTAGGATTTAAAGGTTTGTCTCAGTATATTAAAAACTGAATATATGAATGTTGACGTAGGATGTAGGGGATCCCAAGAGACAAAGAAAAAGAGAGTTCCAAGAGACGGCGACACGCAGAAAGCTAAGCCTGATGGTTAAGGCTTAAATGAGAGAGAACATCCAGAGCAACACACGGAGGTTTAAGGTGGTTCAGGGAGGGAATGCGTAAGTCCACCAGGTGGCCGGGTGATTGATTTTACTAGAAAGAGAAAAAGAAGGCCTTAAAGACCAGTACAATCGTTAGAAGAGGGAGCCAGAGAGAGGGAGAGCTTTCTTAATTTAAGCTCTAATACAAATAGGCGGGTGGAAGGAGAGCTCCGCCCGGATTTTCCAGAGGGGAAAAAGTATAAACAATGCTGAGCCTAGCACCGTTGTTAGCCATTGGAGGGGATGGAAACAATTGGTGAACCCTTGGGGTCCGTGATGGCTGAAGCATGCGAGCCCTTGGTTTGCGTGACTGGAAGAAGCATGCTGCATTGAAAACGGTGCGGCCAGAGCACGATGACAGCGATAGGTATAGCTGAGAAACATCATCATCGATGTTTAGGGAGAGCTACGAAACGTCGTGCCCGATGTGGCTTGGAGAGCTGGAAACATCGTGGACGAAGTTTGTGAGCTGTAACCCAAACATCGTGGATAAAATTTGGGATCTGCAAAAATATTAATCATAAGGTTAGTAGCCAAGCGCCACGTGTATGACTGTGATGCAGCGCTGGAGCCACATATCAACAATGGAACACAACAACAACAACAACAACAACCAAGCCTTAATCCCACTAGGTGGGGTCGGCTACATGAATCATTTGTTTCCATTGCGCTCTATCAGTTACCAAATTCTTATCTAAGTTTAAGTAACTAAGATCACTCCTTATAGTTTCTTGCCATGTCTTCTTTGGTCTCCCTCTTCCTCTTTGTACATGGGCAAAATCCAATAACTCAATTTTTCTAACTGGAGCTTCAATTGGCCTACGATTTAGATGTCCAAACCATCGAAGCCGACTTTCTCTAAGTTTATCCTCAATTGGTGCAACACCAACTTTCTTTCGGATATACTCATTTCTCATTCTATCCTTTCGTGTATATCCACACATCCATCTTAACATTCTCATTTCTGCAACATTTATTTTATTTGTATGTTTCTTCTTTGCAGGCCAGCATTCAGCACCATATATCATCGCTGGTCTTACTACAGTTTTATAAAATTTACCCTTAATTTTGGATGAGATTTTTCTATCGCATAACACACCAGAAGCATTTCTCCATTTTACCCAGCCTGCTTGAATCCTGCTAATAACGTCATTATCTATTTCGCCATCATTTTGTATAATTGATCCAAAGTATCTAAAGCGCTCACTCTTCTTGACAATTTGATCACCAATTGTCACATCTCCAATATAAGTATTTCTTTCTTGACTAAATGTGCACTCCATATATTCAGTTTTTGATCTACTGAGATGCAAACCTTTAGATTCTAGAGCATTCCTCCAAAGCTCTAGTTTCGCTTTAGCTCCCTCTTTAGTTTTCTCAATAAGGACAATATCATCTGCGAAGAGCATACACCAAGGCACTTCATCTTGAATATGTCCAGTCATGACTTTCATAATCAAAGCAAAAAGATACGGACTTAAAGCCGAGCCTTGGTGCAATCCAATTGTAATAGAAAAATTCTTAGTCAAACCTCCTTGTGTCCGAACAGAGATAACAGCTCTTTCATACATGTCTTTAATAACTTGAATATAAGTAGTGCAAATCTCTTTCTTTTCTAAAACTCTCCAAAGTACTTCTCTTGAGACTTTATCATAAGCTTTTTCCAAATCAATAAAAACCAAATGTAAGTTTTCCTTTCTCTCCTTAAATTTCTCCATTAAACTTCTTAGTAAATGAATGGCTTCTATAGTAGATCTACCTGGCATTTATATTTGTGATCAAATTGTCAAAAAAAGTAATCGCTTTAAGTACCTTAAATAAATCATACAAAATGATAAAAAATAGATAATAATATTATTAGTAGGGTCTAAGCAGGAGGGGTGAAATGAAAAAATATTTTCAGTGCGTTGTGCAATAAAAATATTTCTTGTGTGTTGTACAATAGAAAAATTTCATCTGGACTTTTAAAACCTAATTTAATTCGAATTTTTTTTTTGGACAAGAGAATATAAATATTTTATTTTTTAAGTTTAATGGAAGAGAAATATATATTTTTTTTGATAGGAGAGAAATATATTTTAATATTATAAAGTGTGTAAAATGTGAAATACTTTAGATTCTAATATTCATATTTGTATTGGAAGTGAAATAAAATTAATTTTTATAGTTAAAATTGTGTTTGACAAAAAAATTACGTCGAATCAAACGAGAAAACATAGAAATAATAAGCATTTGAGAAATGAAGATGCTAAAATCAATGTATGATTATACACGAAAGGATAGAATGAGAAATAAATATATTTACAAGAAAATTAGGGTTACATTAATTGAGGATAAACTCAGAAGAAGTTAGCTTAAATAATTTGGACATGTAAATTATAGGCCGACTGAAGCTTCAATTAGGAAAATCGAGTTATTAGATTTTGCCTATATATAAAGAGGAAGGAGAACAAAGAAAACATAGTAAAAAATTATAAGAAGTGATCTTACTCATTCAGATTTAAATAATAATTTATTAATTGATAAAACGTAATGCAAACAAAAAATTCATATAACTGACCCCACCTAATGAAATTAAGGCTTGGTTGTTATTGTTGGTATACAAAATTGTGAAAAAGGAGAAATGTCATATAAAAAACTAGGTATACTACGGATTCATAAGGCCCTGAGAATAAGTAGCCAATAAACGACTAATCTTCCAATCTTAGCATTGCATTAATTTGGCTACATTAACAAGGGAAGCATCATTATTTAGGTGATGATCCTTTATGTTGATACGAAAAAGTTTTCACTATCCATTATTCACCTCTTGAATTTGAGTACAAATTGAAGAACATTTACATCTTTGACCAAGAGGAAAAACCCTGAGGCTGAAAAGGGGGAACCGAAGACCCTTTACGGTGCCGATGGTGGAAGGAGGGGAGGTGGTTCAATTTGTAGCAACCCTAAACCTTAGGAGGAAGTTAAGCTTTGGGAGATGGAGGTCCTACAATGGAGTTGAAGGAAACGAGTAAGGCTGGTCCGATTGTTGCTCTCCCAGGAAATGTCATCTCTTCAAAGGAAGCCTAGCCACTAAGAAGGAAATGCAAACTAAAAATATGGAAGAAGATAAGGAACCTATTGAAGGTAAAAGCTCCATAGATGAAGACTAGCAGCCATCAACAGTTAGTAATTGCCGTGATCCCCCACACTGTTGCAGAGGGAGTGAGTGTCGTATTCCTAGGAAGGGGCGTAGCCAAAGCTTGATGGGAGTGCCTAGTTCAATCCGAAACACAAGTTCTACTCCATGTCCACCAGAAGCTACTTCTCAAAGGACAAGAGCTCCAGCAACAACTCAGCACTTGTATTGGAGGAAGGGGACTACTTTACACAAGAAGGGGTGAAATGGCCTTTGGAGGTACCTGAATTGGTCTATACTCAACTAGTAGGTATGACCACTAAACACGCGGTGTACTCGGAGGGAGCTGCGAGTTGATAGTGCTTAAGATCCCAATGGGGCCGTTTCATGTAGGGCCCTAGGAAGAGTTGCAGCAAAATTTTTACAGGTCAAAATCCCTCTAAACAGGTCACTACCATAGCCAACATAAACCTCCCACCATATGTTTGTGGAATTGAGAGATGAGGGAGGCAGCTATGACTGGTTTGAGCACCATGCAGAGTGACCTCTTACACGTCTAGGATCAACATGCAGGCTCCGAAAATGCTCTGCATGTAAGAAATTTTGCCAGCACACCAGTTGTTCTGTCACAATGTCATAGCTAGTGTCAATGGGGGTAACGACCCAACATTTCACAGTTCAAATTATGTTAAGAGCATTGAGTGAGTGATGGAGGCAAAAATGGGGCTATGAATAACAGTGGAAGCATCCCATACCCATACACGTTGCGAACAAAGCACTTAGTTGCAAAGAGGACACAATTGTCAATGAAATGGATGAGGTCAGCAATCTCAGGAGAGAACAGCAATTTGCCCTTGCTGGTCGACTATTTGGCGACTGCGTACCCTTTCACATCATACTAATTTAGGCAAAGAAAAAGTGAGGCACTATGGAAGGATTTAGAATCCTGGAAGTTGGCCAAGGATGCTTTGTTATAACTTTACAAAAGAAAGAGAACGGAATCAGTTTGATTGGGAGGCCCATGGTTGATTGCTGACCAAGCCGTTGGCCTTGAAGTGTGGACACTTTCTTTCAAGCCTACACCCAATGCCACCACAACCATCCCCTTACGGGTTTCTACTTCAATGTTAGGGCCCAATCATCTAGGCCATTATTTTAGTAAAAGTGAGAATTTTGCGTTTGATAGAAACAATACATAGCAAACGGGGAAAGGGGGCAAGTAGTAAGGGTGTGCATCAAAGTGGGATTGAGGGAACCACTAATCTAGGTACTTGACACAAGGATCGGTAGGAAAAGCAAGTGATGCTACAACACAGGCAAGTCATTTTAGTGGAGTCAATCTCACTGCAAGGTGCGAGTGTTATGTTGATAAAGCGTATGCATCAAATGGTGTTTATGCGTAAAGGGAACTGTGGGTGCTCTTGAACCATTGCTGATTCCGGAATTGCTAGTGGTGATTGGTGGCAATTTCAATTGTAACTTAGGCCAAGAGGATAAGAAAGGGAGCACATAGTTTAGATCAAGTGAAGAGCATCGTGATTTCCTAGAGTTTATCTTTAGCATGCTAGGTTCACAAGAACGCTTTACACTTAGTGCAATAACATGGAGGGGAGTAGGAGATTGAGGGAAGAAATGGATAAGAGTCATGATCAAACTACACCATGCAATTTGTTGGACGACAAGAGTCATCTATTGGTGAGTAGTGTTGGAGAATTCCTACTCAACCTATGATGCAAGCTTTGTTGTGGAGAATGTGTAAGGATGCACTCTTGAGAGCAGGAAAAGACACATCCCACAGCAATACTTGTTAGAAAGCAAGAAAAGGCAAAAACTGGATCACAAGTTGGAAATTTATGTATGCAACTAACGGAGCAACAACGTGCAAGCAACCAGTCCACATGGAAGTAGGTGTGAGCAAAACCGAGAAGATTATAGAACAGAACCTGGAAGTAAAAAAAGAACCAACCTATAATAGCCTATACCTGAAAGCTAGAAAAGGTAGATAAGTAACTGTACTGGTGATTCTAAGGCTTATTGAGAGCATCCATTTGTCAAACTGAAGCCGCAATAGTAGCAAGAGGTTAGAGCACATCAGCACATTTGCTTGTTTCTTTTGATGATTATAAGATATCTCATATAACAGGAGATGTAGAGTCTGCAACATATTACTTAGCTCATCTACCAAAACTAGAAGATTCTACTTAGGGTAGGGATATGTCAATCCCCTATTATTCTTATACAATCAGAGAATATAACTCGAAGTAATCATGTAGTAATTTTTTATTTTAATACAAGGAACTACACATTTCACGAATCTGAGTAAAAATTTCTGATGCTTAAAATGACATCAAACTATTTGGCAACATCCTTACTGTCAAGAACAAGCCATTCATCTATTGCTTGGATCTAGGTAGTTTGTACCAAAACTACAAACTTTTCATGACAATGAACGTACTTGTCTAAAAATTTGACTAGATGCACAGACAAAATTAGATAGATGCACTGACAAAATTGCAACCATTCTGCAATTATGAATAGAGAATTTCACAGAAAGACAGAGCAAACTCGACCTAATAGATAGGATTGAAACACAAGATACATATGCCAAAATATAAGAAAACATTGACAATTGTTATGGAAAAACAAGATAGAAAATAATTAAAAAGAAATCAATATGTCAATGAAAATAGTTAAAATCTTGTGTGATCAGACATTGAAAAGTAAAGAGCCGAAATGCAGACCTCTGAAAACAGTTCCAAAAGTAACGTCATTGTATCACGCTATACCTTGATGGCTTAGTCAGATTTGACATGACATTTATAGCATTGAAAGCTCAATAATAGTTGGAAGAAAATTAGCTGTGTGATAATGAAATAGATCATGCTTAAAATAAGAGAATGCCAGAGTTCTATTAAGCCTAAATTTTTCTCAGCCAAAGAGGGTGGTGGAGATGATGTTTCCCGTGATAGCTTCAGCAGTATGCATTTCCAACATTGCAAAAGGTAAACAATGGTGAAAAGAGGCAAAGCAGACAAATATTGACAGGACGTTAGCAATGAGAGATGAACAGCCAGTTTAATAGAGACATTTAAAAGCTTTTATGAGAAAATAAAAGTGCAGTTTTCAGCCTCTATTTAAACTGTTTGCCCAAATAATACTGCTGAGTACATCCAGTATGAGTGTACCTCTTTTTGTGCTTCCAAAGAAATCCTTCATCAGACTTCATGTGCTCATTCCTCCCAACAAAATGGTGTGGCAAAAGCAAACATCATCATTTGTTTGATGTTGCCCACTTGCCCGCATTTTCATGTCTAGCACCAGACATCAAGCATCTTGCAAAAGAACAGAATTAGGGAAAGATACTGAACCGTTGTTTGGAGCTCCTTTCAAGTTAAGAATGGTGGTGACTAGATTGTATATTTCAACATTTTGAAAGGAAGGAATCTTCTGTCCCTGAGGAAACCGAGGTCCGTGTGCCACAAAAAAGCTCCTCATTGAGAGTAAAAAATTGTCATAACCATGAGATCCTCCACATTCATACCTCTTCTCCCTTTTATACTTCACTGTGTAACCTTCTTCCACCACCCCAACAATGGGAGGAATCCGATCACTCCCAGCATATTGAAACTGCTCTGGCAAATCCTCCTTAAGGAAGACAGTGAGCTTATCACCATTCCCAACATTTCCAGAGCTCAATCCTTTATTCACTTTCATCACCACTTCTTCCCAAGAAATTCCAGAAGGAGGCCGAATCGTAAGCAGTGAATCAGCTGACATAACCCAATCAGGTCCAATTTCAATCCAAGGAGATAACTCCTCCAAGAATACATACTTCTCATCACAGGTGCCAGCCATTCCATGATCGCCTAATAAAATTATGGTCACATCGTCAAAAATTCCTCTTTCTTCCAACCCTCTCACCAATCGGCCGACGATTTGATCCACTCTCACCACGGCTTTGGTAATTTCTGGGTGATCAGGGCCATAAACATGTCCTTGGCTATCAGGGTCTTCAAAATAAAGCATAATGAGAACAGGAATTTCATCTGTGGGAAGATCGAAATAGCCTAAAACAGCATCTACTCTTTCCTCAAAAGGAATGGAGGAATTATACTTTGGGCAAAATTTGGGAGGGCAAATCCAAGAATCTTTCTTTACCTCGGAGCCGGCCCAGAAGTATGTCGCCGCGTTGTATCCCTGGCGGGCCACTGTCAGCCATAGAGGCTCGCCGAGCCACCACTTGGGGTCGTGATTTTTCGTCGTGAACCATTCGCCGGAGTACGGGTCGGCGAAGATATTGTTGATGATGCCGTGGTAGGGCGGGAAGAGTCCGGTGGCCATGGAGTAGTGGTTGGGGAAGGTAAGGGAAGGAAAGACGGGAATCAGCCCGTCCTCGGCCTCCGTGCCGTTGGCGATAAGTCGGCGGATGTTGGGGGACGGAGCTTTGAGGTGGTAGCCGAAGCGGAAGCCGTCGAAGGAGACGACGACGACGACCGGTCGTGGGAGTTTAGCTAGGGGTCTGGCGAGGGGTTCTTGGCTGTTGCTAGGGGAAGGAAATCGGTGGCGGAGAACTCGGGAAGACGACGGTGAGAAAAGAAGAAAGCCAAAAGCGGCGGAGGCGGCGGAAGAGACGCAGGAGATTACGACGAAAGAACAGAAGATTAGGGATTTGGCGGGAGATAAAGAGGAAGATGAGGGTTTGGCGAGGAGAGATACGCTAGGGTTAGCACAATGGCGTTCTCCTCCTGCAAATCGCACGGAAGGAGAAAGGGGAGCCATCGATAGCGCCTTAGCTTTCAGATGAGTTTCGAGCTTCCAGCAATTTCGCTTCTCCACGTTACCCGAGGAGTAAGGTAGGAGAGGAGAGTGGCGGAAACAAGGCCAAGCTGCTCACTGACGTTCAGGGGTCGGCGGCGAACAAGTGGACGGCCGGAATTTGGATTTGCACGACGGCTGAGCGGAGGCTCGAAGGTCGTAGGCTCGAGATGGGATGCGGACGGCGACGAGGAGAGGCTCTGGCGTTTCGCGAGCGCTGACAAGGATAAATGTATGGATAATTACATCTGGATCCTGAGATAGATTTCCCATTTAATTTAGGTTTAACAAATTAAATTTGTGTGGCATGCAAATAAATATCCCAAAAATTTAAATTTAGATCACTCTTGTTTAAAATTTATTTTGCATGAACTTTTTTTATAAATTTCATTAAAGTTGGCCATTAAGTTATATATTTCCTTCAAAAAATATGTTTAATGGGCAATTGATAAAACATACGATTAAAATCTATAAACACATCTACCTGTTCTTTATTCTTTTTATTAATATTTAAAATTTTTTATTATTATTAAAATTTATGTCTAATAAAACTAAAAATATCTCTTATTATTGTTAAAATTTTATTTAATATATATTAAAATTCTAAGTTAATTAAATTAAATCAAATTTCTTTCTTCTTCACTACCTTTGAGCCTCACGAAAATGAATCAATCACCAAAAATTTAGAATTCTAGCTTCACTTGCCTTTCTTTCCTCCACAATACTGAGAGCTTTTATATGCTTTTATTGTCATTCTCGTCATGATTGTCCTGACATGTAAAAATTATAATTTCTCTTATTCTCTCACTTATTTTATAAAGTAAATCCTAAATTTATATCTATAATCTCTTCAATGCTGATAACATCTTTTCTTAAATTTTTATTTTGATTTTATGCATTTTTTGTATTACTTACAAGTTATTTATACTTAAAAATTCAAGTTTATTTTATATTTTAAGTATTTATTAAATATTAATTATTAATTTTATTATTATTATATTTGCATGTCATGCCTTGTGTGTGTCCTATATTTTAAAAACTTGTCATATCGGCGTATCACATTGTGTCGTGTCTTGGTATTCTCGTGTCGTATTTGTGCTTCATAGAACAGAATATATGAAGTACTGATTTAGTCAAGAAAAAAGTACTTGTAAAATGATGCATTTTAGATACCTTAGATACTTTAGATCAATCATAGAAAATTTTGATAAAATAAAGTGAGAAAATGCATTTAGTGTTATGATAAAAAAATTTCTTTCAGACTTAAAAGTAAATTTTATAAAATAATAGTAAAATTAATTATGTTATCTAGTGTTAAATATTAGCTTATAAAGATAAAATATATAAATAAGATAAATATTGTAGAAATGAAGATAGTAAATTGTATGAGTGAGTATATGCGAAAGGATAATGAGAAATAATATTTTCGCAAAAAAGTTGAAATAACATCATTTGAACATGTAAATCGTAGGCCGATTAAAGTTATAGTAAGAAAGGTTTTATTGAAACTTGCCCATATAAAAAGAGGACGATGGAGAACAAAGAAAATAATGCAAGAAATAATAAGGAGTGATTTTACACATTTAGACTTAAATGAAAATTTGTTAATTGATAGAGTACAATAGAAACAATAGATTTATATAGCCGATCTCATCTATTAGGATAAAAGCTTTGTTGTTATTATTATTTTTAATCTCTATTATTATTTTTATTTATTTGAACTATATATTTTTTTTATATGTTATTTTTCTATACCACCTATCTTTAAAAAATGTTTTGAAGAATTTCTTTAATGCAGGTTGCTCGAGATTTTATGGATTTCTTATTCGGAAAAAAACCTGAGGGAGCTAAACTCATTGTGTCTTCTCACAACTGTCATAGCACACCATTAAGTGAGGAACTCAACAACATTATAGCTAGGATTCAAGCTGTGGGGGCAGATCTTTGATCCATATTAACAACCTTACTTTTTGTATATTTTCATATGGTTATGTCTTCTCCATAATCCTTCTCCATAATCCCAATTGATTGTTGAATGACTCTGAGTTGAAAGATTTCGATTTTAGTTTCTAAGGGACTCTCAAAGAAGCATGTTTTCAACCAGACTTTATACACTATTTTAAATTATTTTAGTTTTGAACTTCCCCTTTATGTAGTTTTTTTGAACTAATGATGCCTCACATTTAATTGCTTTCCTCAATAAACTGCATGTCAAATAAGTCAAACTAAATGGTCTTGCCTTTGCCAACCCCATCATCGAGTCTCAGCAATATGAACAAAAGATTTGGGCTTAAGGGGCGAAGTTTCAGTTGAAGAATGAGATGGCTTGGAGTTTTAGTTTGCCAAAGAAATGAAGTCAGGACAAATGAGTAATTTTGGTATGAGGACATTTTGGTAATTGATTGAGGACAAAACCAACCATTTAGGTAGTTTTAAAGAGTAAAATAATGAAATGAGAATTAAATAAGAATTTATTTGAATTTTTGTTGGAATTCAAAATAACGAGTTTTGAATGAGTTAAAAACTTGAAATCATCTGAAATCTTATATTTGAATAAGATTTATATATAAATTTTTTGCTAAAATTTTTATTTAGAATTATTATTAATATTATTTTTATTTATTATTTGTGTATTTATATAACATAGTTTATTGTTGAAAGTTTGACACGTTAATACGATTCATTCCTATGCCCCTCTCACCATTCATCATCTAGCTTACGAGCCTACTAGCAGTCGCACTTTATTCTATTAATTTTCTTCTCTTAGGACATCACTCTGCGATTACTCGCATTTTTCAACTATAGGTCGTTACAAATTTACCCCAAAAAAATAGAATAAATAAGTTTATTTTACCATAAGTTGGCTTCCAAGTTGCAGCTCATATTCAGATCCAATCATGATCAGATTAAAATATTAATGGGTTAGATTTGGAACGAGTCATTTCATACCCGATAAGATCCGTTTGCAGGCCCATCTCCAGGGAATGGAAGAAGTTTAGTGAAACCTAAAATGGTAGAAAGAGAAACAATGGAAGTCCAATAAGCCACAGCAATTTGAAAAAAACTGAAATGTGTCCTTTAATGAATATTTTTGAATGTAGGGAAGGAAGAAGATGGAAGATATGCAAAAGATATTTTTATACACAAAATTTTGAATTTATTCCAAAGCTAATTCGGTCCAATCAACTAGAGATTTAATAATCTCTTTATGTAGCTTTTCTACATGATTTAGTTGGCAAAGAGGCTGCAGTGCTATATGATAGGTTTGAGTTTGTGTCTCAATTACTCGTCATGCTCGATGAAAAAAAAGAACTGGTAGCGCTTAACATACCACAAGACTCAATGAGACGGCCGGATCGGGTGCTCTTGATCGAGACCAATATAACAATCAGAAATTAAGAGAAGTTTCGTCTCCTGAAAAATTGAGAGAAAAAAAGAAATGGAGTAAATGTTAAAGAGCATATATTTTGAAAGTAGTTCCCACAATCGGTTAAATTGGGTGGTACAAAGGGACGAGGAATTGCACCGATAATATTTTTGAATTCTATCAGTCAATCCATAGTAGCATGTGAGAAGTTAAAAACACAATTGAATGTAATCACAAGACCTAATACAAGTCAGATATATATTGACAACATTGCGAAAATAAGATCATATACTAATCACATGATGCTAACAAGGTAAAGAAAGTACATATAACGAATGCATGATATGATAGATGTAATTTTGTTTTTAAAGATCCTGGAGCACTAATAAATGATTACGAAGTAAGGAAGCAAGACATCTGGTCAAAGCTAATCCTTGTTCTTCTCATAAATGCATAGATGAAGAGCAATTCAATACCGACTTAAAATGCAGAGCAAAATAATATCTGAGGTAAGGCTTCAAAAATTTTGGACTAGATGGTTGGGGACAGATGAACAGAGTTGGATAAAAGAATATAGGAATTGAATCAACACGGTTTCATTTGAGACTCCAACTACATTGCTTTCATAAGCACTAGTACTTTTGATGTGAAGAAACCTACTTAATTTTGTTTATTCTTTTGGAAGAAACAAAAAGTAAACAGAAATGGTTAAACCCCAAGTAATTTTGAGGCTTTTCAGTTGTTGCTGTTCAAAAAAGCGATAAAAACATTGCATCATTAATAGGATCCAAATAAAACTATCAAAACTATATGACAAAACCAGGTTTAAGATAAGAGTTATCTGATTACAAAACCCGTATTTTTTCACAAGGTAAACATGATTCAGAAACAGAAAAAGGGTTGGCTTCGGCATTCATAAAAGTCAAAATACTGACAATTATAAAAGTCAAAAGGGTTGGCTTCAGCATTCATACCTCAATATTGATTGGTGTTGATGGTAAATCCAGCCGAGAAACCAAACGATTAGAGAAACTAACTCTTTTCAGAAGATAGAGCTCTGAAGTAGTCACATTCCCCAGAACTAACCACCATGCTTCATCTTTCACCTGTCCAAAGAATATAAAAAAAAGTCGTTAAAGAGGAGGCTGATGGATGAAGTCCAAAAGGTAAGCAAACGTCACTATGTAGAAAGTTGGGTAACAAATTCCAAACACACTATCTGTTATCTCAGTAATTGCAACCAGTGCAGTTGATGAGTCATAACAGAAACAAAAATGACCATTTTTTTAGTTTAACAGTGAAGGAACATAATTTCTCACAACTATATCTTTAAGTGAAGTCTGAACTGTAAAAAGAGAGAATAAATTTGTGGATTGAAAATAAATCAACAAGAAACTATGGGACTTATATAGATCATGAAAATATACAGTGGAGGAAGATGAGAGCCTCTTTTGCATGAACTAAAGAAGGTGAAATATTGACGAGCAATTGTGGAAAAAGATGAAAATAGCGCCAGTGAGGAAAACAACTCATAGTAACCAAACATATGAGAGGGGTGCCAAAATCAAGAACCCATTACATATCAGAGTGAGCAGCAGTAGATCTTGAAGAAGAAGCAATGTGCAGATTCAAACTAGGAGTCTTAGATCAATAAAATAGACAATCAAATTATGACTAAAATAGTCATATGCCAGAAAAACTAGTAAGAGAGCTAAAGAGTTCAAAGCATAGTTTATGACATGCAAAGCACAAGGTGTAACTGAACTTCTCCCAGTAGAATTACAATTGAGAACGACACCCACTACCAGTATGACCACAACATGAGTGTCTTATGCTAGCCCATCTATCTATGTTTCCTACAACAACAATAAGATATCAGATGTGGAAAGAGACATAAGCTATAACTCAGTGACACAAAAGATGAGGTAGAGGTGATATCCATTAACTGGGATAACACCATTTGACAAGAGGGATTAAGACCATATAGAAATTTGACAATAATGAAGTAATTCCTCCCACTTCTAAGTCAAACTAGTGACACCATTGTAAAGCAAAGAGGTCAGAATAAAGTTTATAAACGAAAGACATATCACTTTCATAATTCAGAATGAAGATCTCACACAGTTAGTCGAGTCTTGAAATGTAACCAAGGGAAGATCAAGGTGAGCAAGTGTTTCCAGAAGCCCAAAAAAAATCTAAAAAGCCCAAGAACATGGGAGATAAGTTATCTAATTATTTGATCATGGTAACAATGTTACAAAAATGCTTTAGTTCACCCAGAAGAGTAAGGCTGGCCATGACATAAGCCAAGAACAAAAGAAGAGGAAAAAGAAAACACAATCACTGCATAAATCTGAGAAGAATCATAGTTTTTTTTTTTATTTGTTCTTTTTTTAGGGGGGCTATACCTAGTGTTATGGTTTTTCTAGATTGGTGAGCATGTGGTGTTGACACTGCCACTTTTGTTAGAGATTTTCAACATGCTAGCCCGATACGCAGTCGTAGTCAGCACCCAGCTTATTCAGTGATAATCTATTATGGCTTTTTCAGGCTTATCATTTCAGATTGATTCAGTATTTTAAGTCATGATGAGGCCCAATTATCGTATTTTTCTTTAGCATTTCCTTTTTTCTTGCATATGTAGTTTAGATTGCACAATTGCATATTTTGATCCTTGATTTGATTTTCAAGATTTTTTGTTTGCTAGAAACAAAAGAGGACGCTCTACAAATTTTTAGTTCATCACTTTCTTTAGATTTGAGAGAATGAAAAAGAAAATAACAGAAAATAATACAACTCAAACAAGCAAAGCTATCCATCTTTGTTTGCTATTTTGCATGAGCTTTAGTCCCACATCACAAATGTATGAAAGAGTAGTCTTGTAAAGCTCTATATAAAGGACTCCATAGCTTGTATTTGGCATGCTTGAACCATAATGAAAGTCTTCTTGAGCTTTTCATGTGGGTTTGCTTGCAGGTTTAATTCAAAAATGTCTTACTGTGATGATTCAGCGAGGCTCCAGAAGGAGGGGTGGTGATGGCCAAGTGGTGAGAGACCGTGCTATTTATCTCAAATTTTGGTAATATTTACTTTTACATAGAATAAATCTAGATTTGCTTTTTTCTTGCGCTCAAGTGACCTTTATTATTCTACTATTATTCGTATTTTCTTTCATCGCAACAGATTTTATACCTTTTCGCGTATGCTTCGTCTGTGATTTTGAATGTTATCATGCCTAGCCTTTTTCGACAGCTTCTACGTTGATGACGATCATTTTGCTTAGAACTTCTGCAGTTGAGTACGCTTTGCATGACCATGTACGAATCAAATGTAATTTTTTTCTAGATAAAATTTTGTTGGACCTATGAATATTAGCTAATTTAAATAATAATAGTAATAAATTAAAATAAAACATCTCTCGCATAGGTGTCTTGCATCAATTAGTATTAGAACATGGTTTAATTTAGGCCTATGCATGCTGCATAAACTTTTGGTTTACTCAGCATTCATAGCTTTCTTAGTTTCTTTTAAATATTTTCTCTACTAATTTCATTATCTAATATGGCTACCTTTGCTGCCTTCTAAATAATGGTCGGCTCTACGATCTTTTAAATGTTTTTTCTAGTTTAATATGCCCAGCTTGCCGCTTTCTTAACAATAGTCAGCTTTGCCACCTTTTAAATATTTTTTTCCTAACTTATTTCATTATCTAATATGGCTGGCACTGCCACCTTAACTTTACCTATAGTTGGCTTCGCTGCCTTCATTATCTAATATAGTCGGCTCTACTGCCTCACTAATATATTAAATTTTTGTTGTTTACTTTTGTATTTTTTTCTCCCTTTGGTTTTGCTATTCAACTGACTTTGCAGGTACTTGTTCACTTTGCTTCACTTGCTAAAAGGCCTTACAAAAAATTATATAGGATATATAATTAAAAAAAATATCTATATTATTAAAAAAAATAATATATATATAGACTTTTTATTTTATTTTTTCGTGCACTTGTATTACTTAAAAATTCATAATAATGATGCAGAGCCTACTGTGCAGGTCGAGACTCCGCGTTACTCACTATTTTAGTTAAGTAATACATAAAACTTTATATATATATTGTATTTTACGTTCATGCATTTTGGTAAGACATACATGTAATGTTCAGGGTTTTTAAATTTAATATTTGACATAATGTTTTGCTAAAAGTTACTTTAACTATATTATTGGCTTATTTTTGTAATTGTTGGCAACTCAAAATTTAATTTAAAATTTATTAAAACTATTTTGGATTTAAAATAAATAAATTAGGACTTAAGTATAAGAATTTTGGACCAATTTATAAGAAAATGAAAATTGAAGGACCAAAATATAATTTTTTCATATGGAACAAGCACGACGACAACACCGCCTTGATAAATATCTAATACGTTGTGGAGTGGAGGAAGATAGCATTGCCACACTCACGATTTCATGCTGGATTCGTCCAAATAGAATTTTTATGAGAGGTAGACACTTTAGAGTCAGCCTATAGAGTCGCTTGAATTTCAAACGCTTTCGAAGACCCTTAAGTTACTGCAAGCTAGAATCTACATCCATTATGTAGTTTTTGGCTCAAAATCCTCACATTGGTGCCTCATCTAGCACTACACCTAAAACTACTACACTTCCCACATTGAAACAACTAAGTGGAAGGTCCCAAATTCAATGTTTTATGCGCAAAGGATGAGGCTATATAACAGAAACTTGTCCAATTATGCTGAGAGAGAAATTGACCCGAATTCTATCGACAACATACAACCAGAAGGTTCTATCCTATGAGTGATCTAAAAGAAGAATACTATGAAGATGGAGGTTTAGAAAATTCTTAACCCCTTATTATTGTTAGGTGCACCCCCACTTAGCCTCAAAAGAGTGAAGATTGGAGGTGCATAACAATTTTGCACACTTTTATTAGAATTGAGGAAAAAGCATGCAAAATTGTCATCAATAGAGGTAGCTGCATTAATGCTATATCTACATATACCGTATCTCGCCTTAAGCTTACCCCTAAGGATCATCATAATCCCTATACTGTGTCTTGGGTTAATGATTCATCTATCCCTATTAAGAAGAAATGTCAAATACCTATTAAATTCAATTCATATTCGGGAGAAGTTCAATGTGACGTTATACCTATGCAAGTAGGAAGAGTAATTTTAGGAAGACCTTGGCTATTTGATAGAGATGCTCTTTTAACGAGCAAAGCCAATACTTTCATATTTACCCATGAAGGGAAAAAGATTATATCCACCTGCACCTAAGAAAGGGTACCTAATCTGCCTCTGATTGACACCATGTGGCATAGGAATTTCCCATATGCTGCTCTGAAAACACTCTTGAGAGAGTTTAGCTTGATATTGTAGGTGTGACAAGTGTTGAGCGTTTCTCAGAGGTCACGAAAATGCTCCTCCACGCTCATACATTTGATCAGGATATCATATTATACATAATAGAAGAACAAAGTACAATGTTCTCAAAGAGTAAAAACACAAAGATAGTCTAATACAAAAAAAAAACAGAAATGAAAGTAAATATGAAAAAGATAATAGAGATTTCTAGTATACATAAAGTTTCCTAACAGTTCTAGGTAGCTTTGACCGGCAACTTAGATAAGCTTGTTTAAGTAACATCAGACCAAATTAAATAAGGAGGTTGATTACCTTTGGAAATCGAGAAGCAAAGGCTCTCAATGAAGAATGTTTATGATTTGTCTTATCTAATATGACATTAAGAATTGGAGAAGCATGATCATTTGCACTATCCTTATGCAACTTCACTTTAACCTTTACCTGCGGGAACTTTAGAAGTTCCTGTAAAAAAGTTCAAATAAAGTAAACCATTATCAGTTTGATAACAGAAAAGTTTGTTTTGCAGGGCCAAAATAACAGCTAATAATTCAGTACACCTAGGCTGAAATAAAAACCGGTTATGCATTTGTAAGCAACCAATTATTTATGGAGAACTTTCTTTGTAACCAAAAGAGAATCCTACAATTTTTGGAAGTCCCTAAGTCATCATGTCAACTAAAAAGGAAACTTAAAACGCATGAAAATCAATAGAAATCAATTATTTGCAGTCATGACATGCAACAAAGTTCATATAATAAGATAAATTATCTATCTACTTTTAAAGATTCATTTCCCATTTTAGCCACCTTAGTCCTTCAGCATAGAGCAAATTGTTATTCACTAAATAAATTTTGATTTCTTCGCTGGATATGAGAGATTCTCTTGCCAACCTTTGCTTGTTGACAAATTGGTAGTCTTTCAATAAGTCAACTTGATTTAACTTTCTTTGTGTCTCACATTCTGCAACTCCAATTTCTTCGCCTTCTTATGGGTTATTGCTAGATAATCAGTGTTTCTAAATATCACACTTGGATTTATGTTTTTGTGCTTGTTTTCTACAAAATCAAGAGTCATTGTGATCCTATGAACTCCTAACATTGCATTTGGGTAACGTTTAATGTGCATATTTGAAGAAATATTAAATCACTGTATCAAAAGGATGGCCAGCTTGCTCTTTTCCCCGAGTCATTCCATAGTAGTTTTGTTTTTTTTGTTTTTTTGCTAATATCAGTACATCAAGATCTTACGTTGTTGGATTAGATTCTATTGGCTTGACCATGCATCAAGATCATAGGTGATGGGATTTCACTTTCCAGGCTGACTTAATTGTCCAAGTTATAATAATCTATTCTTAATTGTCTCAGATTTTACCATAGGTTACATTTAACATGGTAGTACTAGATGTTTCACCACGAAAGGAGTAGGGATGCAACAGCCAATGCGGTATAACTGCTACAAGCATGGAGCTTCATGGCATACAGGTCGCAGAATCCAAGGATTAAACTACTCATAAATTGAGAAATTGGCAAGATCAAAATAGTGTTCAAGAACAAAGATCATTATGTTAATGCTGATAAATAAAACATCAAGAAGTGAAAATTTCTTGTAAAAAAAAATTTTGTTTCCTCATGATCACAACACACCTGATATAAATCTGAAGCAGCAACTTTTGCAAGTAATAAATGAAGCTTAGAACTCGAAAACTCAAATAGCTCTTGCACAGTGAAAATTCCTTGTTGATTAAGTAGACTTAAAGCATGATCGGTCATGCTAGGCAGCATCCACAAAGATGACTCCTTGTACCATAAACCCTGCACAGACGTTGATGGGTGAACATAAATATATACCACCCAACAACTTACAGCAATTATTACAGTTATTATTGTTATTATTATTATTATTACTATTATTAAAAAATGAAATCAGGATATGGAATGTGAGATTCCACGACGAAAGGAGTTCCATGGCAGTTAAGCACAGTAGCTCAGAAATAGTATCCCTAGATTTTTTATTCTGCTTCCTCTCTGAAAACTACTTTTTACTCGTGCCCATATGCGAGCTTTAATAAAAGCACTTATCTTTTCCTAAATCTAAGAACATTTCATATTTTAAAGCTGCAAAACATTAGCTTAGTAAAAGCAGATAATTTTATATATAAGAAATTGCAAATATGGACTTCTTGAACATGCATTAAAAAAATGAAATTCCTCACTCCTTTGAATTAAATTACAGGCTTTATGGATAAGCCTACAAATATTAGCAATTGGATCGATTGGTCATTAAAAATCAACCCTTCACCCCCACAGAATGAAGCTTTTGGCGCTGCCCCAGCAGAAAAATAAAAAAATAAAAAAATAAAAATAAAAACAAAATATTCAAGAAAGAGGGAAAATAATCAAATAATCATGAATAGTTGTGTGAGAAAAGCATAGGACTAGTGTAATATCCTTAAAATAAATATAATTAGAAATAACAATTTATTAAGATGAATTTTGAATTAATCATTAGTCATAGAGGTTTATGGCTAAGAAAAAGGAAATTCAGTTTTGAATTACGAAGTGTTTATAAAATTGTAATTATTTAATATTACATTATAATGTATTCTACTAAATATATATGTATTATGACGTGAATGATTAAGAGTTCTCGCTCTCTGCCTACCTATCATGCTAGCACCCTCTATCTCTCTCTCCTCTCCCACTCGTCTCTCTTTCCATCTTTATTCTCTCTACTGCTTCTTTTTCTCTTTCGAGCACACACAAGAAGGCAACGGTGATGCATCAAACCCAAATTTTTGTTGGACGATTTGTGGGTTGCCGTCGTTCTTGCAAGGTTGATACGAAGAAATTCGATTTGAGTTTTATAGTGAGCTTTTCATCTTTTCACTTAAATATTATTATTTTTTTGATTCTGAGTCATCTATTCTTTTCATAGATTTTTACTTACAAATTGTACAAATTATGCAGAGATTAATACTTTATTTATTTGAAAGATTATTGAATAATTAAAGTTATATTAGGCCGTGTTTGGCGCGAGGACCAAAATCAGGACCAAAATAGTACTAATTTAAAAAACAACAATAATAATAATAATAAATAAATTTTTTTAATCATTCCACACAAATTTTAATATAAAAAAACATCATTTTACTTCACATACTCAATAATTTTCAATAAAAAAATTAACTTTATTTTATATCCTAGATCAAAATACTCGATTCGATTATTTTGATATAGGATGTGAAATAAAGTAGATATTTTTATTAATAATTATTGAGTATGTGAAGTAAAATAATATTTTTTTATATTAGAACCTGTGTAGAATAATTTAAAAAATTATTTATTATTATTATTATTATTATTATTATTTTTTAAACTAGTACTATTTTAGTCCTGATTTTGCTCCTCGTACCAAACAGGGCCTTAGAGATAAAATTATATGTAATATATATATAATTGAGGTTTTGAGTTTAAAATTAGATAGTTAATTATCTTTAGTGTTTTCTCAAAAGCATGAGAATAGAATTAATGTAAAGTTTTCATCTAGAAGAAAGAGAAACTCTGCCATAAGGTGCTGAACAACTCTATGCGTAATAAGTTTGCAGTTTATTTGAGGTAGGTACATATCTAAGTATATATGAGATTTGATGTTATGTGCTTATGATATCGATCATGATTTATATAATATGCTATATGCTATGCTTTATGTACTGACTATATTTTATGTTATACAATTCATATTATCATACTTATTATTTTAACCTGTACGTATGAAATAAATAAATTAAAAACAAAATAAAATTTTTTCTAATACGTCAAACATGCTTGAGGTGAGTAAAACTTCCGAGTCAAGGAGAGGAACCCCTCCCTAAAAAGTTAACTAGAAAAGAGATCTTTCTAGAAACAAAGAATATGAGGGAAAGCAATTTCCCCACATAGATAAAAATAAGAACAAAGAATGTTGACGTTGCTCACAGAGAACATGAGAAAATAATAAAGAAACAATAAAGAATGATTATTTTATATTGCATGCTTTATATTCAAGAGCCTATCCTCATGCGCCATATATTTATTTCACATATATTTATTTCACATATATTTCTAGATATGTTGTCTACTAGTGATGAGTTGATTTTAGTTCCTACTGAATTGAGGGCTCACTCTTTTTTAGGATTTGCAAGTTGATTGAAGTTTAGGAGCGTTCAAAAGACTCATGCAGTTATAAAATTAAAGTCAAGATTTATTTTTCTCTTTTACATTCTCTAGTTTATGTTAGACATTGTGTAACATCCCATGATCTCAATGTAGAGGTATTGTACGCCTTAGCTTTAGGAAAACTGCGTGACTTGAACACTTCCCAGGAGGTCACCCATCCCAGTACTACTCCAGCCCAAACACGCTTAACTATGGAGTTTTCCATCATTAGCCTTACGGTTTTGCCCCAAAAGGCGTCTCTATTATTTGAGATCACGTTATCTACTTATACAGCTCAGGATCTCCCTCCCTTTCTGATGTGAGACGATTCATTCCTGTGCCCCTCTCACCACTCATTATTCGACCTAAAAGCCTGTCAGGAGCCGCACTTTGCCTCAGTGATTCCTTTCTCTTAGGACATCACCCGGCAATCGTTCACAGATTGAACTCCTGGCCTAGTCCGCGGCCTTCCTCTTCTAGGACGCTGCTCTCCTTCAGGATTAACCCCTGAAGACTGACCGGCCTCAACCGTCCTCCTAAAAAAAAAGAATTTTAGTAATACACAAATAACAAATTGGGAAATCTGCCAGCCCAAATGCAAGCAGCACACGCGGCGACACAGGCACAAGCAGCAGTGCAAGCACCGGCATCGGTGCCATTACCACCTCTGACAACATCAGTCCAAGGTGGGGAGCCTCATATGGATTGATTGGTGGAACTTTTCCAGCGTATGCGCCCACATCACTTTGAGGGTATTACTGACCCAGTGATCACTGAAAAGTGGGTCGGAATGATGGACAAGGTGTTTGAAGGCATTCGATGTCCTGCAGATCGGAAGGTGTCTTTAGCTGCAACAGTGATGGATGGGGCTACTGATGATTGGTGGAGAGATCACCGTAGAATCTTCTTAAGTGGAAGAGCTATAGAGACTATCACTTGGAAAGAATTTCTTAAAGCTTTCCGGGTTAAGTATATTCCAATCTCTACATTGAGATCACGGGATGTTACATATTGAGAAATTAAAATTTTGAAGTTAGTTCCTTGAGATGTTAGTTATGAATTTGAGTTTTGTAAAGTAGACTATAAATTGTGGTTGGATCTTTTGTTTGATTACATATATTTTGATGAATAGAGCTTTGATTAGTTTTTTGGAATAATTATATTATCTGAATGTTTCCTCAAAGATTATGTAAACAGTTAACATCACCCCGTTTAATCGTTATGCCATTGAAATCATAGATAACGGTTAGGGTGGGCGTGACAACTAGCCTGATCAGTTATTTTATAAAATAGCGCATCCCAACTACTACAATTTTATAAATATTTTTCTCATCATTTTCGTTATTTATATTGCATGTAGTGTCTAATCAATTTATTCAAATTTTTTGCACTATTCATGACAAATTACCTACCCACTTTTCTCAATGTTTCTTCACATTATATATTTTGCAATTCAATGATGCATCTAATGCTCTCAAACAATTGAATACTCAAAGTATATTAGAAAATCTATGCAAATTGCGGATAAGGTTTGGATCACACAACACAAAACTGAAACTTTGCCCGTAACTTATTTCTCTTCAAGTTACTGGTTGTCTAAGACAACTGGAAAGTCAACCTCATAGTTTACTATAAGCACATTGATAATGATGCTTTCGTTCTTTGACAATTATTTATAGGAGTCAAAACACCGCTTATTCCCTTAAAATAAATAATAGTTTATTTCTTTCAAATAAATAGTTCTTATTGATACAAAACTCATCATTATAATTAAACAACTGGATATTAGGAAGACATAAATTTTGAGCAACTCGGAAAACAATTTCGAGCAAACCACCTTTGACTCGAACTTGACTCAATTATTTTTGAATCAAAATGTATGCACAAAATTTGACTCAAAAGTGATAAGGTCACATTACTAATTACTTTAAGATAGTGTAACAAATAATATTATGTTTACATACAAATTTGATGTTAGGCAAGTCATTCAACTTACAATGTGCGGTGTGAGTGTTGATACAAATCACCTACACAACATATTTTAAGTTGAAAGTGACTTATCTAACCCTAAATGTAATTTAATTGTAACGTACTTATGAGCAGCTTCAGATTACATTAAGAATAGTGAATGACAAATTGGAATGACTTAAAACAAGAACAAATCTCATATTAATAACAAAAGATATCGGGAATTTGATGTGGAAGTATGGATATTACTCTTATTTAATGAGGCTTAACAATACCTGCATTACCATTTGCAGAAGATGCATGCAATTTAGTGTGCTTGAAAGCCATCCACTATTTGCAGATATATTGATCATAGCTTGTATGATGCGTATGCTTTGATCAAGAACTGATTTTAAGTCAGTCACATAATCACTGATAGGCATTTCTATCCTCGAAAAGTGTGCCTGCTTGCAAACAACTATTTGTGTAATGAAGCAAATAAGACAATTAAGAATTATGAAACAGAAAAAGACCTTCTAGAGTTGTAAGCTGTAAAGGAATTCAAATCATCCTAACCTGAAACAGTAAATTTGCTTTAACATGTGGGTCATCTAGATGTTCTTCGTCAATCGCATAGGGAACCTTTTTAGACAAAGCTCCATTAAATTTTTCCTGGTGGATATTGAAATGCAAAGATGTAATGACAGAAAAGTATTATGTAGACATCCCAAATCAACTTATTCTAAATAAAACAAAACTAACAATATTGACAAGTAAACCCAGAATTTGTGAGTATAGTTTGCAAGGAAAACTAAAAAAAAGCTCTTGCATGAATAATTATTTGTAATTTATAATCAGTAAATTGTGATTTTAACAAATGCTTAGATAATTTTTGCTTCATATGGTTGTATTAATACAATCACATTCAAAGAAATTTAAATATAGTACCTATTACTAATCAAATTTACCTCAGTTCAACAAACCTTTACTTTCATAGCTCGGCTTACCGAAATTCTATGTACAATACTTACCTTCAGAATAAGAAATATCTAATATTTAGAAGGCTATTACAAAACAAAAAAAGAATGGAAATATGAAAACTTTCTTCCATTCAGCAGCAAAATCATTACAAGAATTTTCTCAAAAAGGTTCATTTTGCATAAAAAAAGTACAAGAAAAAAGAAAATAAAACCCCAAGGCTACTCAGTACGAAGATCATTTGTTTTTTAGCTGCTTGTCAACTTCATCTTTAAGTTCATTGATAGTAAAGTCCAAAAGCCTTAAAAACTGAAGACTGACATGTCACAAAAAGGCTCATGAAAGCAATTCTCTGTATTGATCATTCAGTGGCATAAAGCTTCTCAATCTCTTCTTGGGAACAATCCCTCTAGAGGTCAAGGTTGAAGCAAAGCACTCAAAGCCGCTTCTTTTGCTTTCTTTGTTAATGTTAAGCACTTGAATTTTTCGACAATCTTCTTTGCCGCTCTCGAAGATTATAAGGCTTTGAATCTATCTTCTACTCTCACCAACCTTTGCTTTAGCAGTTCAAACTTACTCTGCATGGAGGAGATGGCTCAGGAATGGTTTTCGACAATGCTTTTCTCATTCCACAAGTGCTTTAGCTTACGATGGTATTGGCCTTTTCATTGGCCATAGCTTTAGCCCATTCAATAATAACATTCATCTCATTCAACTTGTTGATAAATTTGAAGTTATATGTACTGAGCAGGGAAGCAAGACTAGATAGTTCCTTCTGCATGTTTTGCTCAGTCTCCTTCCCAACTTTATATTGATCCATCAGATTGCTGAAAGGGTTAAGGGATATAGTAAACATGATGCTCTACATGTCAAAGAAAAAATGTCTAAGATTCTTGGTAAATAAACATGAAGTGGGAAAGTTTTATCATGCTACCTTAAGATGACGAAAGATACTAAGACTAGCCAAGTTATTTGCACTGAGCATTACCTCACGGAGACAATCCACTTTTGCACTAGTGACATAAAAATGACCTTCCTCTGAAGTAAAAAGTAATTATTTTATGCGTCCTTTCCAAATTGATATACTTTCCCACTTATTCTTCAAGAAGAATCTTCCCCTGCACAGGATGGATTTCTCTCTCAGTATCAGGCTCTTCAACAACCTGATTGTTTGGAGCTACCTCTTCAATAGCTCTTGAATAGCTTGACTGCTAGTTTTGATATTTGCTACTTCAACCTGAATGTCATCCTAAGTGAATTCTTATGCAAATTGTTCCTTAGCTGATCTCTTTCCAACATTTTTTCAATATAGCATCATTGTTTTCTAGAGATTGACTTGAGGTTTCAATAACATTGATTTGTTGACAATAGACTTACCACTGATTCAATAGCAAATTAACAGTAATTGGCTGTCCAGAACGAGCTTCCTCAATAATTCTTTTGTTTTCTTTTTTTGATTCAATCTATCTATAATGCATTTGGGTAAACACAATGAGCATGAAGGAATCAAAAGAAATTATTAAGTAAAAAAAATTTGATAAGAGCAAGTAAAGCCGTAGAAAATATAACACTTCAGTGAAAGGTTGGATCTCTTCCCAAAGCTTGTTCAAATATCAACTATGCCCATGTTGTACTTCCCAAAAGATTCAATGATGTCGTTTGTAGAATCATCCATGGCAATTGGGGGTAGCTAGGCCAGCACAATTCAAAAGTACTCAAAAATTTCATTGAACTCCTTCCAAAAAGGAAGAAAAATCAAAACCTCAATTGATGGATACACGTAGTGAAGCTTCCCACTAGTGATTGTTCACTTACTGCACACAACTTTGACACTCTCAAGATCTTTTCAGAAAAGTTGTAAGATTCATAAACCATGGAATAGAAAATTCTATGCTACTCAAGGCTGGGATATGCATTCTTTTCTTCTTTCTGTGTCAAGTAAGGTGCGACGCCAATGCATCATCGTGCGAGAGAGCCATCAATTTGCGATGGAACGTTGGATTCTCTTATCTCTATGGATCTTTAGCTTATTACCTCATTGACAATCAGTTTTATTGTTGCATGCCCATTTCTTCCTTGAGTTTTGCTTTGTTCCCTTTTCCTTGTGATTTTCATATGTTGTTCCCATGTTAGTTATTGTTCATTCTTGTTCTTGATTATGGATAATTGTTGGAATGGGATTTCATGATTGGATTATGCATTGCCATTTTGGTCTAAATTTCATATAATTTCTCACTAATTCATGCCAATATTCTAGGGATTTCCAAGCTTTTTAGCCAATCTAGTGAAGGCACTTTGATTTATTGCTTAATTAAGACCTAAATGTGTGAAATCCTATGCCAGCATTAAAGTAATGATCTAAGTAATTTAGAGTTTGGTTCCTAAATATAATCTTATACAAAATGATGGTGAAATAGATAATGACATTATTAGCAGGATTCAAGCAGGATGGGTAAAATGGAGAAATGCTCCTGGTGTGTTGTGCGATAGAAAAATCCCATCCAAAATCAAGGGTAAATTTTATAAAACTGTAGTAAGACCAGCAATGATATATGGTGCAGAATGCTGGCCTGCAAAGAGGAAACATACAAATAAAATAAATGCTGCAGAAATGAGAATGTTAAGGTGAATGTGTGGATATACACGAAAGGATAGAATGAGAAATGAGTATATCCGAAAGAAAGTTGGTGTTGCACTAATTGAGGATAAACTTAGAGAAAGCCGGCTTAGATGATTTGGACATCTAAATCGTAGGCCGATTGAAGCTCCAGTTAGAAAAATTGAGTTATTGGATTTTGCCCATGTACAAAAAGGAAGAGGGAGACCAAAGAAGACATGACAAGAAACTATAAGGAGTGATCTTAGTTACTTAGACTTAGATAAGAATTTGGTAACTGATAGGGCGCAAATGAAACGAAGGATTCATGTAGCCGACCCCACCTAGTGGGATTAAGGCTTGGTTGTTATTGCTGTTGTTGTTGTTCCTAAATATAATCTCCTTATGAAGCTTTATTTATTGTCATTTAAGTCCATATACTTTGCATTTTACCAGTACAATGTTTTTTTTATAAATCTTTACATTATTTTTTTTATAAATCTTTACATTAGTTTGCATGTCATGCATTTGATAAATTATCTTAGATTCAATTACGCTTTTAGATAAAAGTCCTCTTTGGTCATGCATAATAAGTGTTTAATGAAATGTCCATGCATCTCATTTAAACATTAAGATCGTCAAATCTCATTCACCCTACATCATCCCCCTCCATTGGTTGATGTGCGTTTGCTGGACGATGGCGATGGTGGCCATGCATTGACCAAGGGAAAAGCAATGGAGATTGAGAACTTTGGAGTTGGAGGAGGAAACATAAATGGATCCAGGATAGCCCCAACCCTAGCAGTTGCCTATAGAAGTATTCTGATGAACTCTCACTGACAGCTTGATTGTGGAGGAGCAGGGAGAAGATTCTCCTAAGCTGAAGCCATGTAGAAGCCATGCAGGAAGATGGGCTTTTAAAGGGCAAAGCAAAGGACCAAAACCTCTTAATCCTATCAGCAATGATATCCTCGGAAACGAATGCTATCCCTCCTTGCAAGTTAGTAATGTCTACACTGATTGGGCCAAGGATAAAAACCACTATCTATGGATGTCAAGAATCCACACAAAAAAACTTATCCAATTGATGCAATTCATGGGACTAAGGTGGCTGAGGTGAGAGCTTCTCCTCCCAACTCTACAGGCCAATGGCATGCCAATTCTAATTGTGATATTGTGGGTGATGAAGCTTAAGGAGGGTGTCATTAATGTTTTGAATGCAGGTTCTATGCATCAATAATCCTTAAGTTAACCAGTTTTGTAATGGAGACCAAATTAAGTGGTAGTAATGTAGACCCCCCCTAGTTTCGACATAATGCTGCAATGAAAAGAACCTCCAGAAACCCTCAAAGAAATGGCTATGTTAAAGTTGTACGTGAACCGTTTTCCTTAACTAGAAGCTACATAGGAGGAATTTTCGACAATTCCTAACACTTGATACATGAGGAACACAAATATATGGACTAGAATGTGGGAAGTGGACATGTCTTACTTTGATATCTCTAAAAGTGACCACATTCTAATGGCAAGGTACTCCGTGATGAGCTTGAAGTCTACTGTTTTAAGGAGTAAATTGCAAGCAGCCATGGTGGGCAGATTGTTTGGCGGGAAACTTCTATACCATACCACCTCCTCCAAACTCCATCAAAGGTGGGGATAGTTTGCACGATTCTAGCTAATGAAAATGGATTAGGGTTGCACTGTTTGATGATTCGATAGAGTAAAGGTTGGTGAATTTGTCATGACAGCAGGGAAATGGATAGTAGCTGGACAAGTCCTTGATCTTGACTCTTGGTCCACAAATTTACTCCCTTAGCCTTAGCATGCTCCACCATTACAATATGGATTCATCTTCCTAGCTTGCCTTTGGACAATTGGAGTCTGCAAATCAATAGAGGATTGCTTGGTTAGTTAGCAAACACTCTGGTTTGATCCTTGCACAACCAAAATGGAAAGGGAAGCAAATGCTACGCTTTGTGTAAACTTGACTTAAGCCACTTAAAGCTCGAGATGGGCGAAGGAGCATGATATGAGGTTATATCAGAATATTGAATATGAAGGGATAAACATGGGAATGCTCCAGTTATGGTAAGGTGGGTCACCGTGAGGTTGATTGCCCCTTGATTGGTGCAAGGTGGGTGCAAAGAGGGATTCCTTCTCTAGCAATTTGGGAAGGACTCAACCCATAGGTAAAAAAATCATATCATAGTCCTTTGGGCAGTAAGAAAGGGTAGAGATTCTATGCAGTCTAGGCCTATTAATGACTTGGATCAAGTAGGCCTTGGACGCTAGTTACTAACAAGACGAGGAATCAGTACAAGATAGCTATAAAGAATACACAAACTGAAGAAGGCCAAGGAAACAAGAGAGCATCTTAGAGAATCACTAATCAAGGAGGTTCAGGAAAGAGGCAGCAATCACCTCAATGTTAAGCAGGAGCAAGGAGAGTAAATCAGCTAGATGAAGGGTAGACTTCATTTAAGTCTCCTATAGTTCAAAATTCCAAGGTGGAAAGACAGAAGGAGGTCAGCAACCAAATCAACAACAAAATGTAGCGCTCTCTGTGGAATCCCCTTGGGTAATTGCTCTGACTGCGAGTCCTAATTAGCAGTCCAAGATCCATTCAGCTCAAACAGAAGGTTTACATAATGGAATAGAAACAACACCTGACCCCAAATTTAATGTTGAGTTGCAGTCACTACAAAAATCTTACTTGAGCACAGGTGGGAAGACAAAACCTGTAAAGGGTACCCCTACAAAGATGAAAGTTCGAAACTTGTACCATGATCGTAAGGAGAATGATAATATATTCAAAGCACATTGGGCTATATAGTTGAAGCATCAACAACTGTGCAGCGTCAACAATTCAAAGTGAAGACAATGCTAGTGCATCTAGATGTGAAGCCCAGCCTCCAGGCCTAAGTGATGAAAGAAACAAAAATTTGAATCTGGAACCAGTTGCATTGGTCTTAAAGAGCTGTCCATGCAACCCAAAGGATGTGTCTACAAATTCAGCAGTCTTCTGCACTTTTGGGTGTCAAATCACATTTTTATCCTTACTGTTTATACTCTTTACCTTTTGTGGTTAATAGTAATAATAAAGCTTAGTATTGACAACACCATTAGTGTATCACCTTCGCTCCATGGGTCGACCAATGGGATTTCCTCCCTTACGGGATAGGTAGTCCCTTACGGGATAGGTATTCCCTTATGTTCATAGGAAACTCCAACATTGACGTGGTTTGAGTGGAGACACAACGAGTTGGCTTACTCGGTGTTATCATCACCAAGATACAGTCGCACAAATTTTCGTATTTTTTTCTGCATTTTTTCAAAGGCCAAGTATGTCTACCCATGACATCGTATCATATCCATATTATATAGTGGTTTTGCACTCTTTGTACCCTAATATATAGAAAAAAAAAATCATAAACAGATCTTATCGTAATAAATGACAATATTTACAAGAGAATTTAAAATTATAACTGCAATATCAATGTAAATTATAGCAGCATTTATAATTTTATTTGGAATCATAATTAGGATATCAGAGTGCTAAATAACATCATTTATAATATCACATTGAACAATTGATTTGGACTCATACAATTAACTTAACTGATCATTTCAATATTATGTCACAGTTGACCAAAAGTTGTTGAATTCGAAAAAAATTTGCACATATTACTTCCTTTGTAAGAGGACATCTCAATGTTATACTTCAAGTTGTCTCTACCTTTCTTTAATATAAAAGCAAGGGACAGAGATTTTTTTTTTTTAACTTTTTTCTTTAATTTGGACTTAAACAATTTACTAAATTAATCAAATAAACATTAATGCAAATGTTAAATTGTATAAGAAAATTACCTCATAGGTACATTTTCAATTACCCGAGTTAAATCTGAACTAAAATCTGAACCTAGGGTAAGTCAGACTTAGTATGGTATTGGTTTGATACTGACTTAATAGAAATTGAATTAGTGAGGCAGGCGAACATTGTGGCAGTAGCGAGGCACATGTGCGAGCCATAGAGCGTGTCATAGACAAAGTCACAGGTGCTAGGCTAGGCATAGTCACATGAATCAAGGCTTCGTACAAAATGCAAGAGCAAGCCATTACAGCGTAGCTATGGGTGTTAGGAACTAAATATGCTCCACAAAGGCTCCACAAAGGCTCCTTCATAAGAGTTTGCTGATGAAAGATGTGGTTCAATTGGAAGGGGGAAAAAGACTTTGGACCCATGAAGGAAGCAGACTCTAAAATAAGCTCCCATTGTGACAAACTCGATATGGCAAAAAGAAAGATGAAAGGTTCATCGGACTTATTCGACAACTCAGCATAGGCAATAGGAAGATGGCAAGGTACTCGATCATAAGCCTATTCCAAGATCAATAAAATCAAATGAAGACCTTATTCTTTGCTCTCCATATGTTTTAATTAATTGTCTAAATAAAAACAAGCCATCATTGTTGATCTTCCTTAAGCTTTGCTCTAACATTTATTCTCGTAGTTTATTGTATGACTCAAAAGTTTTATTTGAATAATTACATAAGTTTTGAACATTAGTTTTATTTGTAATTGTTGGTATTAAAATGTTTTTTTCCCATCAAATCAATAGGCATTTTCATAGTTCTTGAGGCGGGGAAAAATGATAATTTAATATGTAATTCAAGAGATCAACAATTAAATATAAAATTCTGTTGGATGACACTAGACAGTCAATTAAACTAATCTCAAATGTAAAGTTAATTGGAATAGTAGGTAAATAGAATTTTACTGGTTAGATTATGGTGATCATTTGAATTTCAACATGCTGGATCTAGGAAATAAAAAAATTAATTAGGCCACTTGCAAATATCACCAAAAAGATACCAGGTTTGAGTTTAGACTTGAACTTATGTGAGATAGTGGATCACGAATCTTGAGAATTGCAAAAGTAATTTAAAATTGGCATGAATCAACTGGGAAAGTAGCAGGGCGTCGAACAAAGATCCCACGTTGAAGGTGGGCATGGTGTCTACGCTAGTGTAGACTTGTAGACGCGGAGCAAGCGGAGGTGCAGAAGCGCGAAAAGAGGATTCCACAGAGTTGTGCAGTCTTGCACACTTGGTGTGCCCATAAACAGGTTTGACCATGCAGGCAAAGCCCAATGTGACAAATGCTGCATGGGACAAGGCCCGCTTGTGGACTCTGCCATGCAAAGTCAAGGCCCTCATCTTGGCTCTGTCGCGTGGGAACAAAGCTTGTGTGCGGGGCCCAGTGCTTAGGAAGAAGGCCCAAGAGCGGATTTTGTTGTGAGAGAGTGAGACTCGTGCGTGAATTCTACTGTGCGAGAGCCGACCTATGCACAAACCCTACTAAACATAAGTTGGCGCATGTGTGGACTCTACAAAACGAGAGTGAGTTTTGCAAGTGGCTGTAGACATGGGATATTGTCTGGTGCAACGAATTGATCTGTTGAAAGAGGGTGAGCAAGGACGAACCTGAGTTGGGGCTCATGAAGTTTCGCCATAAACTCTAAAATAAAGGTGGCTAAGGTCTTTAAAAAATTTAAATAATAAAATAAACCAATTAAGCCCAAACAAACAAAACAAACAGCTTGATCGATAAGCACAATGGATTACAATTGAACTCAAAATTAAAACAAAGCAATTCAACTTAATATTGAACTAATTAAAGGATCAAACATTACGTAAACTAAAATATGATTCATAAAATTGACCAAAACTAAATCAACTCTAGATGATAAATCAATCGTACATACAGATGTCAAGATGCTTTTAGTATCCTTTGTAACTTTGTAAGTATATTACTCTCATTCTCCAAACACCTTTTTAGACGGCAAGTAATAAATAATTTTCTCGAAAACTTTACTTCTATGTACTTTTTTTCAAAGCTAATAGACTTGTGTTCAGTCATTTTTCAAATTATTTTTTCATTTATTTTAAATATCTTTTTCTTGAAATAATACTCTATCATCTTCTCGTGATTTCTTATCTCTTATCTTAAGTTACTTTGAATATCAATTTTCTTCCTCCTTAGTAACACATGTATAGTAATCCATCGTTAGCTCTAGCTTTACTAACCACCCTCTCAGCCATGTTTTTGACTTTTTAATAATTATGCAAGTGAATAATTTTTACTTTTTACCAATCTTCATAAGAAATTTTTTGGCAAATTACTAATAGGTCCCTATAGATTATCTATATAATTACATTTCAGTTTACTATTCCTAAAATTTTTTGATAGGTCCCTATAATATATCATTGATGGATTATACCTTATAAGCTGACGAAATCAGTCTGTTTGAACCTTACATGTAACTAGTTTATTTCTAAAAGCCTTGACTACTATAATGTTTGAATAAGAGTGACTTATTACAAAGTTTTTAAGAATTGTGGACCAAAGTGTGATTATGAATGAATTGTTAGGACCTATCGTAATTTTTCTAATTTCTTTGTTAAAATATATATTATATGTCTCATTATAGAGAACCACCTTACAAATGAATAAAAAGGAACTCTCAGAACAAATAACTTGTGAAACTTTCGCAACTAACCACGTAAAAGGATCTATGTTAAAGGCAACTAATAACTATTTCAATTAAATAGATTGTAGTACAATTGAACCTCATTGTGTCGCACAGGAAGCTCATCATATTCCGCCGCACCAGAGAGAATATGAAGGAAAACCTAAACATAAGAAAGAATAAGCTTAGGAAAAATATACTTAGGTGGACATATTAAATGATTGTAGGAAGATAAACAAATGCCATTATGTGAACAAGAACCTCCAGTGATGTATTTGGTCCAATATTTGATCCAAACATTGACACAGTCAAATAACTGAGATAATATTGCGATGCTATTGAACCTAACACCAAAGGCTCCACATCATTTTCATTTATCTTGATGCATCCGCTATCTTCCAGATCTTCAAATGTAGTTTGCACCAAACTGTTTAACAAAGAGGGTAAATGGTCTTTATATTTTGCACAAATGAAAAGAAAAAGAGCAGCTAAGAAAAATAAAACATAATATTTAAGTTGTTACTTAGTACCCTGAGAGATATGCATTTAGGGTCTTGCTTTCAGCATCCTCTACTCCATAGTAAGATGGATTTACAACCTGTTAAATAAAATATTTGTAGTAATTATCCCTAAAACATACATATAAGCATCTAAATATAACAAGTTGGAAGCCCTACCAGTGGCAAAGCAAGCTAAGATGAAGATAGATTTCTACATTCAAATATCAGATTTTTAACATGCTTGCATCCAAGTAAACACTTGAGACAACTTAAAAATAAGGATCCAAATCACTTGGGTTGGTCATTTAAGTAGTAAACAAAGTTTACAAACGTATCATTGATTCACCCACAATCCTCTTCAAAGTACTTTAGGATGACAAGCCTATAAAGAATACCATGGACATTTTCAAAGCATACAACGTCCAGAGTGAAGAAGAGAAGAAAGACTCCCCAAGTTCCTCTTAGTAGACGAGCATAAAAGGAAGGATTTGTAAACAAGCAGGTCCTACTGATCTTATACTAAACAAACTCTCTAAAAATTATCTTCTAACAAAACTAGGACTAAACTGGGTCATGGAGAAAGGGGCTCTTCTCCAACTCTTGGTTTTGCTTTTCGCACAACAGAGCTTATGTGAACAAGCAGGTCACTAGTATCTGGTTTTGCCTTTCAAGTAACCAGATACTAGTGTGGTTACTGAAGCAACAAAGCTAGGAGATCATTTAGAGAAAGCATTTTAAGATGGTTGTCCACCCCTATTTAAGGGAACTCGATATCCACATAAGGCCCAGAATTGGCTGCTTCTCATTTAAAAGATTTTATGGATTATGGATTGCCAGAGGAGGAAAAAGTCACATTCGCTAATTTTGCTTATGGCGGTGAAGCGAAGAAATGGTAGCAGAGCATGAAAAGAACTACATTCTTTGATTGACATGAAACGATCATTTGAAAGGAGTTCTTGGATGTGTTTCTAAAGAAGTTCTTCCTAGGTTCATCAAAGGATAAAATGATACCTGATTTGAAGTCTGATCCAAGGGGATTATTTGTTGATGCATATGAGGTTGAATTCTCTCGACTGGCTTACTATGTCCAAAAGTTGGTACCAACTAAGGCATATAAGTATAGCAAATTCTTGACAAGGATAAGAGACAATATTCATCCACAACTTATTTCTTTGAGACTTACAGATTTTGGCAAATTGCTAGAAAAAGCTAGATTACTAGAGCAAGATCTTAATCTAATGAGCTAAAAAACGAAAACTAGAAAAAAAAATAGTGCACCAAAAGGTGGAAGCTAAGATTAGAAGAAGTTTGTCATTGTTCAACAGCAAAATTAAACTCATACTTCCCCTATTTTTGACCAAAATCAAACTCTATTAAGTTTCAAGTGTCGAAGAAAACAAGTAGGATAATATTATTACGGCATTAAAAATTGTTACAGGCATCACCTGAAACATATTAAGGTAAATTGCCCTACAATTTTAAAATGAGAGGCAAGCACCTAGTACACAAGGAGATGGAGCTGCACTTACTGGTGAACAAGAGCATGAGCTTAGAGGACATACTAGAGTTTATGCATTGCCGCATCTGGAGCCACAAATAGCTCTGGATGTTGTGACAAATATATGATCACTATATGTGAATGTTTAGCTATTATTTTATTTAATCCGCAACGCATTCCTTTATATCTATTGTTTATGCTGCACATTTATATGCTTAACCTAGTTTGTTAAAAACAAAATTATCAGTGCATATTCCTACTAGAATTAGATTAGTGGCTACTAAAATGTTGAAAAATTGGAAGTTATAATCTCAGAAAGACATCTACTTGCTAGTTTTATACAGCTACCATTTAAAGAATTTGATGTAATTTTTTGCATGGATTGACTATCCTTATATCACGCTACCATTGATCATATTCAAAAGCATGTCACCTTTCATATACCTGGTAAATTGGAGTTTTATTTTTGTGAGAGAGATAAAAGCAATATTATTGTATCACGTAATCAATCTTGCAAGGTGTTAGCTAATGGATGTTAAGAATATCTTGCATATCTGGACGACTTTAGAAGAACCCTGTGTCCCTATGGTATGAGAATTTCTTGAAATTTTTCCAGATGAGCATACAGATCTACCACCAATTTGAGAAGTTAAGTTTTCTACCAAACTATTACCTGGCACTACTTTTATTTTAATGGATCCATCTTGAATGGCTGCCACTAAACTTCATGAGCTCAAGAATCAATTGTAAAAGCTTATAGATAGAAGGTTTATCCGTCCTAGTATCTCACCATAGGGAGCTCTAATTTTATTTGTGAAAAAGAAAAATGAGAGTATCACACTATATATGGATTACAGAGAATTGAATAAAGACACTATGAAGAATAAGGACCCATTGCCTTGCATTGATGCTCATTTGACTAGCTTCAACATGCAACCAAATTCTCGAAGATTGATCTCCGATCTGGATATCAACTAAGGGTTAAAGAGCAGGATGTGCCTAAAACTGCTTTTCACACTCGTTATGGCCATAACAACAGCTAAAAGATCTCGAGTTTGAGAATCTCGAACAATAAATTTAGACCGATTTAAAATCATGATTTGTACTAGATCAAACTGGTACTTTGAAGTTCAAAAGTAAACTGTGTTCCCAATATTTCAGGACTTCGCCAAGAGATTTCCAAGAAGCACATTCAAGTACAAAGAAGTACCGAGATATCTGAGACTAGTTTTGGTAGCCATAAATAAAGAAAAGTGTGATTAAACTTGTCTCCAAATGTTTGACTTGTCAAAAAGGTAAGGCTAAACATTAGAAACTTTGTGCATTATTAGAGCCAATGTAGATTCTAGAGTGAAAGTGAGAGCAGATTATTATGGATTTTGTGATTGGCTTATCTAAGTCTCGACAAGTAAATGATGCACCTTGAGTGGTTGTAAGTAGATTAACCAAATCAGTTTACAATTAAATAAAGTTTTTTAGTTGAAAAGCTTGCAGTGATTTATACGTATAATATTGTACGCTTGCATGGGATATCAGTGGCTATCATCTCTAATCGAGATGCTACATTCACAACTAGATTCTGAAGAAGCTACAAGAATTAATTGGCATAAAGTTAAATTTTTGCACGGTTTTCACCTATAAACAGATGGATAGTCCGTGTGCACAATTCAAACCCTAGAAGATTTTTTGAGAGCATGTCTTTTAGATTTTGGTGGTAGCTGGGAAAATCATATTCCTCTTATTAAGTTTTCATATAATAACATCTACTAGTTAAGTATCTGTATGGTCTCTTTGAAAGAAAGTCATATTCCTCCTGTTGTTTGAATCTAGTGACAGACATTAATTGAGACCGCAACTAGTTCATAAGACTATTGAGAATGTATGATTTGAGAGCACATCAAGATGTCCCAAGATAGACAGGAAATTTTTTTTTGGCAATGATAGAAAGGAAATATTTTGATCCAAAGTATTAGTGTTTAATTTGAAGTCGGGTGATAATGTTCTTCTCAGAGTATCCCAGATGCATAGCAGAAAAAGTTTGGTTTGAGTAGAAAACTCAGGCCAAGGTATATTGGTTCATTTGAGGTGATTGAGAAGTTAAGCATAATTGCTTATCGTCTAGCTTTTCCTTCGAGGCTATCAAGTGTTCAGAACATTTTTCACGAAGGTACGTCTATGATGAATCACACGTGATTCAACATAAACCATTCACTATCAGGCAGGACTTGAATTATGATAAAGTAACAAAGCGTATACTTAATCAAGTTCAACAGTTGTGCTGACGTTAGATTCCATTTGTGTAAGTGCTACGGAGGAAAAAGACAGTTTGATAAGCCACATAGGAGATCACGAAGAGCTGCAAGCCATGTATCCCCATCTGTTTAGAGATCAAGGTATGAATTTGGAAACCAACTTCCTTTTAAGTGTGGAGAATGTAATATCTATAAAATAAATAAAATTTAAAAATAATAAAATTATTTTGATTTGGTCATCACAATGGGTATTGGCCAATGTAAAGAATATTAAATGCAAATTATAAATTTAATTATGTATATATGCATAATTGTTTTTTTTGATAGGGTTAAATGCTCGCTTAGTGCCCTTTTTACATTTTATTATATTATAATCTAATTATAATTATGTAAATAAGCACTATAACAATATAAACCCAAAGACTCTATTATGTTGTCTCTTCACCATCACATTCTCCCTCTAGCCTCCTCTCTTTTCTCTTTCTATATCTCCTCCCTCTCTTTCGAGCACACGCAAAAAGGCCACGAGGATGCATTGAGGCCCAAATTTCGCCGGAAGATTTGCGAATCGTCATCGTTCTCGGCAATATTGACTAGGAGAAACTCAATTCAAGTTTCATAATGAGTCTTTCATGTTTCTCGCCAAAATATTATCACTTTGTTTATTTCAAGTTGTCGATTATTGCCATGAATATTATTTGCAAGTTGTATAATTTAAGTAAAGAATAATGCTTTATTTATTTGAGATATTATTGAATAATTAAAGCTTAGAGATGGAGTAATATACATAATAGATGTACTTTACATTTTGGGTTTAGAATTAGATTTTAAGATAATTGGGTTTAGTAATTCTTTAGAGTGTGAACATATAATCAGTGTTAGTTTTTTGTTTAGGCGAAGGTGAAACTTGGTAGTAAGGTGTGGAACAGTTCTATACATAATAAGTTTGCAGTTTATCTAAAGTAGGGACCTAAGAAGCACGGACACTTCTAAGAAGTAGCCGTGGCGGTGTCGGACACGTGTCGGACACGGACACGCCACGGACACGGCGGGACACGTGTCCAATTATTTTAATTTAAAAAAAAAAATTAGGACACGGCTGGACACTTCTAGGACACGGCTGGACACTTCTAGGACACGGCTGGACACTTTTAGGACACTTGCAAGATACTTGGACACGGCTCAATTATTAATTAATTAAATTTTAATAAAAAGTAAAATTAATTTTTCCAAAAAACCGGTTCGAATGTTTTGCCCTAGGTTTTCCGCATGCGTCCTCCCTCTCTCCGTCGCGGCCATCTCACAATCGCTCTCTGGTCANTTCTTCTCCCGTCTTCTTCTTCTTCTTCCGTATTCTTCTTCTCTCTTCTTCTTCTTCCGTCTTCTTCTTCTTCTTCCATCTTCTTCTTCTTCCGTCTTCTTCTTCTCCTCCTCTTCTTTTTTGTTTTTTTTTTATTCTTGTTTTCTTTTTTTTTCCCTTTATTCACTGTTTTTGTCTCGTCCTCCTTCTCCTTCACCTTCTTCACTTTCTTCTTCTCTTCCATGTTTTTAAATTTTTTTGTCATATCATTATTAATTTAATATATAATTAATTTCTATGAACTTATAGTTATTTATTTTTGTTAATCTATACGTAGATGAATACAGAAACAACATCATCACAAAAATCACAATCTTCTTTTGATGACACCACCCCATTATGGAAGTATGTTATCAAAATGGATATGGTTGGAGACAAGGGTGTCGAAACTCTTCATAATGAATATTATAGTTTTCATATTTGATTAGTCTTGTTAAATGCATTTAACTTTTTATAATTTTGCTATCACATATATTTGATCAATTTATAGTTTCTTTTATTTTTATTAAATTCTAGAAAATAAATAATTTTATTTATTTTACGTGTCCTAGAAGTGTCGTGTCTTATTTTTTTTAAAATTGACGTATCCCCGTGTCCGTGTCGTGTCCCGTGTCCGTGTCGTGTCCGTGCTTCTTAGGTAGGGACATATTCATTTACATGTGAAAATGGATGTTATAAGCTTATGATATAAATCACAATTTATGTGGTATATATATGCTATGCTCTATGTATTATGACATGACTATACCTATGTTATATGATTTTCATTTGTACTTATGAAATGCATATATTAAATCAAGATAAACATTTTCCTGATATGTCAGACATACTTAAAGAGAGTGACACTTCATTGCAGAGTTATAGGGAGAGAAACTCCTCCCTACAAAATTAACTAGGAAAGAAGCTTTTTAGTAAAGAATCATGGAAAGCAAGCATCCTTATAGAGACAAAGATAAAGATAAAATGAATACTGATCTCCCTCATAGAGAAAAATAATAATAACAAAATTAATATTTATATATTTGTATTCTTTATGTTCATGTATCTATATTCAAATGTCATATATTTATTTCACACATATTTCTAGATATATTATTTACTAGTGCTGAGTCAGTGATCTTAATAACAATTGACTTGAAGACTTACTCTTCTCTACATTTTACAAGTAGACTAAAACCCAGGATGGCTCAGAATATGCATGCAATTTTAGAGTTAGAATTAATACTTTAGTTTTATATGTTTATGTTTTCTAGTTTATGTCAAACAAGGAGTGGTTGAAGCTTTATTTGACGTTAGTCCTCTGAGACGTTAGTTTTATGAATCCAAACTTTGCATGACAGACTATAAATTGTAATTGAATTTTTATTTGATTAAAAACATTTTGGTGATTAGAACTCTGATTATTATTTGAAGTGAATATATTGTTTGGATGCTTTTTTAAAGATCAAGTAAACAGTAAACATCACCGTATCTAATCGTTATGCCACCGAAATTCATGATAACGTTTAGGCATATGTGACAATTTAGACTATAGAGTATTTGATAAGTTAGAAGAAATCCAATTAATAGAATTATCAAATCCATCAAAAGTAAGGATACTCTCCTATTTATAATGTAGGTGTATACAATATATATGTTTATGTAAACATATAAACAAGATAAAATCCTTCTTTATATATAGGAGGTAACAATAAAGCAATAACCAAAATTTTATGCCACTAAGCAACGTCTCCCAAAGGATCATTAAGTTATGTAATAGACAGTTAGCATAAAATTTGTCAAATAAATATGAAAAAATAAGACCACATAATGAAAGAAAATTAATTCCAATAAATATTTCAAAGATCCTTGAGATTTCCATAATATTGTTTAATACTCATTAAGTTGGAGTATAAATTTTAATTAGATCCAACTTTATATATTCGGGCAAAAGAGCAATTCGAGTGAAGCCGCACTAAGATGTGCTAGTAGATACAGAATCAGACTGGACATCGATGCAGGGGCCTAGTGTGGGGCCAGAATGATGAAAACATAGATGACAAAAAAAAGCACAGAGTTGGGTAGACATGAAGAAGATGCCACACGAGAGAGGAGGTCCAATTCAGGAGAATCAAGACCGCACGAGGTAGGCTGCGTGGAGTACTACAAAAGCCATGAGAGAGGAAACGTGCGAGACAACAACATTATCAACAAGCTCGAGGGACAACGGCAGAGACTGAGGACTAGTGTCACTGAAACGGATAGCTTGAGAGGCGCGCTAAGGAGAGCGTGTGCGGCCCCCAAAGCATAGGGATCCGCATGCACGACAAGTGCTAATATGCGCCAGAAGCGAGACCCGTATAAATCCAACTAGTGAAGACCCAAACACAAGCAAGAGAGAGACTGTGAACGGGCCGCACATAGGAGAGAGCCCTGCGCAATAAGCTGTGATCACGTTCCGCAGAGATCTGAAGTGGCGCAGTCATCAAGTGGAAACAATAAGACACCCCATTAGGACTCTGAGTTACCATGCTAGTGAACAAGTTAGATGAGCGAAAGTGTGAAAGAAAACCTGCTCTGATACCAAATTGGAAGAATTTTGACGAGTACAATTACTCGATTCATTAAGAATATCTTACTATTTATAATATATGTGAACAACATGAAAACTTTACAAAAACTTGTAAAGTAAGCTATTCTAATAAATATTTCAAATATACATGAACCTCTTGAATATTCTTCAATAGGAAATTATCCTAAAATTGATGGGCAACCATATTTACAAAATCACAAAATTAGCTGCCATTATTAGTAGCATATACAAAGACTTTTTATTCAAATATCTCTGTTACCATTAATAGCTGCCATAATTAATAGCATGTACAAAGACTTTCCAGCCATATTTGGGAATTGAATTTGCTTCTTTCAAAATTTAAAATCCATCAGTAATTCACCCAACTAAAAATTTCAGTTAGACCAGTTTCGATAATCCAAATGAACAAATAATAAATAATTGAAATCAAGCAAAAATCTGATGAGAATACCATCAGACAACTTCAATCTGAATCGGAGTCACAATGTGCCGTGGCTTCAATGGCAACTTCACTATGGTAAAGAGAGAAAGGGCTGCGTCTAAATGGCCTTTACAACAAACAAGATGCCTAAAGCTTGTACATGGATGACATAACCATTTTAATATAAAATTTATATAATGGGATGACGCAATCAGAAAATTGATCCACTACTATTGGCTATTCTGCTTATCCTCCACCCACACAGGCTTTGTGCATGCGAGCAAAAGAAGTGCTCGGATGGCACGACTTGGGCTGAAACTAACGCACAGTTGGGCATTGCATGAGGGACCAGCAGTGGCCCACATGGGCCGCCGACAATCAGAAGGCCATGAGCTTGTAGGAGTCTCGGATGGCGGCTATGTCCTAGAAGACAGGTGAAAAGTGGGCGGTCAAGGTGATTTGACAAGAGAGACTGAGTACCAACCTATGATAAAAGGGGTGCTGAAGCACAACTAAGGCATAACGACTAGGGTTTTCGAAAAGAAGAATTCTTTCTTTGTTATTTTCCCAAATAAGAAATAAATAGAATACTAGGGTTTCAAGAATCCTCTCCAAAAAGATTCTCTACCCTTCTCTTTTGGAATATGCATCCTTTTCAGAGTCTCTCACTAACCCCATCCTAAATCAAATGACACACAAGCAAATTTTCATTCATTAGAAGTCAAATCAAATATTCACGCACAGAATCAACTTAAAAACGGGCTAATCTTACCATAATATAATGCTAGACAATGTGGGACTAAACAAACTTATAAGTTAAATAAAAAGAATAATTAAAAAATGTTCAACAAAATCAAACACAAACTTTAATAATAATAATATAACAACAACTAAGCCTTTATTTCACTAGGTGGAGTTGGCTGCATGAATTGTTTGTTTTCATTACACTATATTAATTAACAAAGGAGTCATGCAGCCAACCCCACCTAGTGAGATAAAGGCTTAGATGTTATTTTTGTAAAAAATAACATAAATTGAAATAATCTGCATCATCTATCTAACATGACGGAACATGATTTGATTTTAATAGTCAAACTAAGAAGTTTGCACCACTAACTTTGTGATTTCTCAAGCCAAAAAAAATTTATATTTTTGATAAAATAAAAGTCATATTTTGATTTTTGCACAAAAAAAAAGGCATATAACAACTACATCCATGATTGTTTAGAGATTTATGAACCTATTTATCATACAATGTTAGGCCACAAAACATAGTTCATTTTATCAATGGGTGTGCTTATTTAATAAAGTCTAGGTTAAAATTAGCCATTTTAACTTCAGCCCAGTAACAGAGGCTTTTATGTCATAAGGTTGAGTTTAAAGTGGATTTTATATATAGCAAATCTACGTAAACTAAAGTTTTAGTGTTTAGAGCTCATGTTTCACAATTTAGGGTTTAGTTTTTAGTATTAAAGTAATTTAGGGTATATGTTTTAGTGTTTTGGAATTTAGGTTATGGTTTTAAGGCTTAGGATTGAAGTTTAGTAAAATTTGATTATAAAATGGGTGTAGAATTTGTAATTTTTGGCAAATATGATACTGTATATGTAATTGCTCTTAATTTATATTATATTTCTCACATATTCTAATATAATAACTATATAACTCTTAATAAAAAATTATCCTCATCCAAATTTAATTTTAATCTTATGAATGTTAATCTTTGCAGACAAACATATCATTAAATAAAAACAAGGAATATGCCTATAATACTGCTAAAATGATGCATCTTTTTAGATTAGAAGACCATAGAGCATACCAAGCGACGAAATAAATAGGTCCACGTGAGATAATGCACCGCATCCTCTTTATGGCAAATAGTGCCAGAAATAATTTCAGCATTTATGTGATCATGCAGATGCTCTCTCAGATTACTTTCAACTGGAAATGGCTCATAAAGAAACTGCAAAAATATAAAAGTGAACATTCAGATGCTCTTGTATTAGAATGATAAAGTATATAACACTAACCTTCTTGTAAAAGCTCTTTTTCGGCTCATGAACAAGAATAACGGCCTTGCCATGTTGGTCATACTGTGGCCGACCTGCGCGGCCCATCATTTGCAATATATCAGTAATCGGAAAATCAACATATCTCTTAGCTTTTCCATCATAATATTCAGTGCCCTGTAGAACAATTAAATTATTAAAAAATCAATTTAGCAGATACTTACCAAATTAAAAAAAGAAGAAAGACTAATTCATCGAACCTTAACAATAACAAGATGAGCTGGAAGGTTAACTCCCCAAGCCAGTGTACTGGTACATATTAAGATCTGAATAGCGCATACAAATTTAAAGCATATTTTTTGTTAGTTAGGATAAAGTAACATTCTACATTTTGCAATCTACATAAGGGAAATAAAATCATTGAACAAGGCAGATCTCAAATGTGGGTGATACGAACCTGAATTCTACTGTTTACAAATAGTTCCTCCACTAAAGATCTATCCTTGTCATTCAGACCAGCATGGTGAAGTCCAATTCCAAATTGCAGAGTATGCCTCAGGTTGTTGTCAGTAACTTGAGAAATAACCATTTCTAATTCCAGTTCTGGCATATTCAGGAATTGCCTAGGATTCTCATCTGCAGCTGCAAGCTGCCATTGGAAAAAAACGCAGTCTATAACTGCGTACAATATTCCATAAATTTCTAACATTTGTAAAAATAACAAAAAACCAACCTGAATAAGGTCTAATGCAGTAAGCCTAGTTTGACGTCGGGATGAAACAAAAATAAGAACAGGTTTTGTTGGTGAATGGGTAGATATGGCTGCATATGCAGGTTTGTTCATACTATTCATCCTTGGGCAGTAGAATTTCCCTGGATAACCCTGCTCACAGATAATGCACCAAAAGAAAATTTAAGTGGCAGCATTTCATAGCTACTAAGCAAATTGGTTACTTAAAAGAAAGACATTAATAAAAGATGCCGAAGGAGCTAATAAAACATGGGCATTCTGTGGTACACAATGCAGTAACTTCTACATAAATAAGCACAGCACAGCAACTTCAACATAAACAAGCAGCAATTAACAGTCCATTTTATCACTTCAGTATGCTATGTGCTGCTTCTCGATAGTCGATGTCCTCTTTAAATGGAAATTGTATAGGCTACTTTATGCAAAGCAATGCCATTTAAAATCCCATAATCTTTATCTCTTCATCAGGCAATGTGCCACTTCTCAGTAGTCGATGTCCTCTTAAATGTAAATTGCACAGGTTCCTTTATCCCTTCTGGAGGGATTAGACAGAGGGATCCAATCTCCCATTTTATTTTTATTTCTTGTATGGAGAAAGTCTCGTATGATTCAAAATGAAGTGAATTCACGCAACTACAGATCTTTTAGATTCAAAGGAAATGGCTTGGGTACATCTCATCTTATGTTGGCAGCTATGAAGCATGAACACTTCAAAGACACTGGAGGACACGCAAGGACACATGGGGACACCATATCGGATACATCACGCAGCATCTCCTAATAAAATAACATTAAAAAATTAAAAAGTATTTTTTGGATATGCAAGGACACTTCAGGATACTTCTGAGACACTTTCAAGATATTTTTGAAATGTAGGACACTTCTGAGCTATGAAGCACGAGTGCAATAGGATGATACAGATACGATACGATATGGATATAACAATATGCTAAACTTAAAAAAAGTAGGATATAGAAACGATGGGCTACAACCATTATATATCTGTGTAAAAAACATCATATTCTCATATTTAAGGTGTAAATTTATAGTAGAGTATATTAATTCATACATCTTATTGCTATAATTTTAAAAATATCTTTTAAATTATTTTTTAAATTAATTATATTATTTTAAACAATCTTGATATCACTAAAAGAAATATTATGTACAACTGAACTTAAAAAATAAAAACATCTTTCAACAACTATTGAATTTAAAAAATCCTTAAATTAAAATAATATCATAAAGCTTTTTTAATTGCTTCCAACCTATTACAGATAATTTAAGTGAGATGAGAATTTAAATATATAACAATAGATTAGTTTCAGTTTCATTTTCATTTTAAATCCGACTGAATGCAACAACTTCGATGCAAACGAAGATATAATTGAAAAATAATATAGATGCTATGATATAAACTCAAATATACTTATCTGATCAAAGTAGATACATGTTCTTCTCTTTTTAAGTCTCAACTAAATAAATAAACAAAATAAAAAAAGCTAAAGTCCTATTCTCTTCACAATATGAGTTTCATTAAGATATAAAAGAAGTGATCGGTGTCCAACAGAAGCAAAATTATCATCAGTTAAGGTAGGAAAACCAGACGACAGTTATTTGTGAATACCATTTTTTTTATTGTCAAAACACTAGCATGCGTAAAGCTTTCTACAATCCTAATTGCGTGAAACCAATGTATCTTTCAATTTTAAAATTTGAGTCTGCACATGAGCTATGTTTTATGAATAGGATATTTTTTTACTTTTTATCGTGGCCAAACCAACTGCTTCAATATTTTTTCTCTAATTACAAGTATTGAGAAGCATCGGATAACTATCAGGCATGTATTAAATTTTTAAAAATTAAAAATAAAAATTAAGGGTAATTCTACTTAGGCCTCTGAGATTTGCTTGCTTGGACAAAAAGGTCCACAAATCTCAAAACATGTCATTCAGGTCCACAATAATTACTATATAGTTCACCAGAGTTCTAGTTACTTCCGGCATCCTCGCACCGACGCGCAGCGCGCGGGCGTCCGTTGGCGTCCGCGGGGGCAACACACAGGGCGTCGGCGCTCCAGCGTTCGCGCATAGGCAACCGCCGCACAAGACCTCAATAACATATTTTGAAAATTAACATATTAAAGAAGAGTTTTTTTGTCATTTTTACAATACATAACGGATTCTGTCACGGAAGGACCACGATGTCCCGTGTAATATTTTTTGCGAACCTCAATGGCATGTTTTGAGATTTGTGGACCTTTGTGTTCAAGTAAGCAAACCTCAGGGGCCTAAATAAAATTACCCCTAAAAATTAATATACCATGTGAAATAGCAAATACGTATCAGTGGAGTCTCGAGAAGTATCGATATCTGATACGAATATGATAAAAATACATTAAGCTTCACAAAGTATTGCTGCTTTATAGCTTCTGAGACATAGGACACTTTTGCAACACATATAGAATAGAATTGAATATATTTAATATTAATATTAAATTTATTTATTAATATTATATTTTTAATAATATTAAACATAAGACTAAAACTTATGGACACATCGACCTCATCTTTATTTTTTATTAATATTTAAAATTTTTTTACTATTGTTAAAATTTTATCAAATAAACTAAAAAAGTATCTCTTATTATTTTTAAAATTTTATATAATATAAGTTAAAATTCTAAACTAACCAAGCCAAATCAAATTTCTTCCTCTCGCTACCTTTGAGCTTTACGAAAATGAACCGATCACAAAAAGTTTAGAATTCTAGCTTCACTTTTTCCTTATTTCATGCTCAATGCTGAGAGCTCTTATCTCCTTTTATTATCACTTTCATCGTGGTTGTCCTAGTAAGCGACAATTACATTTTCTCTTATTCTCTTACTTTATAAAGTGAACCCTAAATTTTTATCGCAAATCTCTTCAACGACGACATTTCTTCTTAAATTATCATCTTGATCCTATGAGACTTCTGTGCTAGTCACAAGTTATTTAAACTTAAAAATTCAAGTTTGTTCTAAATTTTTAAACATAAATTATTAATTTTATTATTATATTTGATGTGTTATACCGTGTCTATATCCTATATTTAGAAAATTATTGTATCGCCGTATTACATCGTGTCATGTCTCTGTGTTTTCGTGTCATGTCTCTGTGTTTTCGTGTCATGTCCATGCATCATAGGTTAGCAGAAGATACTATTATATTTATGAAAGCATTGTTGTGCCCCATAGATACGGTTTGTATGTGACACAAGAGGTATTGTGATGCATCAAGAGAGAGGATCACCACTTAGAAACACTATGAATCTTTTCCAAAAGAACCAAGATAGAGAATTGAAGAGAAGTGGTTTCACTCCGACATGTGATACTATCAATTAACAGGGAATTTCAATTCGGGAGGGGAGAATCACAAAAAACGAATATGCTTTTATCATTGTTAAAGCAAAATCAAAGATTGCCAAATTGAAAACTTCAATTATTTCCTTAACCGGCATAGTTTGTTTGACAAATCAATTCTTTTAAGTCTTCATTTTTTATTATATTTAATCGTCGTATCCTGACGTATCCGTATCCTACTTTTTTGAGATTTGCCGTATCGGCGTATCCATATCGTATCATATCTGTATCGCCGTATCGTACCCGTGCTTTATAGGTGTAAACAAAGTTGCTAAGTGCTCCCTTTGCTGTCTCCATAAATGGAGGACCTAGAATTTAGTGGCTATGAATTGCAGTTTCTTGTCATTTTTGGGTCAAGGACCCCGCCCAAAAAAACCAACCCAAAAAACCTAAATGGTATTACAAGGTCAAGGACAACATATCTTGCACCATAATGTAGTAATTCAAAAAACATTTCCTTCGAACATCTAGTTTATTTTGGTATTTATGAAAACATAAAATTAAAAGTACAGTCTAACAAGAAAAGGAAAAAAGAATAAAATTAACATGCCTGAATATGTACTTCAATGGGTACAGGTCTCACGCTAGGTTTGAAATTGAATAGACCAACCTCTCCAACACCCAACCAGTCAGCTAAATCCCTGGGGAATGAAAAAACAAGATTTTGAAACCCAATAATAATGACAAAAATGCTAAAAATGAAATATAGGAATACTCATCAAACCAAAGGTTGCAAAGCTAATAAAAGCTGAATCACATAGAGGATATGATAAGCCTAGGAGGATTAGAAACCACAGAGGTTGGCCAACTCTGAAAAAAAATATATCCACAAAAGCAAGTTCCACAAAGATGAATTATAGGCTGCGTGGTGAGGACTAGTTGATGAAAGAGGAAAAATTATTACCAAATGAACTTTACCAGAACACAGAATAGCATTTTAATAAAAGTTATTACGACATACAAATTAACTGTGACAGTCTCCTTAATGCGTGCTACTAAAAGCCATGAGATTTAATGGGATTTTTTTTAAGGTACTTTTAATTAATATTATGTCCATTTAGTTGCTTCCAAAGTAAAGTCAACTTTGACAATATAAAGGGAAGGCCTTTAGCAAATGTAAGCAGAATAATTTGAGTTCTCCATGGGTATGAAGCTTTCTTCTATGCCAAGCATTGCTCAGTGGTGGGAGTGAGTAAAATCCTTTTTTCTGTCGTTAAGGTGGAGAACTGAACCAAGAATTCTCTCGAAATAATTGAACGAGGAGCCGTATGAGGTGAAAATCTCATAACCAAACATTAAAACATAAGCTTCAGACTTCACAGAAAATTAAATGAAGACGAATTGTGTCAACAATTCGAAAAAATCATACTCCTAAATTAGTTGGGGTCGATCACATTGACTTTCTCTGCCCTGCTCAACTACATTTAAAGCATCACGCTCTATCTGTGCGAATCAAGATTATGTGTAATGACTACAACCCAAGTCATCTGGTCATTTTCATCTTCTCTTTGACATAATAACTTGGATCCCTTTACATTTATATACAGGAGCCTTAGTGTTAGACATAGGCAAAACACCTCAAACATTCCTGCCACATCTTTATCCTTTATAAGTGTCACATGATACAATCCCTTTTGCAGTCCACTCTAACAAGAATTTTGATCTTTGTATCTTAGCTACATCAATTTTATGGAAAGTTTGCAACGTTGACTACACAATACTCACTTCGATATATTACCATTGAACTTATAGCAGCCTTATAACACTATTTCTTTAACTCAATGCACATCTTCCTATCCCATAGATTTCTTGATGCACTACTCTCATCTTGCCTTATTTTTGTTGTTAGTATCCTACTGTATACTTCCACCATTTGGGCTCTATTTGTTTGGCCGTTGAAAATTAAACTGATTTAATTTTAACCAGGAATATCACATCACACATAAAATTTAATATTAAAAATTAACTTTATTTCACATCCTACACTAATTACCAAAATAATAACTAACTTATATCACATCCCTCATATATTCCAACATAATAACTAATTTTATATCACATCTCTCACATATCCCAACATAATAATTAACTTTATTTCACATCATTAACAATTTTCAATAAAAAATATCTCTAGCCAAGTTTAATTTTAACCTTGTTAAATTTAACCTTATAAACAAACAGACCCCAAGGTTCAAGTATAACAGAACTACTGAAATATCAAATGTTCTAACGACGTCACATTTTCTTCAAAATCCATCAAAAAACCTCTCTTGATATTGTGTCATGTGCATTTTCAAGAGTAACAATAATAATAGGGAATTACATAAACGCTACCTAAATTTTCTTATATTATATATTTGATACTAATAAGCCCCATTTGTCTAGGAGTTTAAAACTAACCTGGTTTAATTTTAACCACACATATTACATCACATATAAAATTTAATATTAAAAATTAAATTTATTTCACATCCTACACATATTACTAAAATAATAACTAACTTATATCACATCCCTCACATATTCCAACATAATAATTAACTTTATATCACATCTCTCACATATCCCAACATAATAAATAACTTTATTTCACATCATTCACAACTTTCAATAAAAAAATATCTCTATCCAAATTTAATTTTAACCGTCTTAAATTTAACCTTACAAACAAACACACCCTAAACTTTTTGTATTTACAAACTGTCCACCACAATATTTTAAAAATTACAAAAATTGGCATACTTTCTATTTTTATAAGTATAATCGACATCAATATAGAATATTTTGTTCGTATTAATACAAATATGTATTTCAAATAGAATAATACCCTTTTATATGACGCAATTCTTATTTGGGGGATTTACGTACAAAACACTGAATTCATCACAAATTACGCATTTCACCATCGTTTAGTAAATATTACACATATCACACTCTTCCTTTGTTGGCTATTATTACAATAGAAATATAAAACCCATAGGAAGAGTATGATATGTGTAATATTTACTAAACGATGGTGAAATGCGTAATTTGTGATAAATTCAGTGTTCTGTACGTAAATCCCCCTTCTTATTTATATATCTTTTATTTGCTGTGTCCACCCACATCTCAAGCAAAAAAGTAAAACAAAAGACGGCTTTATTTCAAAAGATCAATCCATTTAGGATGGATGAAACAAAAATCTCATTTTCATGTAGCATTGTTACTTGATCCAACTCCATTTTAAAAAATCCTTAAATCATCTAATGGTTTGGTCTTAGATTTCTTCTTCCCTCCATTCCATTTTAGATTAGATTTTTCAGTTAGAAATATTCTTGCCCAAACCCACTTCAGTACTTGAACGAAGGTCCGTTTCCTCAGACCAGAAGGTCTGAAATTTTCGATCATATGGTCCTTAATTATTGAACCATCAAGTATGCTTACTGCTCCCTACATATTCAACCTACTTGCTCATAGGACATGCAATAAAGGTAAACCATAAACACTAGGTTCCCCATCTATAGGTGAGGGTCTATCTCCTAATTCATGATGCCCTACACTACATTAAAAGGGTTGGCCACCAAATTACCTTTTTTACTCTGTTGATCGCCACTCTGCTCACTTATTTTATTAGCCTTCCAACTTACAGCTGCAATTGCGTCCAAATTGTGTGTTTTGGGCACTAATTAAATTGCATTCCAGACTAGTTTTTGCACCAACTTCCCTTAATCATCCGAGTTGACTGCTGAACTTGATTCCACTAGTCGACTTCTTAGAGACACTTCTCTATGGTCTCGTTTGGTTCGAGCTTTTTTTTAGACAAGAGAAAAAAATATTTTATTTTTCAAATTTAATGAGAGAAATTTATTTTAATATTAGAAAGTGTGTAAAATGTGAAATACTTTAAATTATAATATTTATATTTGCATTAAATGTGAAATAAAGTTAATTTTTATAATTAAATTTGTGTTGGGCCAAAAATCTAACTCCAACCAAACGAGCCTATAGGTCCCCTTTTCCTCCTTTTGTTGGCAAACAAAGTCAATGGTCCAACTTCTCAAAGGCTAGGGGTGATGGCTCCCCAATATGAGAGCCTTGGCCCAAGGTTTCCAATTCTATTGACCTCCCTTCTCTGACCTTCTCCTTTCCTTAGCAAAATTCTTCTATTGAGTCACATCTAAGATCAACACTTTCAAACAGTGTGTACATCACTTTAACATCTAGAGTTTAACTAAGAAATGCCCTTGTACTTGAACCACCAGTAGAACTTTCCCGTCAAACCCTGCATCCACAATCCATACTAAATGAGCTACCATAAATCTACTTGGACACAAATTCTAACATACATCCCTCTCCATTAAAGGTTGTGCACTGATTGAAAACAAAAGGTCTCCTTGCATTAGATGCCTTTCTAAAATCCTCAGTGGAACTAAGATACACCAAGGTCCATACTTCAACAAATAGTCACATAAAACCCTATAAAGTATATGGCGTGTATCCTGACATGAAACAACCCCTATCCCTAGCAGGTCTACCACTCATACAGCCTCACAACAACCATCCACTTCGCCTCTATAGTAGACTTCCTACGGTCAGGCTCTCATGCCTTTGAATATGCTACTGATGGTATCAAAAGCAGTAGTTACATCTGAATAGATCCAGACCCAAACAAGCTTGGACTAACCCGCAACAAAAAAGGTAAGGAACAACTAATAGCAAAAGGGGACATACGAGCCAATTTCTAAGAAAGGCAAGCTATTTTGGCCATGTGTAGCTTGGGAAGAGAACTCGTTTTGGAGTTGGATTGCCGATCAATGGAGGAATTCAAGGGAACTAATTTTCACCCCTTTTCAAGTAGATTAAGTGAGATTTTTTTCTTATTGAAGGGGTACATTGAGGATCGCCATTTCGAAAAAAGCCTAACGCGTCACGGTTTTTTGATGGGTTAGAGCATTTGCTAATCATGCCATAGGAGATACCTGGGTATTGATGAAGTGATTGGGGGGGGAGGGGGGGAGGGGGGAAGAGTGACATGGAGAAAAGTGGGTGTAGTGAGTTGCCTATTAAAAAATGAAAATATAAATTTTAACGAGTGCTAGCAAACTAGCCAAAATGTTCAAATTGCTTTTTATACAATGAACAAGACCATTGCTAGTCCAAAACTAGTCCAGATTTAGTTCAATCAAACAAAAGACTTTTTCAATTTTTATCAAGACTAGTTACTAATTTCCAAATCACCTATGCTTATCCTTACAAATATAGCCGAGAAAAGGCATATATTAAAATTAAATTTAACTGAAAAAAAACTCAAAAAGTTGCGACATTTAAACAAATTCTTGAACAAACATGGGAAATGACTTGAATCCAAATGTGCAAGAAGAATTCATTTAAGTTGCATGGCTGAAGCTTCTCTATTTTGTTTCTTAAGCTTTTCTATATTATATATACAAATATTTGATGAAATAAATACAACACAAAGTCGAGTATGAAGATCAAATATAGCATACAAGGTTGAAAAGAAAAGTTCAACAACCACCGAAAAGGAAAATAAACTACATATTTGAAATTTTAGGAGAAACGTACCGTGCATTAGCAAGTGCCGTTGACAGACCAACAAAACGAATGGACCTTTCTGTTTGAGAAGAAATATATCTCATCCTTGAAACAATAACCTAAAACAATATCATCCCAAACAAGAGACATTACAAACAAAAGCATTATTAAGCAAGGGTGCTTATAACAATATTTTATAAGAGAAAATATAAAAGCATCGACCATCCATGATAAGTCTTCAACAAAATTAGTACTGCAAGGAAAATACTTGATGCTAATTAAACATTATTTGAACATTATTTAAATGATAATAATCCATCATTTTAAATATTGCTGAACCTATACTTAAAAATCATCTAGTGTCCATTTTAAAATAAATTGTGGAGACAAGTTATAAATTTAAAATACTGGTAGAGTTCAGAACGTCCTAGTGACTCATTTTATTGAATGATTGAGTTAGGATCCAATACAAATGAATCAAATTAAAATTAGGTTGATCTAAACCCCAAACCATCAACTTGCATTGTCACCCTACCTCCTTTTCTCCTAAAAACTATGCTCTCCTCTACTCAAATGTCTACCACTTGATCTCTTATCACTTCTACTAAAAGAAACCTCATACATTTTTCCCATAAAAAGGAATTATAACAATTTTCAGAAAAAAATCAATTATAAGGAGAGAATTATTGATTAAAGTGCCAATGAAATCTCACGCAAATTAATGATAAAGAGGGAGAGAGAACATCGAAGAGAAGCGATTTGAATGTAACTCCATTTTTGTGTCCCTTAAGGTCTCGATACTATTTCTCAAGCTTTTTCGATGAGCTAACTATTCTAGTGAGTTTTAGGTAACAATTATATCTAAAAACTTAAACTCTCTTCGACAGTAGTAGTTCAGAAATTTAAAGCTAACTAAACACCAACAAACATTAGTAGCCGTTGTTGGCCCATCACCACAACACCTAACAAAAATCTCACATCCAATATAATTTTTTATTTGTTAAGGAAGATTAAAAAAAGAATAAGCTCATCCTTGACCAATAGAGTGAGCGTATGATGTTATCATCTCTTCTTATGATATAAAGGCTAACCTTTTTATGAAGCCTTCGTGAATCAATATTAAAAAAATTTTTTGGTAATGGATTCAATTCTATCGGATATGTTTGGATTTAAAGGGTCAAATACCTTACAGGAAGAATGACATCCTACAGTGCAAAATGAGTGCATTTACAAAGAACAAAAATCAAATTCCTTTGAGTGAATAAGGGCAATGTCACGGGCTTCTGTTTACCATTGAGATAACATTTTTTATTTATTTCCCAACTACTACTAACCATTATATTGAAGCTAAGCACAAAAACATTAAGGAGCAAAATCCATAAAGAAATCAACAAGGCGAAACAACAGGTAAAATGACAAGTGAATTCCAGAAGAAATCACCATATCGATGAGAACGTGGAAGAAATAGATGTAAAGCAAAAACGATGAACTGACTAGAAATTAAGGAAAATAAGCCTAACACCTTGTTTGATCGGAGCCCCTTTTTGGGGATGTTTTAAGTATTTTTCAAATAAAAAATATATATTTTATTATTAATGATTGTCTCAAATGTGAAATAAAGTCTATTTATTATTGAAATATGTGTGGAATGTGAATAAAATTAATTTTAAGATAAGATTTGTACTTATGCAAAATAAATATAAAATATTGAAGGTATTTCAGGAGTTTGGAGTTTTTTGGGCTCCAACCAAACAAAGCCTAAGACCGATATTGTGGAATTTACCTCAATAGAGACGACTTACACTGTGGGAAGAAGCCTAGTGCTTATGCATCACATGATTAGGGAAAGAAGAACCCAACAACATTGAGAGGATCTACCGCCTGAATGACGATACAACAGAAGTTCAAACATTTTCTGGATTGCTATGTTATGGCTAGGTTACATAAGCCATAGTTACAGACATGAGTATGTTGAACGACAAAAGTATCGTGCACACGTAAATAAATAATTTTTAAGTATTGTGTGCATATATTTATATCTAAAAAAATATGTAAACAAAAAATTTCAGTATCCTCCATATGCAAAACAAAAAAAATTAAGGGTGACACTATGGCTAAGCTATATTTTCTAACCTTCACCACAACAAAAAGGTGGTGAACTATAGTAATATAGGATTAAGGCCACCAACCTGCATCTCTTCTCTTATTTGTAAGAGTAACCCTTTTCTTTGGGAAAGAAAGAAAGGGAGCATAGAGAAAGAGAAAGAGAGAGAAAGGTGTTGAAGCCTATTTAATTTAATTATTATAATTAACTTAAAATTAATTGACTAATCCTCTTAATTTGTAATAAGGTTAATTATGATTCATTGAGAAAAATTGTTCAAGCCCAAGGCAAGACGAGGGCTTTTTTTATATTTATTTTCTTTTCCAGGAGATTTATGTAAACCTGAATATGTTGGCCAAGAATTTTACTCATGTTTAAGTTTTTTATGGAATTAATTCTATCCTGATTCCTTAGTAGTTTTATTTATATATAGATTTTAGTGGTCCTAAAAACCAGGGGGTCTTGAGTTCAAACCACACCACCATAAGTTTCGAGTGGGATAGGAGAAATTGGGGTGTTCACGGGTAAATAAAAAAAAACAGATTTTAGTAATCATTTTATTATTTACTATTTAATCTTGATCACATTCTAGATTTTAATTACACTTCCACTTAATCTTGATCAATAATTCTCTTACCACTTAATTCCTCCAAATATCCTGCCTGTTAGCTTGAAACAAATATTCCGAATTAAGGCTAATTCTAGTCCAGCAGATCTTTCTCACTTCTTTACAGTTGGACCCACGGTTCCTTGCTAGCTTTATGGACATTTTTATCCTTTAAAAAATCCTGTTTGATATTTCACTAGTAGGAGTACGTTTTTCTTCTTTTATAAACCATCCTCAAAAGATGGAAAATTTGCTTCTTTGCCTTGCCATAAAGAAAAAATGGATGTTCACCTTCACCTTGCCTTGTACTCTATGGTAACCCCTCTGCCTTGATGGTTTCAAATCACCCATCTTAAGCACATTTAGCGAGATATTAATCGTATAACAAGTGCTTTCATTGGTCCCTTGAATAACCTTGTACACATGGTTTCACATCCTAGCCTTGCTGTATTTGTGAGTGTTCCTTGTTATCTCGCTTCATTCTACTTTTTTTTTCATGCTACCACCATGTTTTCTCCTACCTGGGTTACCTAGATTTCCTTTTATTTGCTCCCAGCCGTTAACCATATACACATGGCTTTACTTTGATATTTTATTATTTGGCCTGATATCATTTCCTATACAGCTGGCATACACTCCTTACCTATATTTTATATTTTGGAATGATGTGATTTGACAGATTTTTTATTGTTTACAAAGAAACATATAAACAGTCCATTACTTTCTTCCTTTCATTGTGCTTCTCTCTCTCATGCGCTAAAAACTCCCAAAGCTTTCAAATCTACCACCGCCACCCCAAAGCTTTCAAATCTACCACCGCCACCCCAAAGCTTTCAAATCTACGACCCCCGCCACCCAACCTTAAAATCTATGTTTTTTAGAAGTATCAATATTGAACAGTGTAAAACTAAACAAATAGATCATCAGTTTCATTTTACAACACAAGCAATTCTAAAGCATGCATAAATGTGAATATTCACGGATGAGTAAATATCTAAAGAACACACTCTACCACAGCTCAATACACATGTAAATACTGTAGTCTAGATACATATTAATGAATTGTTTAAGTTCTTGGACCGCCTTACCAATAATTTGTACATCAAAGAAGCAAAAGTATAGAATTTGCAAAAGAAAATTAGTTTAGCTATTATCAAGAAAATGATGATGGACCGGATCCAATGTGTTCAACGAGACAAAGAACAAATATTCAACCATTGATAAACAAATTTGTATTGACATCTTAATCGACTACACTCTTTAGTTCATAGTAATGAAAGATATTGAGCAATTGATGAATCTCAAATGATGCTGAACTTTATGACAGCTGACAATAGAAAAGAAAATACCTCCAGAATAGGCCCACGATCTGCGCCTAACAAATGAATCTCGTCCAATATCATTAGTCCAACCTATAATCAACAGTCACATTAGCAGCTCATTGAGAAAACTATTTAGGCAGATTGCAAGTACTTTAATTTCACAAAAAGAACATGGATAGAATTTTAATTCCAACAGTCAATTCTTAAAAAAATAATGGTCCTTGGAAAGACAATTGAAAGACCACGTAATACAATCACCTTCATGACGTAAGTTCTGCTATGCCAATTGCGGCTAATGCCATCCCATTTCTCAGGAGTTGCAATGATGATATCAGCTGATAATAGTGCCAAAACATCAGGAGTAAAATCACCAGTCATCTCAACCTATCAAGATTGTTTATTATATAATAGTACATTATTGTCAAGTTTTCAGCCAATGGTATCTGATGTTTTCATTAACATCAAATGTAGTCTGATAGCATCTGTAAATTGTCATACCATCTTTTTTCCAAGCTGAGAAACAAGCCTTTTTCTCCAGTCAATCATTCTTTCCCGGACTAAAGCTTTAAGTGGAGCTATGTAAACTACCTGAAATTATCGAAATATTAGTAGTTAATAGCAAAGTTATGAATATCAAACTGACATTCATATGACCTTCATATCAGGTTGACTGTTGAAAAGATGGAGCATTGCTAGCTCCGCTGATATTGTTTTACCACTTCCCGTCGGGGCTCCTAACAGAACATTATCATCTGTGTGGTAAAGAACATGAAATATCTGCCAAATGAGAGGTCCAATGATAAATAACCTGAAAAACTAACAAGATCAATATATAGAAAAAAAAAAACCACCGAAAAAAACCTGTGTTTGTATTGGATTGAAATGCGAAAATTTGTATAGATTCTCATAACTCTGATTACCCAGAGAACACACAGGAAGAGGTTTCAAATCTAGAAGTTCGGTATGTGATATTTGAGTCTACACACAAACAAAACATCTTAATATAACAAAAGTAAAAAATATGCCAAAAAAAAAAACTTCTAACATGCACTTACTTCTGGCAATGTTATCTTATGGAAGGATACTGTGAAAAGTGACTCAGCGTGTAACCATGAATCAGAAATAGCCTTAATTAAGTACTGTGGTGGATGTGGCTCAAATATTGGCACAGTGAAAGAGATCTTCTGAGATTCACTCCGTGCCATCTTCTTGGTTAGTATGAAGATCTCAGAATGATATATGTGGTCATTTTCAGAATCCTTCATGGACAAAATGCAAGACAAAGATAAGCATAACAAATACATATTGTGTGGGAATGAATTGATGCTCATAAAACAAACTTAGAGCGTTGAACTTAACATCAAAGCTTTAACAGTTAGGTTGTTTTCCAACTTTTAACTAGGCATGCATCAAAAATGCATTTTATAATGTCATGGAACTGATCACATTTGATTTTTACCCTCATTACCTAATTGTCAAAAGAGGTTCCCAAATGAAGTTTATTATTCCCCACATAATCCAACTGGATTGGGATTAAGGCTTCGTTGTTGTTGTTGTCGCCATCAATTTCATGCATCGATGAAACATGATGTCAAACAGAGTGGACTTGATGTGTGATCAACTTGATTTCATTAAATTGTTTAACAAAAAATATCACCACTCTTTAACTTCAAGTTCACTCCCTTTGACTGAAAAGGTGGCATATGGATAGTAGAGAAGCTTGGTTATTTTTGGATGATAAGTCATTTTGTATGTAGACTTTAATGAATGAGAATTGTAGAGACTAGCATGTCATATGCTTATGAAACAAGTAGGGGCGATATCCTAGAATGCCATAAAAGCTCATGATGATTGTTACAACATTTTTGGATACAAAAGTATAATCATGACTAGGAATGATGTCCTAGGATGGGTAGAAGTAGGAATAAAGGTTTAAGAATATTGTGGAATTAAGAATATTATCAAGGTTCATGATATCTATATTGATGTCACATGAAGCCACAAATATCACAAGATGAGTATCAAAACTCAGATTTGCATGGAGAATCAACATCATGAAACCAGGGTATAGAACAAGAACACTCAGTATTGCAAGAAGGATCATATTAAAGATTTTTATGAGTCTGGATTCTTGACCGTATCATGATTTTATGAGTAAGTGATATATCATTTTAGTTAATGTTCATTCAATACACCATATCTACCTAAACCCCATTGAAAAAGGCAAACTCAGATTTGCAAGATGAAATTGTGAGCACTAGTGCAGGACCAGTGTGGTTCCTTGGCTACGGAACTACTTCTAGTGGGCTTGATCATGTGCACAAGGATCAATTGAGCTTGGAGAAGAATCCTTTGTATTCCATTGGGAGACCAGGTTTCCATCATTAGTGTCTACTGAAGCACAGAAATAACCATGTCCTTGAAGGAATTAATGAAATCTCATCAATAAAGTTGCGCTTTATTGCTTGTTTATTCATAGTTGTCTCAAGCTAAGACAAGGTGTAACATCCCATGATCCCATTGTAGAGGTATTGCCCGCTTTGGCTTTAGAAAAACTGCGTGACTTGAGCACTTCCTAGGAGGTCACCCATCTCAGTGCTACTCCAGCCAAACACGCTTAACTACAGAGTTTTCCATCATTAGCTCAACAATTTTGCCCCAAAAGGTGCCTCTACTATTTGAGATCACGTTATCTACTTATACAGCTCAGGATCTCCCTCCCTTTCCGATGTGGGACGATTCATTCCTGTGCCCCTCTCACCACTCATTATTTGGCCTAGAAGCCTGCCAGGAGCCGCACTTTGCCTCAATAATTTCTTTCTCTTAGGATATCACCCGGCGATCACTCCTCGCCCTCTTCGGCCATGGGCGTCACACAAGGTTAGGTTGTGGTTTGTTGACAACAAACAAAACCTGTCCTTGCAATGGATTTCTTTCATCCAAATTGCTGGGCATGCCCTCCTGGCTACACAATGTGTTGATGCCTAGTGTAGTGTTAGAAGGCATGGGTGTTGGCCTTCCCACACAAAATTTGGTGTTACGTAGATAAGATTCCCACACTTCAATAGATGGGCATGTGAAAAAGCAGTCCAAAAAAGTAGAATTGGTTTGTGAGATGGAATATTAGCTTTTTAACAGGGAAAATTATGAAGTTGGAGGATACCACGTGTAGAAAGAGAATAAATATGGATTGTCCAAAAGATACAACAATTAAGTATAATTAGAGGACTACAATTATAGAATAATAATTATACTTGTGGATAAGTCTAAAAGATGAGGCAATGGAGATTAAGAGAACGAGTCACAGAATAATTTTGGAAGTATAGGTAATTGCTGTAGAGCTTACTAATGTCATTAGCGCATAGGGTCCAAAAGTTAATTTAATAGAGAGTATTTAACAGGTTTGAGATGACATGTACAGGCATGTTCAAGGGACAAGTATAACAGAAGGATATGGTACTAACTTTAATAGCTAATCAAATGTTCTTCTGGTTCCTTAAGTATTTGTTACCAATTATTCACCATATTATTATGGAAAGGTCAAATAGGCACCTAAATAAAAATCATATGCTATCATATAATCAAGCATGAATTCCCCAAAGTCATTTCTACCTACAATCCATACTCCATAAAAACTCTCATTACCCATCTTACAGAAGCCTGTATATCCACTCATGACATCCATAAGCCAAACATCCTATATTCTAGCATAAATTTTTATCTATTGTTTTGATCAACACCAGCAATGGTAATAGGCCATCCAACAACAACAACAACAAACAAGACTTTATTCCAAAGGAAACTAAGTGGAGATTTTTTTCAAATTTACTCCATAATTGACCCAATGGGGAATAGCCGCCATTGTCAATACCCTAATCATTTATCCAAATTGATTTTCTGATACAAATATGATTTTCCTCAAAGCTTATTCAATTTCTCCCTCCCATAACTTCACTGTATGATCCACAAGCTTTAATTACTAGTCAATGAAAATTATACAAAAGATATATAGAATTTTTTCTATAATCTCTGTAGTTCTTATTAACTTTGCCTATAGAAAAATACTCTCCATTGTTGATCGTCTAGTAATATATCCAAACAACAACAACAACAACAAAACCTTAATCCCAAACTAGTTAGGGTCAACTAAAAAGCCATTACCATGGGCATTGAACCCATGACCGCTCAATCCATAAACCTCTACATCCACCACTATGCCATGTTTTTTTATTCCAATCATACTGCCCAACTGATATTGTTTAGCAATGTCATTTTCCACAAACCTTCCTTAAATAATCCATCCCATACTCTATTGCATTAACCAAAAGCTTTATTCCACAAAAACAATATTACAATTTCTACATTTCCTTTATTTTTGAATATGGTATCAAAATATGTTTCCTTTAATCCTTTTATATTGGTTTAGTATATACAAAAAGTAAATACAATATCTAACTAGGACTATAAACCATCTGATTTCGAGCCGATTCAGTATCGACATGAAATCGAATCAAAGCATGAAAAGCTTCAATCTTGAGCCAGCTTGAGTCGATCTTAATCGATTTCAATGGAGCTCAAATCAACTTTGAGACAGCTCAAAATATCTAATTTAATTAACATTTTGCCTGAATATTTGATTAACATCATCATCAGCATCATCGTCATTCACAATTTTGCATAATCATTGCAAGCCCACACCCTTGCATTCCCTTTCATAAGATACCATTCCCAGCCACCCCAATGTGCCCATAATGTGGTACCTCAAAGCATGAATTTTTTTGAAAGTCAAAGCATAAATTTTTTAACAAAATATTATAATGGCGGAGCAGGTGAGAATTGCACATAGAGAATTTACACAGCTGGACTAACCACTAAGATGAAACAATAATACTGATAAACATGTAACATAGTATACATAATATTTTATTTTTATTTTTTTAAATTGAAACAATCCTATGCTAGTTCAAGGTCACCTAGAAAAAAACACTGAGCCCACAAAATGCATCATTTGTTAGCTTTGTTTGGATGGAATCGATTTTGATCCAATACAAAATACGATTTCATTTTCGATCAAACTTCCAGTCAAATTAACAACCTTATATGTAACATAGTCTCCAATTCCCAAACGATCTATCGTATAGTCCTAAATCTTCATCCTTATGCATTTCCTTCAAAAATAACACAATTTCCCCATTTAATGTATAGTGTATCTCAGAATATTTATTAATTTATAATTCTAAAAATATGTCTTAAATTTTATATATACTAACATTTGAAATTAACTATTCTTTCTTTTCTCAAATAAAATCTTATTATCATCACTCTCACTACATAATGAGTGATTGATGACAAAGGATACATAAGGCTAGACCCAGACATTTTGTTCATACCTATGTATAATTTGAGGCAATGAAATTTAACTTTTTAACTCACAAATTTCATATAGAGATCCCACAAATTACATAATATAAAAAAAAGGAAAACTCCAATGATGACATATAACATAAATATTTAAATTTACATGAACCTATTTTGGTAAATCATTTACAAGTATGAGGACACATTTAAACCTAGGAATCCACCATTAATATGGATAAATATCATTCTGGAGAGCAACAATCAAACCTCAACAAGAATCCACCAGCGCTCAGAGGCACCATGAAAACGGTCCTTCCAAACAAAGTCGGGAGTTATGAGAACATCAACCTGGAATTAATTTAAAATAAAAAAGAAGTTGACAGCAAATTAACATGTCAAATAATCAAACATCAATAGTTTTAAACCATCATCTCGTTCATCTAGATGGCCTACCTTTACAACAGTTCTGGTAATTGGGCATACATTAGCATGTAAAATGATATTTGGGAAATAACCAAGATATTGCTTGACCACCTTTTAACAGAAAGGGGAACGAGTGAAAAAAGTGTATAGTTGCATTGTGAAAAAATCTACAGAAGCTGCAACACAACCTTCCCTCCAGAAGTATAACGAATCAGAGCACCAATATCTTTCTCTTCCATCTCAACTAGGTGATCTATGTCAGCTCCTTTTTCTTCAAGTTTTCTTAGAACCTGTCATATTAAAATAATGCAAAACTATAGGAAAGAAATTCAAACAGTAAAGGTAGTGAGGCATCTGAAGATTTTTGAGTTAAAACGAACTTCTGCTGATATGTCACCATTGAATTGCCTAAATGGATGCTGATGAGGCCAAATTTGACGGTCCACAGCCTTGCAATAATCTAACATCAAGGAGGACATTTCACACCAACCTCGCCGTAAGCAAATTTCAAACAGAGCACGCATGATTCGACCTAAACTAGTACTGATATATGCTGCATCAGAAATCAAAGAGAAACTGTCTATAGGACCCCGTGATATATACACCTGCAGCAAGACATCAAGAAAGTCGAAATTTCAATTATAAGCTTCTGGTAATAAAACAAAGAAATTGGATTATTAAATGAGGCAAAGAAAGAACCTGAATAAGAATAGAAACTTTCCCATGTTTATCAGTTGGTCCGCCCTTTACATCTAAAGGGCAAAATATTTTACATAACTTTTCAAGCTCCTCCTGCTCCTCTTCTCTAACAATGATATTTTCAAATTCAGAAGAATGTGCAACCATATTCAGAATCTGCAGGAAAACAGCCACCAGAACAAACAAACAACATAAGCAATTCAAAAGAATGAAAGAATAACATGTAAACCATGCAAACTGGTATTCTCATACTTCACTATCACTCATGTGGCGCTTAAGCATTTCGTTGTATGTTTCAACACTTGAGTATTGAAGATAGAAATGACTGGCTATGCGACCTAGCTCCGTACAGTAAAAGTTTCCACTTTTCTCATCAAACCGCATCATCTTTGCCTTGTCAAGAGCACGGGCAGCATCCACTACCAATGACCGTTGCTTAGAACTCAATGAAGGGTCAGCAATGACCTAAGACAGAGAATTGAAAATGTAAGTCTTGCAGCAATAATCAGTGATTTTCTCTTCCAATTTTACCACAAATTGCATCCATCTTTTTCAAAAGTCCTCCAACTTAAAGTAAAAAGCAAAATGAGGTTGTCTTTTGAATATTGTTCTATACCTCATCCCATGCAACTCCATATGCCAAAGGATTTGTCTTCATCCTTATGAATAAATAAGTATAACCAAGCCAAGCACAAGCTTCCTTGACATTTGTAACCGTGCCCAAGGCCACTTCTGCATTCAAGTTGTCTTTCAAGGAGCTAATGAACTGCAATAAAAGAGGATAAGAAATTTTACAAATCTCAAATCATGACGATTATCTTCTATGAAATATGGCACATAAGAAATGCTCAGATGAGGCATAAGACATAGAACTACAAGAAACAGAACAATTTACTTAAAGAGCAACAACTAAGTTCAAGTCAAGTTACAAGCATCAGTCACTTGGATACAAAATTGTGCAACATAACAAACAAGAGCTGATAAAAGAAAGTACGAAGGGGCCTCCAACTTCTTTTAGTTGAGCGACATCCAATGGCTTCGTAGAGTGCCAAAACAAGGCGGAAAAAAGGAGAGTGCGGGGCATTGCACTCGACCTCCTATGGAAGGCTGGAGTTCACCAACATTGGTTGAAAACGGGATGGTGATGAAAGTTGTGCCTAGAATGGAGAAGGGGTAGCTCACCGACAGCGATTACAATGAAGCTACATGCAAAAATGGAGAAAACCCAAAAACAATGTCGGCCACACATTCAAAAGGGGTCACAATGATTTGGAGGAAAATGTTAGTAGGGCCTCAGACATTAAAATTATGGAGGAAGGGGACCATTCTTCCCCTGTCATCGCTAAGCCTATCAACTACGACACCATTCCATTGCCTAATGAAGCTTTTCTAGGAGAACAAATGCCGACAATAGATAGGAAAAAATTCGTAAAGAAGAAGACCATACTTTTCCGAAGAAGGATAGCGGGCTAGGGAAACCAGTAGTGAGAAGCAACCATGGCCAAAGGCGGTTCTCCATCTGTTGTCCAAACACACTGTAGCTATTGGAGGAGCTAGTATTGTCGCAAGTAGTGCAACATATAAACAGATCATTGGAAGACATTCTAGGGAACACTAAAGTGCTAGAACCAACCCTAAAGTTGGGGCACCAAGGATCAAACAGTATAGACAACCTGATAATAGTTAAGGAAGAAACAACGTTAAAACAACTAATAAGGAGCAATACCTTATAAATGGTCCCCCTCAAGCTTCCTTTAGTAGAATGACATTTTGAACATACATAAATGAAAATTTATTTTAATATTATGCTATGAAATAAGTATATTTTAATATTTTCATTTGTGTTGAATGTGAACTAAAATTTATTTTTAATGTTGAAATTTGTGTAGATGTGAAAAATAGTAAATCGTTAACGTTGAACTTTGCGTAAAAGATAAAAATAAGTATAAAAAATTAACTCGGATGATTTTAGGATGATTTTGAGATAATTTAGGGCCCGAAGCAACCAAAGGCTTAGAAATTATTCTCGTTATAGAGAGGATGGCAAGAGCAATCTCATTTTCAATGAATCTAAAGTTAAGATGGTTTTAAACAGTGCAAGGGCCGAAAAATTAAAAAAACCCAAAAGTTCACTCTGTTGGCAGCATCTTTATCATCAAAGCTCATCCATAATAAAAAGAGTAGAAGCTCTTGAGGAAATAGAAGAAAGTCGCAAGAGCTAAGAAGAAAAAGGTCATGAAACAAGGAAGATGTCTACGCATCTAGATTCTTATGACATAAGAGACCTATGGAACATTGTCTTTCCAAACGTCAAGATTCGTAGAAGGTGACTTCAATCTTGTAGTTGATCAACAAAAAAAAGGAAGGAATTCATTCAAGTTAAGAACGGAAGCTACAGACATCCTCAATCACACGTTGAAATGTGATCTTCATGACCTTGGCTTCAGTGGGCCAACTTTCACCTGGTGCAATAACCAAAAAAGGCAGAAGAGGATATGTAAAAGACATGATAGAGTCTTAGCTAACTCATCAGTCCTCAATCAGATGCCTAAGATCTTTGAAATTCACCGCACTAGATTGCATCTAACCATTGCCCTGCTTACCACATGTTCAGATAACATATTTATAAGTGGCATACATACGAGGAAACACATCGCATTGTCCACAACACATGAAGCTAGGGATGATAAAAAATAACTGAAAACTGAAAAACAAATCCGAAACAAAAGAAACCCAAACCGAAGAATTTGGTTAACCAAACCAATAATTTCTATTGGTTTTTATTTTGTGTAATTTTTTATTTGTGGTTTTGCTTTCAAATTTTGAGATTTAATAATAGTTAATTAAGTAAATGATTACGAGTTCGAATTTTAATTCAAGTAATTTTCAGCTTTCAATTTTTAATTCAACTTTTGAGTTAACCAAACTGAACCAAATATGCAATTTAACATAATTTATTTAGTTTTATAAAATAAGTGCTACCAAAACTGAAACAACTAATTATTAATTAGAATTAAGTGAGTCTCATAGGACATTAGGATAATGATTTAAATTTTGGAAAAAATTTACATGGGAGAGACACATTGGGGCAATCAGCCATGCAAGTCCAACATACGCAATATGCTATTTATCCTACAACTTTCGAAACTACAGGAAAAGCAATTAACTTCGGTAGCAAATTTCACCTACCAAGTGTTCGAGGAAATGCCGCTAACAATTTTATGCAAAATTCTGTGAATCCCAACAAGCATATCAACATCCCGCAACAGAAGGATTGTCACAGGTCGCAGATTAAGCCAAGTGTTAGGTAGAAATCAAATATTACAAATGATGGATAGATTGAGAAAAATCTGAAAAACAGTTCGAGAATGATAAGAGCTGACCAGTTCAGCATCATTACCTTCCGGCCAGCAACTCAGCTTGGAAGAGCAACAAATATGTCAACTTTAATGACATAGCCTTTCTAGTAAAGCCCACATTCAAAAAGTTGTCCAGATTGATTCTGCAGCTATCACCGTAATGCAAGCAAAATTAAACTCAGCACTTGTCGGTAAGGTGTTTAGGAGGAGGTTAGTGTTTCATTTTGTCTCGGTTGAGTCGCACAAAAAGGTGGGCCACTACGAGACATTCAAACTGCCCGATGCAAGCAGGGATAGCTTCATATGTCAGTTCAAAAATGGAATGGATAAAGATGTTATTCAAGGAGGACAGTGGATGGTTGTGGGACAAATTCTGAGACTTCATGTTGGGTCCCTTGGATTCAACTCTTCCTCGTTGGGGGGTGCCTCAACAATGCTTTGGATTAAAATGCCAAAACATCCCCTTTACCACATTGGTCGACACTCTGTTATGGCTAGATCCCTTCATTGCTAACATGGAGAAGATTAACTTTGCAAAAAGTTTGTGTCAAGGTCGACCAAACCAAACCTCTCATTTCGGGAGTTTGGATTAATGACCCGAATGGGAAATTCTTCCAACAGATTGAGTACGAAGGGATTTCTATTATTTGCATCAAGTGCGGGGTAGTTGGGCATAAGGACATCAATTCTCCGCTATTTGGCTCCAAGGCCTAGGTCAAACCTACCAATTCTCCTTCCTAAACTAAGACCAAAGACATGATGGACACAAGCACCATTGAATTGATAAAACCCACAACAAGGCAAGCCACAACGCACATAGCTCTATACTGAGAATCTCTCCAAGCCAGCACTAGCAAGTGCAAGCTAAAAATTGGGAGAATGCCAACTTAAAGGCAATGGGCCCCTGGATGATCGTCACGAGTAAATGTAGAAAACTTCCAGCTCTACAAGGCATAAAGCCAAACAGTTTATCAACAAAAAGTTGAAAGCCAGTAGGCTCCCTGATAGCTACAATGCAGACTCAAAAATGAAAAGCCCACCAGAACAAAGGAAGTGACAAGTAGATTGCAATGCAAGAGCAATCACCGAGCAACCAGATGCATAGTCGAGAATTCCAGAGAACAGCACTAAACTACAAAACAGTGTTATGTTACAAAAAACAAAGTCCAGCCATCAAAAGAGAACAGAGACAGATTTTTGGGAAGGCTCCAATTTCTAGAACCCATCAATCACCCAATGTTTTGGAGCCTGATCCTGAAGGCATCTATGATCACGTCCATTTCAGTAAAAGCCCTTTTGTTGTGCCTGACTTGCTCATAACAGAGGGTAATGTACAGTTTCTGTGTTGACTACAGAACATGTGTTTCAAAGCCACCGAGTAGAAAGTAAAATCTCCTCTACAGAAATTGTTATCCCCCTCTACCAGCAGTCTAAAGGGGAAGGAAATAATCTCCAAGAAAAATTGGGAAAAGGAGCTAACCAACTCCCAGGGAAAGAAGCCTCCAACTGTAGGAGCTAAAATGCATAAAAGAAGAAGAGAGAACCGAAGTGATGATGAGAGTGAGATTGCTCATTCCCATAGCTTCACGAAACTATTTACAAGCTTTAGCTCATGAACACTCACCCAATGTGGGTTGTTTGCTGGAAAGCAAAGCCCAATCTTTCACTAGAAGGAAGAAATACACACTAATGGGACATCAGTGGGACTTTTTTGTTGAGAAGTCAATGAGCAAGTTATGATGTATCATTATTTGTTGGCAAAAGTCACATCATCAAACTCCAAGTCTTTCACACTAGCAAGTAGATTGTTATTACCAAAACAACAATAGTGAAGAAAGCAAAATGGTATCTCTTTGCAATTTATACAGAAAACAATTATATCAAGCGTAGGGCTGTTTGGAGTAATATCACCACTATCATAAATGACAATACCCAGCGGTTGTTGGAGGGGGACTTTAACTACATCTTATCCTAAGAGGATAAAAAAGGCAGCAAATCATTTACACACTTTGGAGCCTCCATAGAGTTTGCCAATTTCCTAGCAAGTAATGACCTTTAAGCTCTGTTTGGTAATAAGAAAAAAAAGAAGATCTGGTTAGAATTTTTAACTATTTTTGAAAAATGTGTACTATATGAAATAAAGTAAGTTGGTTATATTAAAAATTGTGTAGGATATGAAATAAAGTTGATTGATTTATTGAGAATTGTGTTGGATGTGAAATAAAGAGATTGTTTAATGTTGGAATTTGTGTGAGATGAGATATAAAATAATTTTTTAAATTTTTTTAAAATAAATTTAAGCAGGCTGGGTAAAATGGAGAAATGCTTCTGGTGTGTTATGCGATAGAAAAATCTCATCCAAAATTAAGGGTAAATTTTATAAAACTGTAGTAAGACCAGCGATGATATATGGTGCTGAATGCTGGCCTGCAAAGAAGAAACATACAAATAAAATAAATGTTGCAGAAATGAGAATGTTAAGATGGATGTGTGGATATACACGAAAGGATAGAATGAGAAATGAGTATATCCGAAAGAAAGTTGGTGTTGCACCAATTGAGGATAAACTTAGAGAAAGTCGGCTTCGATGGTTTGGACATCTAAATCGTAGGCCAATTGAAGCTCCAGTTAGAAAAATTGAGTTATTGGATTTTGCTCATGTACAAAGAGGAAGAGGGAGACCAAAGAAGACATGGCAAGAAACTATAAGGAGTGATCTTAGTTACTTAAACTTAGATAAGAATTTGGTAACTGATAGAGCGCAATGGAAACAAAGGATTCATGTAGCCGACCCCACCTAGTGGGATTAAGGCTTGGTTGTTGTTGTTGTATTTTGGCCATGGCTAATTTTAGCCATGATTTTTAACCCATTGCCAAACAGGGCCTTAGGATGGTTAGAATGAAGGTCAACGCTACACTTGGTGCACAACAATAGGAAAGAAAAAGCTCACATGTGGGTCAGATTGGACATAGTTTGCTTCAACTCACCACTTTTACCCTCCTTCCAGGTTCTTTAGTTACTCACCTTGCAAGGATACGGTCTGACCATTTCCCTCCTCCTTGTCCAAAAGAATAACCTTGAATTAAAACCACAAATTTGCAGCTTAATGTTTGAAGATACTTAGCTTGAAGAAGAGGTATCGAAAGGAGTTGTGGCTAGAGAGTGGCAAAAACCAACACACAACTGCAATGAAGCATAAAATTGCCCAACGAAAATCTAAGAAAGTAGTCTGTAATGCAAATAATGTAATTTTTGATGATCTTTATAGAAAGTTGGACACTAAAAAAGGAGAAAGACATACACAGACTTGCTAAAATAAAAGACAAAAAAACTAAAAACTTGACTGAAGTAAAAATGCAAAAAAATGATTAAATTTTTTTTTTAAGAATGAAGACATTAAACACAAATGAATCAGCTATTTTAAAAGATTTTTCAATAATAGTTATAATAATACGATTCAATCTTACTGATTTTAGCATTTACAAAAAAGATAAAAAATTACTTTGACACTCAGCATATAAGCAAAGTTCAAGTTGCGAAGGCTTTAAAGAAAATGAAGTATAAAAAAAAGTAAGACCGAATAAAAATCCAACAGATATTTGGAATATATGCAAGACAAAAAATTTCTTAGCTCACTAGGTTATTTAATATGATTTCAAATAGTAAAATGATGTCAAATGAATATAGAAAGAACACTGTGAAATGTATTTATAAGAACAAAGGCGATGTACAAGATTGTGCTAACCATAGAAAATTAAGTTAATAAATTATACTTTAAAATTTTGGGAGGAGATGATCTAGAATAGATACTGGGGTATCACAGAATCAATTTAGTTTTATGTCAGGCAAATCTTAGAATGAAAGCTATTCAATTATTGATAGTTTTAATGAAGATGCTTGAGAAGAGAAAAGAAAATATTTAGAAATATTTATGATAAAATTCGAAGAAAAGTGTTATGAATAATTTTATAAAAAAAAGATTTACAATGCTTAAATTTAAATTTAAGGGATTATATGTGTTCGAACACAAGAGAGTTTCACTAAAAATTTTCAATTTCAATTGGATTACATCAACGTTCAGCTTTAAGTCCACATTACTTTGCAATGGTTATAGAGATTTAAGCTAGACACATTCAAGAAGAAGTGTTTGGTATATGCTTTTTGTAAATTATATTCTCCTCGTTGATAAAACTAGAGAATGTGGTAAGGCGAAACTCGAGTTATAGAGAAATACATTAGAATCTAAAAGTTTAGTCTTAGCAGATCAAAAATTAAATATATAAAGTCTAATTTTAATTATGAAAGAAGCACTTGTAGTGAGAAGATGACAATCAATATTCAAGTTATCAAGAAGAGCAAACAGTTTAGATATCTTACAACAATCATATAAAATAATGATAAAATAGATGGTGATATTATTAATAAAATTTAAGTAAGATGAAAAAAGTGGATGAGTGCATCTAGCATATTGCGTTATAAAAAAAATTTACTTAAACCTAAAAGTAAATTTTATAGAATAGTTATTAGGTCAGCAATATGATATAGTGCTGAATGCTGCACTACAATGCAAGAACACACAAATAAGATAAGTATCGTGAAAATGAGGATGCTAATGTGAATGGGCGGGTACACATGAAAGAACAAGATGAAAAATGAGTATATCTGTGAGAAGGTTGGAGTAGCCTCAAATAGAGAGTCAGCTTATATGGTTCGGACATAAGTCGTAAGCAAATAGAAGCCTTAATAAAAAAAGTTAGATTATTGGATATCTTACCCATGTAAAAAGAGAAAGAAGAAAGCCAAAAAAGACGGCTAAAAACTATAAGGAGTATTCTTACATATTTGGAGTTAAATAAATATTTGTTATTTGATAGAGCACATGAAAACAAAGGATTCATGTAGTCGATCCCACCAAAGGGGATAAAAGCTTAGTTTGTTATTGTTGATTTCTTCTATCGCAACCTCCTCCTCATCAGTCTCTTTTTTTTTCCTTTTTCTTACTTAGGAAGAATTATTTGAGTATGTGATAAACGTCTCTAACCACATGATATACCATGTGACCACATAGCCAACTTTTATGATTTCCCCCAATATTATACTAGCTTGAAATAAATTTAATAACTTATCGACCTATACAAAAATAGTTTAAAAAAAGCCTCAATGAAATGATTTAAAAAAAGGGAATTTTACATACATATTGCTAAATTCTTCCTATTTACACTGCATTAATCCACTTAAAAAAATGTGTAAAAATGAGCTGCTCCTATTATGAGAAATCAGTATACACAATGAGTGGATACATATTCTAAAGGCTTAGAGTCCTAGAGGTACGGAGAACCATGTACACATTTTTTCTTCAAAAATAATATCTTCCACCATGTCCTCTTCGTCATTCTCTCTCTCCTCTCTCTTATTTGGATATGGTTCTTTGGGCATCAAATAAAACAACTCTAATCACATGATGTGTCATGTGACCTAACAACAAAACATAGGTTTCCATCAATACTTTACCAGCTCGAAATAAACTAATAACCATAAGGGCCTACAGTAAAAAAAAAAAAAAAACTAAATAAAACAATTTTAAAAATGTAGATCCTAATGAAATATCTCATGCCTCAATGACCTATAAGCCGTCAACCCTATTCTAAATTGTTGTTGCAAATGCTTACACACATTTTAGATAGTCAAAAGTTCACAAAACCATTTCAGTCAAAGCAATACTGTATATTGATAAGTTAAAGATTGCAGGAAGACGAAACAATGGGAATTACGTATGCAAAGTACAATTCAGATGGGATGTTCAGCAGATTATTCATAATTCACATCAATAAAAAGCATTCTATGAGTGCAGGGAACTCCAAAATAACGACTAGATAAGAACATAACATTTTCAGAAATTTTAAATGGAGAATTAGATGACAATTACACTAAGCAGCAATAAAGTCATTGCTCTGAATGTACTCCTGCGCAAACCACAGACCATAACCTACAAAATATATAGCCTTCCAAAATAAATACAAAAAGATCAGCAAAGAGGACAAGTCTTCACCTGGCTTTCTATAGGAAGCTGGCTAGTCAAAAGTCTCAAATAATAAGCTAATTTATCATGCGATGTAATTATTATGCCTTCTCCACTCTTGTCAAATTGTGGTCTACCAGCACGTCCAAAGATCTATTGGGAAGCAGTAAAACAAGAGATTTAGAGTTAATTTTATGTAATAGCTCCAAACAAGATACACTTTCAAATGTTACCTGCATGACATCTAGCATGCCCAGGTCTCTCCAGCCACCAACCTTCGGATCGTATAATTGAGTACCCTATATTGAATAAAAAATTGAACTTGAGATAGGGCAGGTTAATCAAGGAAAGAGAACGGCAATTATCAAATGAAAAGAGCAGGAAATCTATGTCACTGATCCTACATAAAGTAGCTACAAATGAAATTTCAAAACTACTAATCCTAAACACGTTAAATAATTTAAAAAAAAACTTATTACAAACCTATGAAGTACAGACACTTTGAACTAGGTCCCGTGTCGGTGTACGACGTATGTCAAACATAAACACATGTGTCAAACATGCCAAAATCCGTGTCCAAATTTATTTTAAATAAAAAATATACTGAACACATCTGGACAACAAGCAATGAACGCTTCTAAAACCCGATAGAAGAATGCTTTATTAAGTTATTTTTTGTTCAATCTTACTTGTTTTATCAAAACTTTATGCTTCTTTATTCTCAATTTTTAGCTAATTTATTCGTATACTTATGCATAAATGCTTATACGCATCACTATACTTATAAAAATCAAGATATCTTATATTTATCTTATATTTGTATATTAAATTTATTATTAAGTTGGTTACTTATATATATTTTTATCATAATCATGTTGTACACCAACACGCCATGGACACTCTAGAACACGTGTCAGACAAGCCAAAAATTCATATCCAAATTTAATTTATATAAAAAACATACTAGATACATCTGGACAAGCAAGGGACACTATTAGAACACTACAGGAGAATGCTTTATTATTATTTTTTTCAATCTTACATGCATTAGTAAAACTTTATATGCTTTCTTAGCTTCAATTTTTTGATAATTTATTCGTATACTTAAGCATGCATGCTTATATGCACCATTATACTTATCAAAATAGAGATATCTTATATTTATCTTATATTTTACATTAAATTTATTATTAAATTAGTTACTTACACATATTTCTATCATAATATTTTAAATTTAATTCATAAAAAAAATTTTGGAACTTATAAAATGGCTATTTATTTACAATTTTATATTTGCATAATTTTAGTAGAATATTTCAAAGCAAATTGACTAGTCTTTTTAAAATACATTTAATTATTTGTAACTTGTTGATTGCTTTGATTAGATTAATAATTATTTGTTTCAATGCTTTTAAATAGACTTGTTTATAAAATATATGAAAAAAAGTCATGGCAAAGTGAGATGGATGTCACTTATGTTTAATCAATTTCATGATTTCTTCATTTTTATTCAAATTTCAATTTATTTATTTAAAATGTCCAATAAGTGTCATATCTTATTTTTTGAAAAGTTGTTGTATCCCCATGTTCATGTCGTATCATGCCTCGTATCTCGTATTGTGTCTGTGCTTCATAGTTGCAAACACAATGTCATATTAAAATGCTTTGTTTTATAACTTACATGCTTTAGCATTAATATTCAATTATATGGCTTGGATATTTAGCCGAATGATTGTAGCATGGTTGGTAAGCTACATAATCATAGCAACAACAGGAAATGTTCACATTAGGAAGAGGAAAAATAAAACAACAAGACAACAAAAAGAAACACCTTGAGCATATTTCTTGCAAGACATCTACAAATAACATATAAATTTTGAGTAAAAAATTTCATTGGAAAATCATATAAGTGCACTTTAATTAAAATGTGATCAAGAAATTTAAATCGGATAAAGAAATTAATTTAAAATTTTAAAAAAAAATTGAACTTTTTAGACAATTAGAAAATTAGATAGAGACAATCAAATACTAATTCAAATAGATCAAATCTAAAGTTTTAAGAATAAAAACAAGCAAACCAAAGCTAAATCTAATGGTAATTAAATACAAATTAAACTCCAAGTCCCTCAATTTAGAGCAAAATTGAAGAATCCAACATAATAATCCAAACTTGACAACACAACATTGAGCTACACAGAAGATGCTATGGCGTCGGAACCAAGGTCAATGTCCTAACGCTGAACCACACCAAAAGATGCAAGGGAAACAACCTACAAAGTCAGACATTTCGAAAGAACCCAAAAAATGACGCATAACATTGAGCCCCAACAAAGTTGTTAAGGATCGACATGTGTTATCCTTGAGAGAACAAGATGCGTGATGCCACAATGTCAAACCTCACCAAAGACACCAAGGAGTTGACTTTAAACTTCAACACCTCGAGAGAAACTCAAAGCTGATTCCCCAACGTCCAGCCTTACCAAAAAGATGCCAACGAGTTGACGCTTAATGTCAACAACTCAAGAGAACTTGTAACTCAATGCTATAACATCAAGCCTCACAAAACTCTGTTAGGGAGTAAACCTTGAACATTTACATCTCAATGACAATGTGTCTCAAGCATGAGCAGACGAGGAGTCAACAAAACAATAGTGTGTCAAATGCCATTCAGATAAAATCAGAGAACAGATAATTTTTGCACAAGGATTTGCATATAGTAACAATTGTATGTGCAAGTACAAATCAATTAAGGCGTAATGGCACATTATGGTAATGAGAAGTGAGAATAATATGTTACTTCAGTAGTGTGTCGTATAAACTGTTGTCATTTGTACACGCGAAACCTCCCAGAGTTCCAATCGTTGGTCTTTGGGGCTCTACTCAGGAAAAAATGAGTCAATCTGGAGGAACATCCACAAGCTCTAAAGAAACATCATGAAAGCAAACTTCACAAGCTCCAAGCTTCGACTTCACAACTCCAACAGGACAATAAAGAATGATCTACTAACATCGAGAGCTCGAGATCACCTATCGCAAGCCTCTAAGTAATTTATCTTGAAACCTCAAGGTCACGACAACAATTAGTGATCACTAGTCTTCCCCAAAAGGATAACCCTGACACAATGAGGTTATGACATTGACTAGCAAATATGAGCCGTCTGAATAAGGAGAGCTAACTCAAACAGAAAGGCTTTGTTGTTAGAGGGTTACTTCGTCGATAACCATTGATCTCATGCAATCAAAACTCATATAAAACCATAATTTGTTTTTAAGAGTTGAGCATCTAACCTAAGTCAAGAAAAAATGTCATAATCTACGAAGATTTAGGAGTCTTCAACTTGTAAAATACAATGATTAACAAAGAAATATTCAAGCCAACAGTGGTGGTCAAGTTTACCTTGATTACAACAGTGTGAGCAGGAAGATTTACTCCCCATGCCAAAGTTGCAGTACATACAAGAACCTAAACCAGAATAACAGATGAAAATAAAAAAAGATATAGCAGGTTAAGATTTGACACAGTAACATACATACTTTTAGAAAACCAATTGAGAAAAGCCGCTCAGTCATGCTTCTATCAGCACGTAGCATACCAGCATGATGGATACCAAAGCCAGAATCAAACAACTGAACAAGTTCACGATTTCTTGATTTGCTAACTTCTTTCTGAAATGATTAAATAAAAGTTCATAACCAAGCTTAACCCTCAATGGAGGTATGAAACAAAATGACGGCACCATTCATAATGTTTACCTTGACCAAAGAAAATTGTGGATCGTCATCATTCGTAAATAATTCTGACTCACCAGCATATTGAGCTGACTCAAGCTGCAGGTCATCAAAAGCCAAAAAAAGAAAAAATCATACTTCAGTTTGCAGAACTAGAGAAGTAAAAGAGAACTGATATCCAACATTCAAACAAATTGCTCTATTAAGATATGCTTCACATAGGCATCATAGGCGTCCCCACAAAAACAAACACAGCAAAAAAACAAAACGCAGAACTTTGTTTGAAGTTTAACAAGAACCTATGCATCAACTATAAGAAAAATAAGAAGTCTTTTATGTTGAGAAGTAATGACACTCTTGTAAGGCAAATGAGAAAACTGTAAAAGATCATATTCACATCCTTCAACATTAATAAAAAAAACTGCTATTAACTAATCCTACTAAATTATAGCACAATGCACATTATTTGATATGGAAGCACACCAAAGTACTCAACCAAAATTACAAATTCAAGAAAAGGGAGAAGACTTGAAAATAAATGAGAATAGATGTGTTAGACAAAACATGTTACGAATGTAATAGTTAATATAGGCTACTCATGACAACTTGACCTTAGCAAAATCTATCGAAAACACCGTGATGAAGTGTCAAACAAACCAAAACACTAAATACTTAACTTAAGCTATCTAATTATTTTACAATTTCCTGCTAAATTAGAAAAACAAATATTCCTCAGGCCTTGCTAACAGTCTCTGGCGGCCACAAACATCATAACTGACCGATGCCTTTATGTCCAACGAAATTGCAAGGAAACTTTGTACAATAAATCATGCAAAAGGAAAACACAATGTATGCCGAGACTTAATGTTTATTTTTTCATATCTTATCCCCAACCTGGAGAAAAAAGAAAGATTAAGACTCAAGACTCTAAAGAGGCCAAATGATCCCAAGATCACAAAAATGGCAGCAGCATTACACCACATCTGGTGGGCTTGCAATGGATGTGTTTGGAATCCCTTCCCATCGCCTAAAATAATTGCAACACTTGTTTGCTCTACCGAAGCCTATAAGACTTGAGCTGAATTTGGGGAATTGGGAGCCCACTAGCCCCAACGGCTATAGTAGCCCCTCTTATTCCCAATGGGATCCTCCATCACCAAATTGGATCAAGGTCAAATTTGACAGCTTCATTAGAAGCAACAGTAAAGCTAGCACAGGCAGAGTGATTGGAGATCAATGTAGCACCCTCCTTAGAGTAGCCAACACCAAACTCTACACTGACATCATTTATTCCATTGAAGCTCAGGCCTAGAAGGACAAAGTGGGCGGGACATAAAATGAGCGAAACTCAACCTCAGCGATAGCCAACATCCTCAAAGCAGCCAAAGGCGATACGAGTGACAAGCATATCTCAGACATTTTTCACATTTTTTGTACCTTTAAAGTAGTTAAAGTCATACATGTTTATACAACCGCCAACATTACAGTTGCTTTTTGTTGTTTTGACGACATCGAGTGGGAATGGGGTATATCCCTACCATCTGATTTCTAAGCAATTCTCGACGAGGATCACACCTTTTGTATGTGATGTACTCCTTTTCTGCTTTTATAGCATTAAAGGGTACAACCGAACTTCAAAAACAAATTCTAGAATATCTAAACAAATTGAAACCTGACAAAATGAAGAAAAAAATAAATTGGCACAATTAAATGATCATAAAATTTGATATATAAGTCATTTGAGATGCATTTAGCATGAACAAAATATCTTGGAGCCTTTGTATAACAAGAAGGTACCCAAGAGATATGAAGAATGCATTTTGACAAAATCTTTAATGATAAACACCAGAATGATGTTGGCAAGTCAATAATGTTAAAAGGAAAAGAAATGTCAATTACACATGAATGCTCCAAATGAAGGCAAATAAGATTTATAGAAGATAGGTCCAACAAAGCTGAGTCTCTGACGTCATAGACATTAGTGCATGGTAACTTAAAAGATACCTTACAAGATACTTATGACCACAAGAATGTCTGATAGTTGACGAAGAATGTACTTGACTCCATACCTATGAACAAAGTGGCTATACAAACTTTTGATATTATGAGTCACATTTGGCCCGTTTGGTTTGAGGAATATTTTTGGGCAATAGAGAAAATATAATAGTTTATAAGTTTGATAGAAAATATAATTATTTTAATATTGAGAGGCATGCAAAGTGAAATAAAATTGTTAAAATTTATGATGAATTTGAAATATTAATAAAATAATCTTTAGGCACTTTTGAGCTTTGAACCAAATAAACCCATTATAAAGCATTGGGAGGAAGAAATTTTGAAAAAGTCACGCAAAGACACCATAATATCGGACAGTCAATCTAGTTTTAAGCATGGAAAATCAAAAGTGGAAACCATTATTCTTAAAATAAGTTTGATAGAAAACTATGAAGATGAAAAAATAAATTTCGTATATTTTTGATTTGTCTTGAAAAGATCTATGACATTTTATGAAAGAGGTTCTTTGCTGGGTATTGAAAAAAATGGGTACATAAGATATGTAATTATCAAAAACATATATGTTATGCGTATTGCTAGTGTCAAGAAGATTGGAGGGATTCAAAGACGTTCTCAATTAAGATTAAACTACTCCAAGGGCCTTAGTTTACAATGTTCTAAGTATATGTAAGGCGAGAAACTATAGTGCATGTAGCTAAACAGAAACTACTATTATTTGCCTTTTCTTTATTTGACAATGTAACATACATTAACATTGTACCTCCCCGGTCACATACATACACTCATACATACATATATATATATACATGCATATACATACATACATACATACATAAATATATATATACATGATGAAGTTATTAGTAATTATGAAGAAACTTTTCACATGGTATCAGAGCAGTTCTCCACTTGTTGTTGCTGCTACACCTACACCACTTCTCTCTTCCCTATGCAACCCTTTCCAACCCATACCGCCAATCCTTTCACACCAGATGTAGACCACATGGAGCTTGAGGAAAGACCACAAGAAGACCACCATTCTTCCTACATCTCTCATCTTCGCATGTAGTAGTACTTTTATCTTCTACATCGCAGTAGCTATTATCCTCTCTACTACACTCACATCTCTTCTCTTTGTTTGTTCTGCAAAAACTCTAAATAACATCACAGTTGTCCATATGTCAATCACAACAAAGGCCTAGAACCCACAGAATCAAGTCAGTCCAAGCCTGGTCCACACACTATGCATCACTGTTAATCTTTGATGGTTTGTGGATCGTCCCTACCGGTCGGTGCTCTTCTTTCAGCAACATCCACAATCCTGAGCTGTGATATGTGGGTGGCTTCCCTTGTTCCATCCAGTCGCATCTTGCTGCTCCCAGGGTAGTAAGATGAGTCACATCCCCTACTCCTTCCCCAACAACACAGCAATGTATTGGCGGCTTTGCTCCACCCATTCTAGATATCCAATGACACCATGCCACCTTTGCATGTCTTATTAAGGAAAGGATCGTACGATTAGCGCAGAGAGAAGAGACAACACCTATTGCACTACGTCGACCATCACCAGCTTCATCCCAACTGCATGAAGTTGCCTTGCCTACGGCATCTCCATCAGAGCATTACATGGCACAATCAAGGCAATCCTAGGGGACAACTCACACTATGCAAACTAGGTCCACGAAGGAACTCCATTAGCTAAACGTATTAAAGCTATAAATACCGAGACTTATTTTGTAGAAGGGGACTTTTCCTATAACTCTCTGGTTTCCTCACCTCTCAACCCTTCTCTCTCACCCAACTCTCTCTTCACCCTTTTCCAATAGCTCTATACTCACCCAGTGTGGGTTTCATTCTATTATAATAAATTTGAGATTGGCTTGGATGGTGCAGACAGGAGGATTTTTCCAAACCATCTAAACATGTGTTATACTTATACCGCATCCCTCTCTCTCCAAGATTATTCCGCTCTCACTCCCTCCAAGATTATTCTACTCCCTTTTTTATGCCATCTACAGGTCACACAGTATGTTGCCTACTAGCAAGTCCCTCTAGAATCTCACAATAAGATTTTTTGTGCTCCAATTGAGAACCTTCCAGCATGGTTGGCCGAGCTCGCAGCCTCATCGACGTCCCTAAGCAATCATAGAGAGAAAAAATCCCTAACTAATGAGGCCTCCAACTCTAACACTCGCCACCGCTCTAGGCCCTCGTCTTCCGTTCTGCACAATGCCCAGATGGAGGAGATGCATGCCCTCTTACTACAACTCACCAAACAGGTGGAACCCTTCACCATAGCTGTGAAGGAAGCTACCCCAACTCTAGCTCAACTAAGGTTTTATAACAACACCCAGTGCTGCCAAATCCTCCTCTTGCAATGGCGATCTCGCAATAAACATAGTAGGCGCCAGCTCCTCCGACATCTGGTCTATCTTGGTCTTAGCCAACTCCATCGATCGCCTGCTGCACTAGTAATGTCGCTCACGTTGTCGACCACTTCTAATATAGTTCCTCCAATGCAATGGCCACCTCAACCTCTTGAGACACTATTGTAGGACAATGAGGCTGCTTATTTGCTTCAACTATCCTGCAGTCCCACTACCGGAACAACAAGCTACTACACCTCTAGCATCTGCCCTACCTCCCAAGCCACAAGAGTGGGTACCTCCAATCCTGCCACCTCTACCTCTGCAACCAACGCCATGTTGGGTGCAAGGCACCTCCACTTTACGATGATCTCTTCCAGTAGTATTCGAATATCCCAAGTGAGTGAAGAGTCCCTTAGCTACCCACACAACTTATGGGCTCCTCTTCAAGGTCAGGATTGAAAAGGACATCCACCGACTCATGGCAACTACATGGGATGTCCCCAAGTCGATAAGGCGAAAGTCCCAGAAGAGTGAACATTCTCGTCCAGAACAATCTAGCGGACAATATGGATCCAACAAAACCACTCTGCAATGCCATACATTTTGCCTCGATTTGGGATGACTTCCATCCACCCTAGATTCAAACCTTCAATAGAACCGCCAACTCCCATAAGCACATACAACTTTTTAGCAGCTTTCTCAATTTCCTAAACATCCCAATAAGTAAACGCAGTGCTACATGATGGCTTACTCCCTCTGGGAGCTCGCCCACAGTAAGAATGTCAGCCTACCCCATAGCCACATCCAGTCCAACAAACCATTCAAGAAAGGGATACTGGCACGATTCATTACACACAGTATTGCTAGCTCTGAGCTGATCCTCTCTAATTTTGTCCAAGGTCCAGAGGAATCCTTGAGTTCTATTTTTGACCGTTTTGCTGCCGCCATCTAGACTAACAACATACACCCCATCATGTTGTACACTTTCAAGGAGGGGATAAGGAAAGACAGTAACTTTGCCAAGTCCCTCCAACTTTCCAAGCATCGCAACTACCCAGAGTTGGTCACCCACATGAAAAAGTTCATCATGCAAGAAGATATTGAGGCGAAAGAGAAGGCCTTCATCACCCCACCTTTGAAGGAGCCCCGAATTCGAGGATGGCAAAACTTCTTATCCTAAGCATAACAAGTCCTTCGAATAACAAAAGAACAATGAAATATACGAAGCACAACACGGTTACCAACGTTTTCCCATTCAATTATCAAAAGCGACATCACTTTAATCAACCCCTAGCAGAAATTTTCGTCATATACCAACAGAAAGGGCCACACACCAAGGGTCGGCGCGCAGTCACCGCCTCCTCCAGAGGCTAATCCAAACATCTACTGCAAATTCTATCAGCGCTACAATCACCTCTGCAAATCCCCAGAAGGCACTCCTGGACAGATTGGATGACTAAAGAAAAATGCAAGAATTCCTATTGCAAACTCCCATTTGTTTAGTCAACAACCAAGCAGACTAATCTAAAATGCAACTGCAACAATCATAAGAAGCATGTCACAAGAAGTGATTTCATGCATTAAACCGAAATAAAGATTTATTAATTAATAGAGTGTAATTAAAATAAAGAATTTATGTAACCGATTCCACCGAGTGAGATAAAGGCATGATTGTTGTTGTTGTATAAGTTTGATCCAAAACAAAATTGTTTTAATATTGATATGTGTGAAAGATGAAAAATAAAATTAATTTTAATGTTAAAATTTGTGTTAGAATGTGAAATAAAATTATTTAAATTTATGACAAATTTGAAATATTAATAAAATATAAATTTGACTCTTTTGAGCCACGAACTAAGCAAGGTCCAAATGGAGTGATCATGGTCTGCGAAGACCCCAGAGACACCCTCTAGTGCTTTTAGATTGCCCACCATCTAACAGCGGATGAGAGACTCGAAAGAATGTGAAACCATTAAGCCACAAGAAAGCACTATCCATATAACTTGAATGGCAAGAACTCTGTGGTTGTGATTGTATCCTCAACGTTGGGTGGAGAAAAATAATCTGAAGTAGTGGAACTTCTTTCGCAGTACATTGATGTATTTGTGAGGGACCCTTTGGACATGAAAGGCATTAACCCTACCATCACTATCAATCGTTTGAATGTCTCTGCTAATGCCAAAAGTTTCAAGCAAAAGAAGCGGCTAGTCACCAAAGAAAGGACTCAAGCTATTAACACGGAAATTGGAAAGCTCCTATAGTCAGGTTCCATCTGAGAAGTGTGATACCCTAAATGGTCACCAATGCAAAACTAGTAAACAAGGAGAACAAGTGGCAGATGTGAGTGGACTTTTGCACACTCAACAAGGCATGCCCAAAGGATTCACATCCCTTGCCCCAGATTGACACCCCAGTCGACTGGATGATCAAACAACCCAATATGAGCTTTCTGAATACTTATTTGGATACCACTAAATCAAGATTGACACCAGTTGATATAGAGAATACCTCCTTAAAAGACCAGGGCACAACACCCATTATTATGATGAGATGCCCTTTGGACTCAAAAATGTTTTGGGGGGAACCTTATATTCAAGCAACAAATAGCTCAAATTTTCCTCTAATTCCTAACATCTACTACCTATAAGAGATTCAACATCCACACTCAAGGTCACAGCCTCGTCGCTCACATTCTCCTAGGAAGACAGATATTCATTGTGACATTAAAGCCAACGTGCAGAAGGTGCCTTAGTGCCAGCGACAACCTCACCAACCAGCTAAGAGGATGTCTACATTCTTCCGGGCCTTTCGTCATATGGGGCTGTACTTTATAGACCTTGTGTCGCAGGCAAAGCAGGGATATCGCAAGTGCTACTAGCAGTCGATTACCACACCAAAAGGGTAGAGGCCTCCCCAACATAGAAATTCCTATGGAGAGCAATTATGAAGTCGTCACCCCATCAGCCCCAGAAGGGCCTTGGACGCCGTCGCGTCAATATCAAGCTCGAGCTGGCATGTGTGATCGCTTGTGAGAAACCTGTCTTACTCATCATCGCATTTAAATCATGAATGCAACTATCAACTCATTATTCAATAATATTTACATACCATAAATACACATTAATTATCATAATTTATCATTTAACACACTAAACTTCATCACAACATAATAATATTTTGTATAATGACGTGGCTCTATTATTTTCATACCTTTTCACCTAGAAGCCTGACAAGAGTTCCTACAGCTTATTATTCTAGAAGCCTTGACAGGAGCCGCACATTGTATCAATGATTCCTTTTTCGTAGGACATCACCCGGCGTACACTCCCCGCCCTCATCGAAATAACAAATATATAGGAAACTCTCCGCCCTCATCGGTTCTTGGTATACAAAAATCTATTAGTACCACATCACCTCACAGACAAGTATATTTCATCCACTCACTCAAATAACAGCATACCCAGCATACATGGCACAATAACATATGTAATAAACATTCATTATCATATTCCACATAATTCTAACTAAAAACAACATATCATCTCTAAGTCCCATCTATTCATTTCTTCATTTATTTTAAGGATCAATCTTAATAATCTCCTCAACTTCATTATTCTGAAATCCACTTAATAGATCAAGACTTCAATAAAAAGCAAGATTTGAAATCCATTCGTTAGTTTCCTTACACAATATACAGAATACTAACAAACAGAAAACATCACATAATAACATAATTCTTAAATTCTCACAACATTCATTTATTTTAACAAGCAATAATATATCAATATTAACTTTAGGGAAAGAATTATCTACCTATTAATCCAGCTTGGAAAACCCCTAGCTTTCCTCTTCTCCTCTTCCCTTTCCTCTCCTTCTTCTTCTTCTTCTTCTTTTTCTGGCTGCCGCAGCTGCTGCTGCTGCTGGCGCTGGCGCTGGCGCGGCGGAACCGCGCACAGAGACGGGCGCGGGCGCGGCAGAGAGAAAACTGAAAGGGAGAGAGAGAGGAACTTCCTTCTCTCTCCAGGCGCACGCGGCACGCAGAAAAAGGCAGGCGGAGGCAGTGTCTGCAGTTGTGCTCATCTGTTAATGGCACAATTACAATTTGGTCCCTCTATTTTCAACCTCTTATAAATAGGTCCAAAATCATTCTTTTCAGGTTCAAAAATATTTCTTTTAGATCCAAAATAATTTTCAATTTTTAAGCCTCTCAAATTTTCACGTCCAATCAAATTTCAGGATGTCACAAGCCTGCTTCAATTTACAACTTGCTTGGAACTGGTCTTCCAACTCTAGCTTCTCTACTCTCCTACAACTATGTATCCATATCAGTAGTGCCAACGCCATCCAAAACCTAATCGTCTTGAATCAGTTGTCTATATTTCCCTTTCAGTTTTAAGGTTGAGTGTGAAGCTTGCAAGTTTGGCAAGCATCACTGAATATCTTTTCCATGTCAAATAAGTATAGTTGGCCTCCATTTGATCTAATTCATTTGAATGTTTACGAACCCAACTTAGCGATACTCCATGAAATGCCTTTTTGAGATGTAATCTAACTCTTTACCAAAAAAAAATAAATGTTCAATTTTCCACTTACATCAACATTTTTCATAGCTGACAACTCATTTGGATATATCCAATCCGATCTTCAGATTCCTTGTTTTGTGAATGGCAAACATCATGTGCCTATACCTTGTGGACAATAAGTAGCAAAATGCGAACATCGTCACTTGGTTGATGTTGCTCACACCACGATATTACAAATGAATGTTCCTCACACATTGTGATTACTTCTTTTCTTATAAACGAAATGACAGGGGACACTCGTAATCATTTTTCATTTTCCCTATCAAACTTAGCATCCAAACAAGCACTTATTTTTTGTTGTTCCTACGGTTTTTGGTTGCACATATTTTGTACACTCAAGTCTATCAACACATTTGCCGATAATATTACGACTCATTTTCCCAATAATCTAGCAATTGTGTCATGCTTGTAAACTCTCTAATTGAATCTTGTTTATACATTCTTTGAATAATTAATGCATGGTTCACATTTATGTTACAATTTTTAATATAGGGCGTGCATTTTACTAGTATATATAAATATCCACAAGTATCATTTCATAACAAAAATAATACTATATCTATTCAAAGCAAATTAATCAACAATGTCATAGAAAACTGATAAGCACATGTCAAATTTACACATATTTGCACCTAATAGAAGAGTCACATTCCCAACATCTTTTGTGACTAGAATTAAAATAAATTGAAAAAAGTCCCATCATATTAAGCTCTCAACTAGCACGGATGAAGTACGTCAGACAAGCAAGCACAATCTACTTATGATAAGATCTGAACGGTTTAGCCAATGATTAAAGGCAAACAATACGTATCTAAAAGAATAATAAGAAAATGCTTTATCATGAAAAACTAAACAAGGCCACTCCATTACTAGCATTCTAGCAGTTTTCCCTGTGTCCTTGCGTGAGTGAACAAACACCATTGCTTGATGTCCTTGCTTTACAGAATCAACAACCTAATATTTTAATGAAAAAAAGTTTCATAATCAAATTTTAAAATTCTCTGAAAATAAAAACAAAAGAAAGTTTCACATTAATAGAAAGATGCACAACCTTTTCATAGCATATCTTATTGAACAACTGAATTCGTTTGGCAAAGTCCTTCTCACTAATGCCAATGTACTGCTGGGATAGAGGAACAGGTCGATAACTAGAATCAAAAAAGAATAATCCAGTTTCGGCATTGACCCTCAAAAATTGGGCAACCTAAAAAATAAACCAAACTGCAACATAAGAAGCACGCAACAAAAGGAAACACAAGCTCCAAAATAAAAATCTCTAGTGCTGACCGAACCTCTAAATAATTAGGTAATGTAGCTGATAACCCAACAATCCTTATCATGGACTGCGTTGACTCGACCTGTCAAAGTGCAGAAAGATTTATAAGGAACTGTAAAACTTTTCATGGAATCAAAAGTAGCAAACAACTGTATGCATGTTTCACCTGAATGCCATATAACTGGATTGCCAGTTTACTCATCAAGGCTTGAAACTTTTTAAAACAGATGTAACTTGATGATTATTCAAGCTATTGTCAGGAATAATTTTGCATTTGAATGGGACCAGGATAACTGCTATTTGTTAAAAAAGGCTTTTTCACGGCATGTTAGGGAAGCCATGAAAAAAGAATTGTAGATCGTCAAGCACAATTAATCAAGATTCGATTCAAAGGGTTAAGTTATCTAATTCAAGGTAAATAATGTTCTATGTAATAAAAATGGGAAAAGTGAGAGCTAGAAACAAAAACACAATCGACACAGGAAGAAAAGGAATCAAATCAAAATCCAAATACCTCATCATGCGGAACATGCAAGGAAAAGCTAAAACTAAAAAGTACTTGTGTATTGCAATCAAAAACTTACTTGTCGAAGGGTCCGAGCAACCAATGCTTCTATTACAGGGCCTCTATCATCATTTAGGAGATGCACTTCATCTATGATCAACAGTTTCACTAACATTGACAATGACATATCACTACTTTTTCTAGTAATAACGTCCCACTTCTCAGGTGTTGTCACTATCATCTGAGTAGCACAAGAAATAAAATATATATATGATGAATCCAAAAATGGAAAACAAACAAGTATAAACTAGAGACCTGAGTTTGTTCGAGCTCATTCTTCGAAAGCTGCATGTCACCAGTAAGTTCTTTGACAGCAACATTTAAAGGAGACAATCGATGACCGAAAGTAGATGCCACCTCAGCTGCCAGAGCCTATAATGGTAAATTAGTTAGGAAGCACTAACCTACCAAGATGATAATTCAAGAACATAAGAAGTCTTTGAAGTGTACCTTCATCGGAGCTACATATATGATTTTAAACTCACCCTTATGCAAAATGCCGTCCCTAAAATGCTGCTTGATCTACAACATACAAACAATTTTGCAGTACAGGTGGACGTTAATTACATGACAAGAAAAAGTGTAACTCAAGTATCTTTGAAGCATGGCTTAAGCTAACTAATAAGTACAACAAAGTTTCCAAGAATGACAGGTTTTCTTAAGAAAAAAATCATACCAACTTGTAATCCAAATATGTACCTCATGAAGTATAGCAATCATAGCAATATTTGTCTTGCCAGCACCAGTTGGAGCACAAACCTAAAAGTATACCGGTTTAGGATAAAAGTGCATACATACAAACTAATATATGTAAATAGCACAACTTCGTATCATTATCACCTGATCAAAGTAAAGAAAACAAAAAATGATAAAGCAAGAACAGCAGTCCATATGAAAAAATCTGTACATAAACAAGGCTGAGAAGCAATTACTAGAACATTTTCATTTGAATGATAAGTTGTATGGAATATGCAACTCTGTATGCGGTTAAGGGACTCGTAACCCCGAAAAGCTGCTTGAGCAAAATCATCCAATTCACTTATTTCAATCTGCAAAAAAGGACAAAATCAAGTTAAATGCCGGAGGAAAACAAGTGCAAACATGCATGCAGATCACCCAGCATGGTCATTTACACAAGTGTAATAAGATACTCAACCTCACATTCATTCAATAGTAAAATTTTACAAAAATAATTTTCAGAAAAAATGTAAATAATGTTAGATAAAGTACAACATTTTTTGAAGGCCATCAAAATCTGTCAAATGAAGCTTCAATTCTCAAACTCATTGCCAAGCATATACAACTTGTTATAAAATTTAGGATGAGAAGGGCATGCTAATCAGTTAAGAGGATGATACATGGCTGATGTATGCAAATTTATGTGCGATGCATGAATTGTTTCACGATTATCAGTTTGTATGATTATAAAAATTGACACTGAAAGGCTCCCTGGAAGCAACGTGTTGTATTACCTAAATAGAATGAAAAATATACAATAGCTGCTGCATTGGCACCCGAGTGTATGATAAATGAGCAAGAGTTTTCACATCTTGAATGAGCGCGAGTAAAGAAGTTACTCCAAGACACTAGGATAAAATAAGGGCTACGAATATAGCACCAGGACAAAAAAACTAATAAAGTTAATGAATATTATAATTCATAGAAGAAATAATATTGTGTCTTTAGAAAAAAAATAGGAATAGGAGACACCCGAAGAAATTAATAGCTTGGGCTTCACATAGTACACTAGTAAGAATAGAACTAGGATGAAGTGAATATAATTCTCAAAAAGAACCTGAAAGATCATGTAATGGAAATCAAGAAAAATGAAGATAAAATTATAGTTTTAAAAATTATTCTCAATGGGATGACTATCAAAATTGTATGTGTATATGCCCTCCAAGTAGGTTTGAATGTGACTATAAAGAAAAATTTTGCAATGATTTAGAAAAATTAGTACAAGAAATACTTCAGGAGGAGAAAATATTCATTGAAGAAAATTTAAATAAACATGTTAGAAGCATTGCTAAAGAATTTAAAAGCATTCATGGTAGATATGATTTTAAGGAGACTAATGAGGGTAAAACTATTTTGGAGTTCTTCTTGGCTTATAATTTTTTAATTGCTAATACTTGATTTAAGAAAAAAGCATATTATCACATATAAGGATGGTTCTTCAAGAATACAACTTAATTATTTTTTTATGAGAAAACAAGATCACTTGGGATGTAAAGATAGAAAAATCAATCCAAGTAAATGCTTTATTACTCAACATCGATTAATGGTCCTAAATTTTAAAATGAAAAGCTAGAGAAGGAATAGTAAGCCGAAATAATGCCCTCAAATACATTAGTATTTATTTATAAAAATAAGGCGATGTACAATATATTGTGCTAACTATAAAAAAAAATTAAGTTAATAAGACATATTTTAAAAATTTGGGAGAGGGTGATCGAGAATACATTACATCACAATATTATGATAGCATAAAACTAATTTGGTGCTATACTAGACATATCTACTATAAAAATTATTTATTTATTAAGAGATTTAATAGAGATATTTAGAGAGAAAATAAAATCTGCATTTGATTTTCATTAATTTAGAAAATATTTATGATAAAGATCTAAGGGAAGTGCCTTGAAAAATATAAAAAATAATAATAATAATTTACACTGTTTATATTCAAATTATTCAGAACTTATAAAAAGAGTCTGTTACATATGTTCGGACATAAGAGGATATAACTAAGAATGTTTTTATTTTAGTTGGAATACATCAAAGTTTAGTTTTAAGTCCATATCTCCTTATATTAGTTATGAAGATTTTGACTAAGCACATTCAAAAAAAGAGCTTTGATGTGTGCTTTTTATAAATGATATTCTCCTTATTGATAAAATTAAAGGAAAAGCTAAAGCGCAACTCGAGTTATAGAAAAATACATTGGAATCTAAAATTTTTCGTCTTAGTAAATAAAAAATCGAATATATTGAATGTAAATTTAATCATGATAAAAGTACTAATAATAGGGAGATAACAAGTTATCTTAGATCAATTATACAATACAATAGAGACATAGACAGTGATGTTATTAGCAGGATCTAAGAAGAATGAATAAAAAAGAGGGATGTATCTGGTGTAATGTGATTAAAAAAATTTCACCAGACTTAAAGTAAATTTTCATAGAACAATTGTAAGACCAATGAAGTTATACGGTAGTAAATGCTAACCTACATAACAGAAACACAAATAAAATAAGTGTTTAAGAAATAAAAATGCTAAGATGATTGAGAAATTATACGCAAAAGAACAATATAAGGAATATATCAGCGAGAATGTTGAAATAGCCTCAATTAAGGATAAGCTTAAAGTGAGTCAACTTAGGTGATTTGGACATATAAATCGTAAGCCGATAAAAACTCTAATAAAAAAATTTGAATCATCGGATCTTACCCATATAAAAAGAGTAGGAAAAAGGTCAAAAAAGACATGACAAAAAAATATAAAGAATGATCTCACATATTTAGAGCTAACTGAGGATCGATTATTTGATAAAGTGCAATGGAAACAAATGATTCATGTAGCTGAACCCATCCAACGGGATAACAGCTTAATTAGTTATTATTGTTGTTGTCACAAAAAGATTCACTCCCCAGCACATTAAAGTTGCCAACAAATGTAGGAAAGGAAGGGCATACTCAATTAATGCAGAGGCTTACACCATTAAAAGAACAAGGCAACATTGATGTATAAAAAATTATCTCTATGTGATACATTATTTTAAAGGTCCATGCTAATAAGTTTGAAAGATCATTTTCCTTATTGGTCATAGCTTTATGATCTTTTTATGTTGCATTCTCTGCTATTGATAAATTTGCTATCAAATTATTCATGATAAACTAAAATCTAAAATACTTAGATTATTTCGTTTACCATTCACTATAGAATAGACAAGAAAAGGATAATAGAAATTCAATGTCTTGCACAAAAAACTCATAAAACTCATCTTTAGTTCCTATTTGGTTAATGAATGTTTTAGCCATAACTATTTTAGTCATAGCTAAACACTTTATAAAATTTTAAAAAGATTAAAAATTAATTTATATCACATCCTATACAAACTCTAATATTAAACAATCATTTTAATTCACATTCAACATAATTCTCAATAAATTAATCAACTTTATTTCACATCCAATACAATTTTTAATATATCAACTCACTTTATTTCACATCATACACATTTTCCGAAAAAAGCCACAAAATTTTCCAAACTATCTTTTTTTCCTCCAACCAAACTTAAGCCTAGAGTTTTCATTTTGTGAAAGCAATTTAGATTGCAAAGAACTGTAACAGCCAACAAAGTATAGTAGAAATTGCTCTTAAAATACGTAGAAACGTTTTCAAAAGAACAAGAATTCACCATACAATCAATAAGACTTAAGATAAGTCTTGATTGTAATAATTTACTGAAAATGATGTACTTGATTTTCAGAAAAAAACTTCTGTGCAAAACATGTTCCATACCAGCTTTTCATCGGGCCTCATTGATGCGGTTGGAGTGGGTGGAATCCTAACCTCTTCATAATTACTTAGGTGCAACCTCATTGTACCTTGTGGAAGAACGCTCACAGAAAACGAACTAAGGCCTTGACCAGTCCCAATCAAATCATCAAAAGGATTCATTTTCTCACTTGCCCTAAGCAAAGAAGCAAAACTCTCTGTAACACTATCCAGCATAGTCCCTTGTTCCATCTCCCGTTTATGTCTTTTCTCCTCTTTGCGCCTTAATTTATCCATCAATCGCTCAGATTCTGTATGAACAGTGACCTGTAAAGCAATTATTTCAAAGAACTTTGTAATCCAACACTGGGATACCGGAAAACTGACTTAAAACATCTTTGCATGTTAAGAGATATATACCTGAGTACCATAACTTGGCATCCTTGATTGGCTATTTGAAGCCATTTTCTCAGACTTAAGTATACTCAAACCATGTTGGATGTCATCTACAAGTTCCTTTCGATGCTGCATGTAATTTAAACGATATGTTCAGAAGAACAAATTTTACTCTTATGTAAAATAGAATAACAAAAAAGGTCATGACACTTTCAAAAAAATGGACATAACCTATGATAACTAATGGTAACAAGCTTCCACGAGAAAAAACATTGCCACGAGAAAATTACACATATTTATAACCAAAATGGCAGTAATTTCTCTCTACCTGAATGAACTGAAATAAGCGGATTCAAGAGCCCATTACAAATGTTTTAAGTGGAGAATATTTAAAACCAGTGGCGGAACAAAGATGATTGCATCTTCATCATAAATACTAAGTTGAGATTGCCAAAAAGTTGAACAATTCAATTAAGATCTAAAAGGAAGTAATAACATAGCTAATGGATAATGAATAAAACACAACAAACAAGAACAAATAACTCAAAATAGGATAATCTCATTATTCTTACCAACAGAAGATCTTGCACTAGCTCAAAAGCACCATCACCAACGAGGTCCAACAGATCACTAGCTATCTAAACAATAGAAGTTTCAAAGAAGTATAAAAAGCCAAGTGAGGGAGAAAGCTAGAAAACAGAAAGCTTTCTACCAAGAACATAAAAGAAGCACCTCATCGCCAGCTTTGTTTGATGAGAGAACCTGGCATAAAGCCATTGCCAGGTCATCTCCAGACATCTGTGAGCTTCCTCCTTTGACAATTCCTTCACATGCATCACTCAACCATCTCAAATTCACAACTTCCTTCTCAGCACCCAAATGATGTGTATTTTTCAAGTGTTCCTCATGAAATACCTTGCTAGTAAAATTATCACATAACAATGTACCATCCTTTTCCAAATGCGCAGGCACTAGGAACCGAGAAGGAACCTCAAATGCTATATTAGAGCCAAATTCTAGACAATCTTCACTATCAGAAACAACTATACATATAGACGCATTGCCATTACAATCACATTGTAGCATGTAAAGCCTATGAGCTAATGCAGCTACTTTCTCGAGACATGAAACTGGGGTAGAGTAGCCAAGAAGTTCTTGCAATTCTTCCCTGGAATAAAAGATTGACTTGAGAATACAATTATATCCATAAGACCAAATAAATTACAAATGCATATAACAACAAAAAACTTTAATCACAAACTAATGTGGATTATAAATATATATATATATATATATATATATCAGGATGCATAAGCTAGAAAATAGCCCAAAGATTATTACATAATTCAAAGTTAATTAAACCTTGCTTCTGCACCTAATAGTAGTATAGTACACATGGCTATTCACACTTATGTTGGACAATGACAAGGAATAGATGATAGATACCTAAGTAGCATGTATAGGAATCCCATGAAAATCAAAATGTAGTTTCTGTGCTTATGTCTCAAATATTAATGGCAAAACAATGAGTTTGTACAGATCAATGATCACAACAAATAAATGAATAAACCGATACCGAAATAATAACATTAGAAAAGATGCATGCACACATTTTTAAAAACAGGATAGGATGAAACTGACAGAGCATAAAAAAAACAATGCTAGTAGCAAAAGTAAAGAGGGGGCTGACGACCTTTTTTCAGAAACCTTCATCTTGATGTCAATATCTGGAACACTAAACAATCCATAAACTAATGTCACAACCTCCCCAAACTCCTCTGAAGAAAATTCACCCTCAATCAACTCTCGCACAGAACCGAGAAATCTCCTGTAAGCTTGTCGGAGATCGTTTGAAGCTGAACAACAGTGTATATACTAAATGAAAATCTAACTTAAACCAAGATTTGAGCTGAAGAGTAAAGAGCCTATCAAGCAAAGAAAGTGAAAAGAAAATTAATTTTTGCAAAGAAAAACCAATAGGGACCAAAAACCTTGACGCTCAAATATTTTTCAAGTTGAAATTGTGTTTTCTAATATTTCCAGTTCCTGCTTCCTCAAAATAAATAGTGTAAAGAATATTAATTACCAAAATTGTTCATGCTAAGTAGCAATAGCAGAAGAAACACGTCCTAGAATTACCTATATTAGCAAATGACAATCCAAAGCAAACAACAATAACAACAAAGCCTCAATCCCAAACTAGTTAGGGTTGGATACAAGTTATTCTCTCTCCATTCAATGCCATTTAAAGAGTGAATGCAATTGAATCAAGATCATATGCAATAACCATATCCCCAAGTCAAATTTGGTAGTATTCCCTCTTCTTATTATTGTGGACTGAACCTCTCACCTATATGTATAGGTTCCTCTAGAGGACATAGGTAAGACAGGGAAAAACTACTTAAATATGCAGTTCTCAACTTATCCAGTAAAGGTGTCACACCCACCCACTCTCTACTATAATCAGTAGGGACGTGATCCACTACAATGCAACCACATATCCATCCAAGTATCCACATCATAGTAACACTAATTTAATGGATATTTTCCGCTAAACTATACAAAACTCACTCCCATATAAAATCTAGTCAATTAGTATCCAAAAAAAATCCCTATTCAACTTGGAAGCCATAAGATCATACAAATATTCTGCCAACTCCACCATAGTAATCATCTTGCTTTGACTTTGCGATTAGCATCATACAATATATATTCTATTCTTGTCACATTATTGGTTTACACCAAAAGAAAGAATGCGACATGTACAAGTAACTAGATCAACTTAAAAACCAAATGATGAATGATAGAAGAGCTTGCAGCATGAGTTATTTACAAAAATATGTAAAATTAACCAAAACATGGAACATCTACACGTTTTTGTAATGAAAGTTGGGTATAGGAAGGCATTAAATTGAAAGAAAAAGAAAGACAGGAAGCAGAGAAACGAAATGAAAATAAAAAAACAAAAACATGCAATGTAGGTGCATGCTAAAGCATATGATCCATAATGACAACAAATTCAAAAGCCCTCAAATAAACCTTAAAATGAATAATGTTTTCTTTATTGTTTTTGTAGCATTCTTCAAAAGTGATAATGCTATTTCTGCTATGAAGCACGAGTACGATACGGCGATACGGATACGATACGATACGGATACGACGATACGCCAAACTTAAAAAAAAGTAGGATACGGATACGTTAGGATACGACGTTATATTTATATATAATACGTCATATTCTCATATTTAAAATATAAATTTATGGTAGATTATACTAGCTTATACAATTTGTTGTTATAATTTTCAAAACTATCTTTTAAATTAATTATATTTTTTTAAATATTATTAATATCACTAAAAAAATATTGGACAATTAAACTACAAAAAATAAAAATATCCTTCAACAACTATTGAGTTTAAAAAATTTTAAATTAAAATAATATTTTAAATTTATTTAATTACTTTCAATCTATCACAGATCATCTAAGTAAGATGAGAGTTTAAATATATTTCAGTAAATTAGTTTCAGTTTTAATTTAAATCCGATTTAAATTAATTAGTTTAATGCAAACGACATATAATTGAAAATAACATAGATAATGTGACGTAAACTCATATATACTGATCTAGTTAAAGTAGATATATGTTCTCCTCTCTCTGAGTGTTAATTAAATAAATAAATAAAATAAAAAAGATTAAAGTAAAAAGAAAGTAATCGGTGTCTAACAGAAGCAAAGATAGTATGATTGATATAGAAAAACTAGATAATACAATTGCTTGCAAATACCAAATTCTTTTTCTATTGCCGAAACACTAGCGTGCATTAAGCATTTTGTAATCTCAATTGTGTGAGTTCAGTATATCTCTCAATCTTATTATTTGAGTCTATGCATGAGTTGTATTTTATGTATAATATATTTTTTATTTTTTATCGTGTAGGCCAAACTAACTGTTTCAACATTTTTTTCTTTAATTAGAAGTATCGAAAAGTATCGGGCAAGTATTGGGCAAGTATCGGGCAAGTATCGGGCAAGTATCGGGCGTGTATCGGATTTTTATAAATTAAAAATAAAAATCGATACGCCACGTGGCGTATCGGATACGTATCGGTGGAGTATCAGGGAGTATCGGTATCCGATACGGATACGATACGGATACGTTAAGCTCCACGAAGTATCGGTGCTTCATAGTATTTCTGTAGCTTTCTCTTTTAGGCTCTATTTGGTTGACAGCAAAAATAACCATGACTAAAAAGGAAAAGAATCTTTTATGTTTTACACATTTATACAGAATATGAAAAATATAAAATATATATATTTCATATTCTACATAAAATTCAATGTAAGAACTTTTTTTAATTCAAATCCTATACATACTTCAATAAAACCATTAACATCAAATATCAACATAGTAATTAGCTTATAAAACATCAAACACACCAATCAAGAAGTGGTTAAAAAGCTACAAAAACATGAACCAAAAGTCCCTAGAATATCAAGAAAAATATGAAAACTAAAGAATTCCATGAACCAGTTTAAATGAACTGAATTCTATTTTAAAAAGGTCCTTCATCAACTTTTAATATCCATCACTCACCAAATTTATTTCTCTATCACGACATTTTATCTAATTGCTCTTCTACTTCTCCGTTACTGATACAATAACAATAGTTGCACCACAATTTGTACGCAATAACTCAAGAACTTTATCTCTTTCCTACAACATTAGTATTAGAGCAATGTTGCCGACAACTATAGTAGCTATTAAAGTCTTAAGTAACCAACTAAACAAAAGCTTAAGCCAATAAGTTATGGCCCAAATAAGAATTTCAGTATCTTTTCAAAAAAAAAAAAATTATATACTTACCGATCCCATCAAGTGCAAGCTTATTTGTCTTGGTAGCCAATTATATATCTCCCCTCTCGTTTAAACTAACCCCAAAAACTTCTCATCTTTATAAGTCTTCGTGAAGAGGAGTAAGTAGGAGAGGAAGATTATGTACCGAAACACTTTTCTGGTAGATGATTATACTTTTCTATCGAATTTATTTTGAAATTTGATATTTTTCCACACAATATAAACTACTTATGTTTATGTGAAATCTAATTATACTCAATACTTAAACATTTTAAAAACAAATTTGTACTTAAATTTGTTTAAACATTTCATCAAGTTACTATTTAAAATCTAAATAGCCATAGAATTTAGTCATCCATACAAAGATTTACTACGTAAATATTAAATTGTTAAAGTAAGACAAAATTTATCACATGCCATTTATTTTAATATTGGATGCATCACCAACCATAATAAATGCAATTGACATAAATTATTATAAAATTATACTTAGAACTCATATTTTATTATTATTACAAATTTATTCTATAATTTACTATATAACTTAAGTATTGAATAAATATGCAAATAACTGAAATATTAAGAAATGAATATTTCACACCCATAATAAATGAAAACAGGACTCTATCCATTGAAATATTAGGTTATTACAAAATTATAATTTAGAGCATATTGTTATAAAAACCTAACAAATGACTAAAACGATCGTAAATTTCATATATCACAAAAATTTAAAGGCAATTGTAATTTGTACAAAGAATTTTATGTAGAATTCTACTTGTTATTTAAAGATAACTCAATTATAATATTTAATCATACATATAAAATTTACTTTCTAATATGAATAAATTAAATTTCACATATGCACTAAGTGCCTCATTCGGACTCCTATTTATAAGTACCCCTTTTATATCCTTCATGACAGTATTTACATTATCAGTTATAAGCAGCTTTAATGCCTGTACGACAAATTTCGATTTTATGTCAAGATCCTAATTTTGGAAGCTAAAACTTCAGATACCTCAACATCATACATGGGTTTGCCCCATGCCATTTACACAGCTTTTATTTAGTTCTATTTGATTGTTATTCTGTTCTGAAATAGTAATTCTTATTGTTAGCATGATATGATGAATCTCACTATTTTGAGATTGTATGATATCAATAAATTCCTTATGAGGATTGACCTATTTATGCTATAACAAAATCCACCTGAGATCATCCCTTGAAACTTCTGTTGCTATTATTATTATACTGCCCATCTTTATTCTGAAGGTAATTATTTACTATCTGTCATTAGCTAATCTTTTGTTTGATGATCTAAGATTTTAAGAAAAAGAATCAAGAATAGAATGAAACTGCCTAGGACTTCATGGCGTGCCCTAGCCTTTTTAGTATTATAATTTTAAATTTATTATTTGCATTTCAATCTAATGAATTTGAATTAAGGTCTCATTTGGGAGACCATGGACCTACTTGTACGCATAACATAATTATTTATATTTGTATTCAATTATATTTCTGCTCTATACATTATGATATTTTCACGCACCAATCTAATATCCCAAGTAGAAGGAAAATTTGAGTTGGGATATGATAGCAAAAGATCAATGGATTGCCTTATTCAAACTTCTAGTGCACAAAGTTTTCATTACTTTGTACCCTCAGCTGATTTTCATGTCGTAGGAACTGACATATAGCTAGTAAAAGAATTGCAAATATGACATCAAAGGGATTTGGTTGGAAGGTGACTTAACGATGGTGTTTGCCTAGAACAGTGATGCTATGCATGAAGCAAATAACATTGACTAGGATTTGTTGGTATCACCAAAGCCTTTTGGTTGTTTTCCTTCTGAAGAGTTTGTCGAGCTTGCAAAGAGACTAACAACAAACAAAATGGTAGGCTGTATGGCAAATATGTCTACTTTTTTTAATGGTGAGATTTCTCTGCCAAATTAGATCCCCTGTCCAACCTACTGCGACAAGATAAGGAGGGTTATACTTCTATAAAAGCATGGTTTAACAAATAGCCACTGTTAGTCTATCAAGGAGGAGATAATTCAGAATAGTTCACTAATACGTAAACACATACCCTATCATATTCTATGAATGAAGTATATCGCTTTGGGCATCAAAAAAAATTGCAATTCAAACAAAAAATTGGTGGTTTTACACCATATCATGCATTCAAGGAGTTGTAACTCACCTTCATCCCAACAAGGAACCAACCGCCTGGTGAACTCAGAATCATCTCGCGTACTGCCAAATGCCCAAAGCAAAAAAAGCATAAAAGTGTATTCGTTCACAATTAACTCAAAATAATGGATGGAGTCGAACTCATATAGACTAGAATGGGAAATATGGAAACCTTCCAGATTTGAGGCTCTGAAGGATAGATTTACGTTGCAGGTAAGCTCGATCTACATCAAAGTGGTCCCTAAGGGAATTCGTAAGCCGCGGTAACTGGACCTGCATATTCCTCGAGTCTTCTCAGAGAACACTCCGTCAACTTGCTTTTCCTCTAACGCAGAGACAGAAAGTCTAACAAGATCACAGGAGGCAATGCAGATGGCGCTAGACCCAAAAATTCAAGAAGTCAATCGGAGTCAATCAGGCATAGTGAGAACGTAGATAGAGAAAGAGAGAACCTACAGCTTCAAGCTGCCAGCATGAAATCCCTGTTTGTTGCCTATAGAGAAGCAGGAGAGCTCGAAGCCCTCTACAACGGAAAACAAGGGTGAGGGAACCGAGGTCTGTAGGAACTGGGACCGGCGCAGGGTCACGGGTCGACGTTCCGCCCTGACAGTGGTGAGGGCGGAGAGGAGACAGATGCGAGAGTATGCGGCGAAACTGGGAAAATCAGAGAACTTTTTGAGCCTCTTTCAGGAATGAAACCGTTGCGATGCTGGAAGAGGACAGAACGGCAGCGGCGGAGGCGACGTCGGCGGCGCCGGAGTAGGAGAACGAGAGGAATGGATCCGTTGGACGGAGGAGAGACTGAGGAATCCCGCGTCCCCGTCTTTCGAAGCGACGGCGGAAAATCCGAACGGTGTCTTTTACAACCCTAAACAAACCCAATGATTTATTTAACCGGTTCGATTATGGGTAGAACGGATGCCGTAGATTATTAATATATTAATAAATATAAATTTTAATAATAAAAATTTCTTCCAATATTTGAGTCATAACTCGAATTTACAATAAGATATATTTAAGTTCTACTTAATAATTATTCATATTTATTTCAATTGTATTTAATTTATTAAATTAAATAAATTATGCTCACATATTCAGTATGATTAATTGTTGATTTTTGCGATTTAAAAGCCGAAATCAAAATTAAAAATCAAAAATTACCTGGAAAACAAATCGAACCCAAAAAGCCGGAATCATAGGTTTAATTAATCATATGCTTATATATGTATACATACATTCAGTTTTTATTAAAAAATTATATTTAATATATTAATAAATAACATAAATTTATATTAAGGTTATATTCATAAATAATTTAATATTTTTTGTTGATTGACTTCTTATTATTTGTTCTACCAAAACCAATTAAATAAAAAAATTATTATTTTATTCCCTAAAAGAAAAGGAAAATAGCCAATTTTTTCTCTACTAAGCTGCAACTACATGGTTATATTAGGGGAAAAAAGGGCGTTACATCTATATCAATTTCTCAACATAATAAAATAACTAGAGATGGCATGAAAAAAAATTAAATAAAAAGGGAAGAAACCAGTGCATACCTTTCCAGGATGCACAATAGTTTTGAGTTTCTTTAAAAAAGGAGAACTTGCTCCTTCGTTGAACTGCAAAATACTCCAACTTTATCATAACCAGATGTGCAAATTTATCAAATATCAGTACTTGTAAAAAAGAGAGAATTTATTTTATGAAGAAAAGGGACAATTTGCTGGAGCATAGTAACATTAACAAAAATTAGCAACAAAATTTTAATTCAAATAGAAGACACTGTAGTTAAAATCACACGTTTTAGCAACTAACTGAGCTGTAGGAATTTGATGTTCACAATGATCTCAAGCACGCAAGCTTGCATCCTAGTCCATTTGTGTGCAAGAAACACTACAGGCTATAGCAGCAACGTAAAAGATAAAATGGATGAGTGGCCCAACAAGAGCGAACTAGGTTTGTAATGAGCATATCAAGGAAAGGATGGGTGTGAGACATACAAAGTATAAAATGAGGGACTGAATTAGCAGTGATTGTACGAAGAGAAGGGAAATACCAACAATTACCTAAGATGCGGCCATAAGATATTACATCAACACAATTGTAGTTAAGAGTGTTATTTAAAAGAATGAAATTGAGAAGAGAAATCTATGTAGCCGACCCCTATTAGCATGGGAGTAAAGCTTTGTTGCTCTTGTTGTAAGAAATAATGCTCCAAAATCCGAAGTGTAAAACTAAAGTTATAAAAAATCAAGGAGATCTAACAAATGCCTCCGATACAGTGTCATCAAACAAAACTCCAAAATCCAAAGTGTAAAACTAAAGTTATAAAAAATCAAGAAAGAGATCTAACGAATGCCTCCTAGACAGTGTCATCAAACAAAAATGTGATAGAGGCAAAACTACTCACAACTACGGCGGTTTCAATAGCACCAAAAGCTGAATTCAAAAAACAAAGCTCTTGTACCTGTGAAATTTGTTCTGCCGCTGCAAACCTTGGTTTTGCAAATTCGCAAGTTGCTATAACTAGTGTACTAGGAACAATAGCATCAGTCTGAAAATTGACATGGGTAAATAGAAATATATCAAGAACAGATAATTTGCAATCTAGCAATAACTTAGCAAATAGTACATAAGATCATTAAGTATAGCATGCAAACAAGGATGGCCTTTTGAAAGGTAAAGAACAGTTTTCATTTTTCAAATATATATTATAATTTTGTGTAGCATTACCACTCAGAATTTATCAAGCTTACCCATTAAAAAGGAAAGAACAATGCAAGGTGGAAAGGAAACAAATGAAGAATACTTATAAACAAATTGAGATTACTGATGTAGGACAGGATTATGGTAAAATGAAGTAGTTAATGATCAACTTAACTTAGGAAAATATCTACCAATATAGCGAGTCATTTAAGATTATTCCAGGAGAAGCTCTAACCACTCAACACAAACTAATAGTATTAGATGTCAAAATTTGAAGATGAAGAAGTGGTAAAGTTGTTTCACAAGGAGCTCGAGAGTCGAGGACCATGTCGGAAGACATCGGGCTCTTGACCTGAGTGGATTGTACTCATCAGCAAAACAATTAAGACTTGCGGCCCATAAAAATCAAGTACTTTGGCAAAAAGTACTAGGAAACAAAGGTACAGTTGTGAATAAAATAGGGTTGAGAAAAAATAATATTTTCCCATAGACATCGATATTGTAGCAGAGATAAAATTAAGCTATTAATATTTAAAACTAACAAGTTCCCTGCAAATTTCAAACTTACGCATTGAAAGTCTAAGACAAACGCACAAGCCAAGTGAGCTAGCATTGTTATGCATGCAGAAAAGTTGAGATTAGAAACTCCCTAGCAAGCATTTGAAAACATCACTGGGAAAAAACTACAGGGTCGACAAAGGAAAATGTCTAACATTCTTTGAGTAACATTGCAGCGACTTGCCAGCTCAGAGAAGTAGAGGAGCTGGCCTCTCTTGTATGCATCTTCGTCAACTTGCGGCCCCCACCTGTTAGTAAAAGAAAAAATAATATGAACATAAAAGCTATTAATCAAATTTCTCCTTCCCATTACAACTTACAACAACAAAATGCTTGGAAGTCCTATTAGTAAGCAACCTCCAAGATTTCAAAGATTATGATTGTGTCAGCAAGAGGGGCTGCATTTTATTATTTGTTGCAGGATCCCCATAAGAGAAATAAAAAGAAAGAACAACAATCAACGATTTTCCTACTACAGGGGAACAAAACGAAAAAGGGCTGGCTCATTTCAAGCAAGAACTCTAAGATGTGCTACTTCACATATAAATATATCCCTAGATTTTTTAAAGTTCGGAAATACCTACACACTTTTCACCAATCAGTTCAAGAACTATGTTGGTAAGTAGAGCAGATTAGATAAAAACCCTAGAATACAAAATGGCAGAAGGAAGTCCTTCGAATCCAACCCAAGAAACTCTCTCGGAAATAACTACACACTTCTCACCGATCAGTTCAAGAACGATGCTGGTACTTAGACCAGATTAGGTAGTAGCCCTAGAATACAGAACGACAGAAGGAAGTCCTTCGAATCCATCACAAGAGACAAGATCGGAAAAGACCACACGCTTTGACCGATCAGTTCAAGAACGATGCTCGTACGTAGAGCAGATTAGATACAGAATCCCTAGAATACAGAATGGCAGAAGGAAGAACAAGAGAGATGATGTGAAGATCCAAGAAGAGAAGAACTGACCTGCAAGAAAGCGAAGGCCGAAGAAGCTTGTGATTGTCAAACCAATCGTAGAGTAGGGGAACGAGAGCTTTCCAATGCGTATACCTCTCGATCACCTCCTGCCGTCCCGCTACCTTTTCCTCCATCTCTCATCAATCTCTTCCTACATCCCCCTAAACATCTTCTCCTTCTTTTCCAGCTCGCTTGTGAATTTCCCGCCTCTGACGGCAAATCGATAAAAAAGCGGACCGGTCGATTTACGGTCCGATCGGTCGAACCGGTCATTCAACCGTTGGGACATTTCAAAATATTATTTTAAAGATATAAATTAAATTTATATATTAAAAATATAAGGGCAAATTACATCCAGATCTCTGAATTTAACGTCTAATGACACACAGGTTTATATTTTTAAAATTATAATATCTACATCCTTGAGTTTTAATAAATTATCAAATTGATCTTTTTTAAAAAAAAATTAAAATTATCATTTTACCCCTCCTCTCTCACTCTCCTCCCGATCCCGCACAAGCGGGAGGCCGAGCCCTCGCCGGCAGATCCGACGGCTGCGCGGTGTGTGCGACCCACCGCCAGCAGGTCACACACGCCGCGCGG
>JAEMOT010004160.1:47786-51154 GCA_019297695.1 Apostasia ramifera | reverse complement strand
CGTCCCTACACGTTCTACCATAGCTGGTTGCTTGCATCTACTGCATATTTGGGCGTGGGAGCGTCTACACATCGGTCGCCCTAGCAGACAACTGCCAGCTCATCAGCTTCTACAGCAGCCACTAGGATACAGGTAACTCACATTGAATATATAATTATCATTTTATTTGTACTAATATGTAATTGCTAATCATGTGTCACGTTCTATTGGCAAGTGGTGTGTCATCGGTCATGCATCATTTCATACGGTCTCATTTTATCGTAATAAGATTGATACATTACGACAGAATCAGGTGTTATGAACACCAAATATTGCTGACCTCATAGGTATTTTGTCACCTTTTTGTACTGCTGATCAGCTCTTTATTTGGCACAAGTACTATTGATAACTTGGGTAGTTGTTGAGTGGCACATGCCTGAGCTGTAGCAGTTCGGCTACCAGCAGTATTTCCCGCTAGAGGTGCCAAATCCGAATTTCAAGAGGATTGATGGTCGGGGTTGAGCCTCCACAGATTGGTTTGCTGAGCACTCACTGTACAGACATTTATGGAGAGAACGTTTTGACTTTGTTTAGCAGCCACAGTTAGTTAGTGAAGACGATGCTGATGCATTGAGGATGTACATAGATTGGTACAGATCTTGAGCACGTCTTTCACTTGTCTTCGCCGAAGTAGAGCTGTCTTTTTTATATTTTCCTTCGGCACCAGTACACAGGAGATTTGTGAGCTCTAACTTATAAAGTTACATATTTAAATTTTGCTACGGTTATCCTTACTGTTAATTTTTTTCTTTATCAAGATGAGATTACACGCGTTGTGTATTCACTGTTTGATGCCGAAAGATGTACGGAGGGCAGCAGCCCAAGTATATGGATGGACTCTCGGGATCAGTTATTTTTATTATGTGATCACTTTCGCTCGCAACTTCACTTCCCTCTAGCAGCTAGGCGTACTGATGCAACACTCGGTCAGACATATCGACACTATAGATATAATTTACGGTATTCTAGTCTTGTACATAGTTATTTTTATTTCTGCACATTTTATTTGGGCCATTTATTGAGTCAAATAATATATTTTATGTCAGTGGAAATGCCTACTTTGGTGCTCTGTAATTATCTTGGGTCTTATTTGATTAATTTGAGTTAATTAGATTCAAAATGAATTATTCAATTTGAGTTAAATTAAATTTAAATTAATCAAATTAGTTTGGATTTGATTCAATTGAACTCAGGGAGTCAAGTTCAATTGAGATCAGTTGGGATCAAAATGAGTCTTGTTAGGGTCATTTTGGGTCAGTTTAGTTCTAATTGGATTGAGTTGGATTCAATTCGAATCAAGTTTGATTCAAATTAAACACATTTGGCTCCCTTGGTGAAGGGGCAAAGCATAATTGAATTTATTTGTGAGAAGCATAATTGGATTTATTTGTGAGAAGCAGAAATGGAGGACTCACCTGCAATTTTTTCACAAAAATTAAAACAGCCCTAATTTAAGATAGGATCGGGCTTCTTCTCTGTCGTTCGCAGCCGGCCCTTTCACGCACATTGTCGGCCTTCCGCGCATGTCGTCGGCCCCTCTGTGGTACTCGCGCACGTCGTCGACCACTTCCTCCACAACAACGCTCTCCCTCTGCCGATTCTACGCATATAAGCAGAGATTTAAAGAGATCCGAGCAGGTGGTCAAGGATTTCTCAGCAGCACTGCAGTAGGAGCTGCGTTCGGCCTTCTCTTCCTTTGTTTGTCCGAGCAAGTGGCTGTGGCTTATTTCTGGGACGATTCGACTTCGACTGAGGCTAAGGCAGAGGGTTGAGGCTTCGAGATCAGAGGCCGGAGGTTTCTTGGTTTGGTTACAGTATTTCTTGATTTTTCCAAATCCTGCATTGTATTTCTTCCCTTTTTTCCCTTTCATGGTACTGTTAGAATGACATTCCTAATCTGCATTTCTTTAGCTTCTACTTATTTTCATATTCCTGAATATAATTTCATTTCCTGCAATACTTTGATCATTGTTTTTGCCTAAGCTTTGGTTGGAATTGAATTCAAATGCTTGTTATTGAGGGAGGAGTTCAATGTTTTTTTCTTTATAATATATATTTCTTTTGAACCGAATTGGGAAACTCATATTAGGCGAAGGTTTCAATATATTAAATAGTCTTGGATAAATTATCATGTGCTAGAATTTCTAGATAATATGTATATGCGTTAAATCATTTCCGAAGTTCGAAAGTTAATTATCTTAATTGCATAAGTTTTTTTGAATTTATTTGGGATAGCATTTTAATCATCTCAATTATTTCATGACGCTTATATAAATATGTAAATATTTATATTTAATATAATTTGAAAATTTTAGTTTAATCTCCTCTTCATTTGCATATATATATATATATATATATATATATAAACTTAGGCACTAATTTAATATTGGTAGCATTAGAATTGCCTTAAATCGATCCCCACGCTGCATCACGTACAGGTCATTCGACTGAGACCTACACTCCGCAGAAGCAGGTGCTGTTCACTTTCGGAGAGCTCATCGGGCATTCGACTACAGATCTTACAGCTCATTCATCACAATATGCCCAGGTGAATCGAGTGCTTATTATTATTATGGTCTTCATCAGACACAGTTTGACATTGGTCTTTCGGCACTGCCAATCGACCAAGAGCAGGCTAGGGAGGACTACATCGATGACGATGATGAGTATGATGATGGTAGCGTACATGCACATGCTCTCCACCAGCGATGACGTCGGGCACCTGAGCCGTATACTCTTGGGAGTGACGCTATACCGCGTAGAAGAGGGAGGCAGAGATGATGTAGTTCATATGATATAGTACTGTAATACTCTTGTAACTATAATGAATATAATAATTATTTTAATTTTTTAATGTAATATAGCGTTGTATATATTTCTTATTTTTTTTAATAATTTACATATATTATTGAGTTCTGTTGTGTTTCTAAAGTATGTCTAGATGTAAGCGTGAATGCTCAAGCTCAAAGAAAAAGACAGATGTACGAAATGTAGAAAATTATTCTAACAATGACATGATCAGCGTGAAAGGTCTACATGATAAAAAATGGACAGAAACAGAAGATGCGTATCTATGTATTCTATACAACGATGTCGCGTTTAGAGATTTTCAGCCAACCAAGAAGCCATTGAGTACAAAACTTATAATTGAAAAATGGGATGAAATACGTACTCGTTTTACTTCTAGATATCAAAGTAATATTTTTAGGAAAAAAATACAACTTCATTGTGAGTACTTGTTATGTAATAAATTTAAAAAAAAGTAATACTTACGCAACAAATACAACTTCGCAAATTTAGTAAACACAAAATTACAATAAAAAATTACA
>JAEMOT010004160.1:35286-45286 GCA_019297695.1 Apostasia ramifera | reverse complement strand
GTCGTTCATCTTACACTATTCAGCTCTTTACCAGTGGTGAACGACAAAATTGTTTGTTCTTTTTTTTTCCCATTTAATTGATAACTTATATCTAAATAAAAACATCAGTTTAAGTTGTTCATACTTTAAGTTTTATCCATACTTTATCATTTTTATTTATAACTCTTTACCGCTACGACTAGGGTAGAGCAAACAGTGAAATTCAAATCCATGATAAAGAGTTAAAGCCCTAACATAGTATGTAGTGTAAATATAATGATGCAGATAGATATTTTAAATAAAGATGTTAATAACAGGTAACGAAAAATGTATATAAATTCATAAATTGATTGATGAATGTAATATTTATAAATGTGCCGTATAATATATAATTTGAATAATTATGCTATGTTGTATGTAATTCTTCAAAAAAGTAATTATATTCTATTATAAAACTATATTATTTATAAGGCAAATTACTGGTTTCGTGTACCCATGGTTATATTTTTTTTGAAATTTTTCATAGAGACTTTACTTTGCTTTAATTTTACGTTTATATTTTAAATTTTAAGTATCAAGGTGAAATATTTTAAAAATTATTAAAAATATAAATTAAAGTATAATTATGAGTAAAATATATGGACATTTCTGTAATTTTCTGTTATTTATATTTTGAGCCAATTTACACGCCTATTTGGCAAGTTGGAGCGTATCGCGATTCGCGAATCACGCGGTGGTCGCCCCATTTAGCTTTTAGTTTTTACAAACAAAAGCTCTTTTTTCAAGATATTGCAAAACTGTCCATAGTTGCAAGCTGGAGGTAATTGGTCAAATTGCAAACTCGTGTCTCTAGTTTAAATAACTTACCGATTTCAATCTAGAGATGCTGACCTACTACTAACTAGAATTTGATCCAAACATTTTCAGATTGGGTTGACCTAATTAGTACTCCAGTCAGGTTAATCACCTATTTGACTCAAGATCGACTCATTTAATTTTAAAAATTCGCATAATGCTCAGATCAATATTTAGTTTAAATTGAACTTGAGCCAAGCTTTTTAAGCCGAGAAACAAGCTATATTCACAATTTGTAATTTATTGAGCTGAGTTCAAACTATGGTTGGATTTGATCGATTCGTACTGAACTTGGCTTAACTTTTATTTTTTTAAATAAACATAATGTAAGATGTTTGTTAATAAAATAAATCGAACAAGTTGTACTGGCCAGAGTGTGTTGAGCAAATCAATGAGTATGAGGGACTCATATTTAAAACTTGAAAAAATTACTTACTTTATTTCTAAAATGTCCACTTTAGTGTTCTATAGTTACTTTGAGCTTCGGTTGAGTTATTTTGGCCTGACTGAATTCAAATTGGATTAATTTGATTCAATTTAGGTTGAATTTGATCCGAATTAAACTATTTGGGCTTATTTTGGAGGGATTTCGGATTGATGTTTCATATATCAAGAAGCATAGGGACTTGGATGCAAGTTTGCAATTTTGCAATAAATTCCCTTTCGGATCCATCCTCGAGCCCAAGCTGCGATCTCGTTTTGTCCATCCCGGCCTCCGTCTTCTTTGCGAGATCCCCGCCACGCCGCCCACGACGCGCACGATCGGCGACTTCTGCGGCACGTCAGAAGGAGTTCTGCCCTTGCTAGCATCCTTTTGTCCTCTATAAGGGGCTATTGATGAATGATAGAAGATTTCCACGATTGCGTTGAGAAGAGCGTCTTCTCCTCGTCGAAGCAGATTCTACGCAGGGGGTGACGGGTCAGATTGGAGCGGCAGTGAGCTGTGACCATCTCAGTTGTTTGAGGTTCAGATTGGCTTAGGATTCTGACTTATTCTATTCCTGAATTTTCTGTTTTCCCAATCATGTCTCTTGTCTGATCAAGCTTCTTGCTTCTTGAAATTATCTGAATTTTAACGGAACTGAACTTCTCTTCCTGTTAATTTCTTGGATTAATTTCCTGAGTTTTTTTTGGTCTTCAAGTTGTTGAATTCCTGAGTGTAATCTGAGCAATATTTCATATCCTATAAAATTACATAGATTGAATGCTGCATGGTGAGATTACTATCGTTTCTCACTACTGCTATAACTCTGTAATGCTAAATTTGTCCCTGTTTCCATTCACCAAGTTAAGCTTGATGGCAATCCTAATTCTTAAAATCAATTTCTTTCAGTTGATTTCTGATAAAAACCTGGAAAATCTGAGTTATAATTTCTAATTTCTTCTTACTAATAAACACTTGTTTGAATATTATTCAGTAAGTGGCCATATGATTGCTCTGTGTTTCTCGTATGTCAAGTTTTCTTGCAGGAGGGTTAAATCTTTCGATTCTTGATAGGATTTTATCTTATTCATGTAATCTCATTGAATTTATATTGAGCATTATTAATTTCCTATGGAATTTCTATGAAGCCTTATGTGAATTGGCTAAATTTCATAACTTAAATGAACTTAGTTTGGTCTCCACTTAGTGGCATAACATTGCATTGTTTGTGTTCATATGAGTTAAATATTTTAATTACATAATGCATTGTATTTAGACAAATAAAGTATATTTTTTCCCACTGCATCAGCTTAGTATCAGAGTTGAAGGTGTGAAGAACATATAAGGTCTTTCGTTGTCTTGCTGCATCATAAATTCTTTTTTTTGACAGTGCTACATCATAAATGAACTATTCATTTATGCTTATAATGATTGTTCTCCAATTTTGTGCCTTGCGTTCGTTTGGATTTGCTTATTGTTTCATCAATGTAGCAATACGATTACGCAAGTTCATTTTGAAGAAAGGTGAAGCCTCTTATTCCTCTTAGCGCTCCAATTATTTTAAAATCGTGGCTATTCTTTTGTTTTTTAGAAGCTATTGTTGGATCAAATTTTGTTTGGAAACTTGTCGAAATTGTTGAGTCCTTTGATTTTTCAAGTAATAGAATCTGAGCATCTTTGTACCAAAAAATGCTTGTGCTTTGAGGACATTAATGTTTGGGATACTAACCGGTTATCACGTTCTTTTCTCCTAATTTTCGTGTTAGATTTTCCTTTTGACTCCTGTTATGCTGAATGTATTTACTTAAGAAAAAGTTATAACTGAACTTAAATAGTATAAGCACGCCCCTTCAGTAATATGTGATGTTTTCATTGGGCACTTTAATTTACAAATTATGCAAAAAATTTAGCTTGCCTATGTTTTTTCAGTTGTAAACCATCTGCAGCTAGCTGTTGAAATCAATGGGTACTGTTGTAGAGGCTCCCACAGCTGCACATGCAAGCAAGGTAGGCATTAATATTTTATTTCATCTTTTCTACCTTTTTATCATCATTATACATATGAATTCATGCCTTTAGCTTATGGAAATGTCTGTTGAAATGCACATGAGAACTATCTCACATTGGATGATCAACAAGTTGAGGCGTTAATATAAAAGCTTTGGTCCTTACCCATTAGCCTAGATTTTGAGTTGAAAGGTGTCCATACTTGTGTAGTAGCCTCAACTTAGATTCCTAAGTTGTGACTCCTCTAATAAATGATATTAGAGCCGATGGTTCGGCTGGGACCAAGTGGCATGCTAGGTAGTGCTCCCACGGTTTTCTTCTGCTTTATCATGGTTGAGAAATTCCAAAAGCGAGTAACTCCCACTATGGCATTAAGTGGTTTTGTTTGGCTCTTGATCGCATACACTTGATAGGTTAAATGGCCCATTGGAGGGAGAGTGGATCTATTGTGGATGGATTCTTATGTGAGGGGGAGATTGTTGAAATACACATGAGAATTATTCCACACTAGCTGATTAACAAGATGTTGAGGATGGTACCAATCTCCAATTGCAATTATGGATGTGGTGGAGAAGGAAGAATTATATTTGTAGCTAGGGATGACAGTTACATCATGTATTAGTGGGGATATGTTCAACAACTCTATAGAGGGAAAGAGAGTGGGGGAGAGAGGGAGGGAGGGAGTGAGGGTGAGGAAATGAGGATTGATTCTCCAGACTAGAGAACCAACTGCAGGTTTGACAGAGTGGAAAATTATGGTGATGACCAAGTGGAATTGCAATAGTTTCAGATATAAGAGTTAGTGTGAGGTGATGGCTAAAGAGGTGGAATCAAAAACTGCAAATTAGTTGAGGTTAATTAGTGTTTTGATATACATACATATATATATTTCTGTATATCACATCTACAGTTTCCAAACCTAAACCATTACTTGTATGATTATTTGTATAATTACATCTAGAATAACTAATTAATTTGGTTTCTCACCAAAGCCTTGGGTTTACCTTGTATCTTACCAAACAATGGCTTTAACTGAGCAGTTTCTGGTCCAATTAACCCATAATCAGATTGGATTGTTAATTTGCTGTAATGTCCATTTGCAGGACTTAAAAACAGTTTTGTTATACATCTGAAAAATGCTAGAACAAAAGCGTTGTAGTTGTCAGTCATCCTAAGGAAACCTTTGCACGCTTCCATTACCTTTTGGAGGCCCATGCCCTATAGAAATATTGCCTACTTATTTTGTTCTTAGCCCGTATATTTTGACACAAATAGTTCATACTAATCTAGAGTAGCATCTCACCAAAGTCTCCATTGGTAAGAGAAACAGGAATTTCACAATCCTTGGTGTTAAACTTTGATAGTAGGAAATGAAACAAAAAATAACCCTTGATTATTTTATATATTTCTACTGCCAAGTACAAACATGTTCAAAATCGACAAATTGACAGTCATAGTTTTTTATCGCACAAATGATATCATTTGAAGAATTACTTTGTTTTCAACTAGCTTAATGGTACTGGAGTTTTATATGTGATATATCATGAAATAAGAAACTGACTAATTTAGTACTTTTTGATGACTAATTTCTCCATGTAAATTAAATGATGCAAATCATGGGACTGTTTCACTGCAGGAAGCAGCAGGAAGCTTGCTGGAAAAGAATGTCAAAGTAGTCTTTGTTCTGGGTGAGCATCATTATTTTGGATCATAAAATACGGCTTAGCCACTGCTAAGAAGATGATGTCGCTTACTTTTAGAATTTTCTCCATGAATCATCCCCTGCTGTGGCTTTGTATTTTAACAATGTATTAGAAGAAACAAAATTAATATGATTTTGCTTATAAAAAAAATTAATATGATTTTGAAATGATGGGAATTTTATTTAACAAGAAAATCAAAAATTGATGAGCAGAATTCAAAGCTCTACCATTTTTTAATGCTACGTTGTAACCCAATCTATACTGTTTGTTCAATGCATCCAAAAGCGCTGATTAAATATATGAAGCATCACAAAAGTGATCTGTTGTGATCATGTCCTGCTTAAGTAACACGGTAAAGGAGGATGCTTATATTACTATTGATGGGAAATTGTACGGAAGACTAAAGACCATACAAAACTTGCATCCTTTTTTCATATCAAATAAATTAATTGGTCCAGAATCTGATTATCTCACAGATATCTGCAATATCATGTTTTCTTGTCAATGTTATTGTTGTCTAGAATACTTTTTTGATGCCTGAAACTGCCTTGGATGATCTGAGATCCAAATTAGTTGTTTATACAAGGGAAATCTCCAATATTAAGATAAACCATTATAAACAAGCTGCTATGACATTGTCAAATCAATTTGAAAACTCAAAACATCTGCTCTTCAAGGTTAGCTTTTGAATACTCGCAAAAGCTTAAGAAGTGTTTATTTTTGGTGATAATGTTGGCCAATAGTGAAACTGCAAAATGTCTTTGAATTTCTGGGACATATCATTGTGTTTTAAATTAACAGATGTTCTAGGTTATAGTATATGCTGATTTGTGAAAGTGAACAAATGCTTGAACAAGTTTATTCTCATTCTCTCCAATGTTTTTGTAAAATTGGCAAGTTAGGGAGATGATTTTGATGATGGTTTTGTGAGATAGTTATATTTATTAATATATTATTCAACAACAACAACTGCCACCAAACCTTTATCCCACTAAGTGGGTCGGCTATATGAATTCTGTGTTTCTATTGCACTCTATCAAATAATAATTTTTTATTTAGCTCCAAGTATGTAAGATTATTTTTTATAGTTTTTTTATCATGTCTTTTTTTTTTGCTTTTCTCTTCCTCTTTTTTGTGAAAAAAGATCTAATAATTCAACTTTTCTTACTGATGCTTTTATTGGTTTACGATTTATATGTCCAAATCATCTAAGCTGATTCATTCTAAGCTTATCCTAAATACATTATTGTAGAAATTTAAATATCTTCTTTGCGAATGTATTGGTGAGTTTCAGGATATAAACATTGTGAATAACTAACTTGAAGTCCAATCACATATCTTCTTGTTGAAAACTGTGTTCAGGTGGGCCTGGCAGTGGAAAGGGGACCCAGTGTGCAAACATTGTTCGAGACTTTGGCTTTACACATCTCAGTGCTGGTGATCTTCTTCGTGCAGAAATAAAATCTGGTTCAGAAAATGGGTAATGCAGAAATATACAAAGCCTTCCCTATTATCTAGCTATACTTGTTGCATTATATTCCAAGTACATCTTTTTGTATGTATATGCAGGGACTTTGATGCTGGAGATATTGCTTTCAATTAACTAATTTGCCATCAATATTATATTGAAGAATGAGATTGTCTATCCATTACTAATCAAGTTTTTTCAATTCTGGAATAAGCATTATATCAACTTTATTTTCATGGTTTTACAGAACAATGATTCAGAACATGATAAAAGAGGGAAAGATTGTTCCTTCTGAGGTAACAATCAGGCTTTTAGAGAAGGCTATGGTAGAAAATGGAAATGACAAGTTTCTAATTGATGGGTTTCCTCGCAATGAGGAGAATAGAGCTGCATTTGAGGAAGTTGTAAGTCTGATTATTCTAAAAAATTGTGCTAATCCTTCTTATTAATTCTTTTGAAAATTCCAATCTCTCTTCTGCTTGATTGTCACCACATTTTATTGGTTGCAGACAAAAATTGAACCTGAATTTGTTTTATTTTTTGATTGTCCCGAGGAAGAGATGGAGAAGCGTCTATTAAATCGTAATCAGGTTTTATCATCTCCCCACGTGCATATGAGACGATTTATTAATCTTGTTAAATGCAAAGACTTGGTAAAATACTCAAATACATTTCACTGTAAAATAGGGAAGAGATGATGATAACATCGAGACCATAAGAAAACGCTTTAAGGTTTTCCTGGAGTCAAGCTTACCAGTGATTGAGCATTACTACTCAAAAGCAAAAGTTAGGAAGGTATGCCTATCTTCCATTACTTTTAAGATACCTCTTAAAAGCTGTAATAATACAACAGCTATTATAACAACCAAGCCTTAATCCCATTGGGATCGGCTATCTGAACAGCTATAATAATGTATGTATATTGTATTTACAGACACACGCATTGCTCCCGAATAAAGTTCGTTTTGAAAAACATTAAAACTGTCAAACATCTATGTTACAACGATGCAGTTGGATGTCTCACATTCAGATATGTCTGCTTATGATTTATGAAGCTTTCTCTTGACATGCACGAGATATTTACATTTCCATGTTTTTGGCCCCCCGAATCAGATCTTTCAGATAGTATAGAGTAGATCTCCTACTTTATTCTTGTCAGTTTTTTTTCCCAGTTAATAAAAAAAGATACATTTGATTATGAACATGTAGTTTTTGACAAGTTACCAATCTCCAGTACATCCTGTTCTATTATGTGTCCGTTGATAATTGAAAACTGGCACAGGTGGATGCTGCAAGGTCTGTAGATGAGGTCTTTGAATCGGTTAAAGGCATTTTCTCCTCATTTGGCCCTAAGGTGAAGTGTCCAATTATAACATTATTCAAATAAATGGAAATTCTTTTCTTCTATTTCTCTAGGCATCTTGGATAGTTATTCATATATAATGCATTTATCCATATGGAGATTGAACATCTATGCAGATTTAGGGCACATTCTATAAATAGATTGTATAGATGCCATGCTACATTTCAAGCGAGTCTGCTCAACTTGAATGTGAAGTTTTTGATTTTGAATCGAGTTTGATTCGAAATCAAGTTAACCGCATTATATTTTGAATTGAACATGCATTATAAATAGTATACTACATAGTATTATTTATTGGACAATTGCCAATGCCTGCCCTACTTGAAGTGCTATGGATGCACCCCAACTACTATAAACAATTTGCTTATTTTGCAGGATTCTTAGAGCTTTTTTGAAGGAGAAAGGCTGCGGACAGTTGAATTTTACTTGTTAAGGTAAGTTGAAATCACTGCATAAACTTTTTTGTTCAGCTGAGATTTTCTTTTAAATTCAGAACTGTAGATTGTTCAAACAAAACCACCTCAGATTGCCTTTTTTCACGTGCCTGTATGCAAAATTTTATGGGATGTTCAATGTGCCAAGCTGATAAGGCTTTCATTTTCTTTAATTTATATGCTAAAAAGCATATTGATGGCTAGTTTCAATGACTTTAATCATTGTATGAAGCCTGCTATCACCTTTATTCATCTTTCGAGTGTAATTTACTTAAAAGAGTGCCATGGAGGACATGATGAAAGTATTATGTCAGGAACCCAAATCATATTTATATTTGTTCTATTGTGTTTATGGAATTTGTCTGCTGGTAGAACCTCGAAAATTGTGGCCTTGTGTGTAAAACAAATAATTTAGAAGAAATTTTTATAGTGAGCAACTGAGCATGTAAATGTTCAATATATATATATATATATATATTTTGCAGGTATGTCCTCAGAATCAATTCACTGTTTGTTGTTCTTCGTCATGAGCCAGATTTATGGAGCTTTTTCTAAAGATACGTGTTGTATTTCATATTATTGAGTATAATAATTGTTTGGTTGTGCTGAATAACATCACATTTGTATTGAAGATTTTGATTAAACATTATTATTATTATTTCTGATTTTGTGTATTGTTTATAAAAGAAACCATTTTCATGTAATTCAGTCTCTGATTGAAAGTTTTTTACTTGGATTGGAGTTTGATTTTGAATTGATTTTCGAATTCGATGTTACTTTTCAGTTGTATTATTCTGTATAATTATATATTTCATTCAATATATCTCTTTAATTTCTGTGTATAATAGATGTTATATCTTATATTCTAAATATATTTGTATCCATAAAATATCTTATACGTACCTTTTCTTAATAATAAGTACAATGTGAAAATCTAAATACGTTAATCCATATGCATATGCATGCGTTGATTTGGTTTTGATAGATTTTTTTTTTGTTGAGTGGAATCAAATTTTTTTTTTAATAATCTATTGAGCTAATTAAATACTATTCAATAGAAAATCCTATTAATTTCAAATCATATTCAAATGGAAAAATTATTATTTTTGTGTAATGAATCAACAGTAATTGCAATCCCTTGTTCTGACTTTATCTGCTTATCTAGCATTTTTTTTTTATCAAGAGTTTATGTTTGATCTAATAATTAAATTTATCAAGAGTTTATGTTTGATCTAATAATTAAATTTATCTGATAACTACTAAATTATTTGATGAAAATGAATTTAAAACCATAGTAAATTTGTCAACCTCAAAGTTGGATTTTATTGAAACAAGTACAGCTAATCCATGCAGGTTGTTGGGCAGGCAGGGTCAGTTGTTTGAAATGATTAGCCGACAAAGCTCTTTTGTCTACTGACTATTACTTTAACTTCCACAAGCAACAAGGTGCTACCATTTATTATGATAAATTTATAATTCAATTACATTAATGTTTTAATATTTATCATCAAATAAGAATTAAAGTAATTATTATTGCCATCTTATATATATATATATATGTATAAGGCGAGATTGGCTCAATTTTATTGTGATTTTATATCATATTATTTTAAAAATTAAATATTTAATTTAATAATATATTTAAAGATTATTATAAAATAATACAAAATTGTAAATGTGAAATGATATCTATTATTAAAAAAAAAATACAAAATTGTGAATGTGAAATGATATTTAATACTTCAACAACAATAAAGAGAGGTGAGT
>JAEMOT010004160.1:0-22212 GCA_019297695.1 Apostasia ramifera | reverse complement strand
ATATATTTAATGTTAAAATATATATATATATATATAATTATTTTTGAGATGGCCTAAAAAATAATAGAGGCAATAATATAACTGACCATTAAGCTTAATCTAAATCATTTTTATTTTTGGATTTAAAAGATAGCAGCTCAAAATCATTAATTAATGAGACAATATAAATAATTCGAATCAAAATAAATTAATAAATTAGTTAGGTGAGCCAGCTAATTTGGCTACTTTGTAATTTGTATAACAATAACTTATTTACGATCAAAATTTAGCTCAATTGAATTATATATAATATAGTCTCGTTTGGTTCAAATTTTTTTTAATAAGAAAATAAAATATTTTATTTTGTAGATTTAATAAAAAAAAATATTTTAGTATTAAAAAGTATGTAAAATGTGAAATAAAATTAATTATAATATTTATTTTTATATTAGAAGTAAAATAAATTAATTTTTATAATTAAAATTTGGATTGAATTAAAAAAACAATTCAAACTATACGAGACTTAGTGATTTATTTAATAAATGAGTTAAAGATAAATTAAAATAAAAATAAAAACTTTTTAGGTCAAATTCGAGTCAAGCTCACGAGTCTGAGTCATAGATTGTCACCCGTTCTAAAATTTGTAGAGCCCTCAAAACTTCGAAAATCCTTTCGAGCGCCGCTGCCACCTCTCCTCCTTCCTGCCGGAGTTTCGCTGCCATTTCCCCTTCCCCGTTGGCCTCCTCTCTCTTCCCTCCGTCTCTCAGTGCCTCTCTCTCTCTCTCTCTCTCTCTCTCTCTCTTTCTCTCTCCAAAGTTGATCTCGTTTCACCCCAATCTACCGGCCAGTCTATTGAACACGCAAAGGTACGGGTTCTCTCTTCGTCTGCAGGTCTCCTTCAATGCATTATTTCCTCTTTCTCCAACGAGCTATTGTTTCGTCTTCTTGGGATGCGCTTTCTTGTTTAGTAGCAGCCAGTACGGATCTTTCTAGCTTATACAGATCTCTGTAACGGACGATGCAAAAACCATGCTCTTCTTTCTTTCTTCCCCTTTGCCTGTCTCCTATTTCTCCTTGTAGGGTTATTCCTTCCTTTTCATGAAGTTTCAATCTATGAGCGAATGAAGTTTATTAATGCTTATATATGTTTTGCATTGGTATGTTTGAATGCATTGCCCTGTCGGAGAGATTGCTTTTTGTTTGTTGCGTATATTCGTGCTGGATTTGGAGATATGTTTCTTATGTTAAGCTAACTTCGGGAACCAGTAGCTGTGGGTTGTAGAAATGTTTTACCTTTTCTTATAATGAGTTATTTTATTAAGGCTTAGAACGTTCTGGTTTCCGTTAAATCTTATATAATTCAAATGACAGAATGCAAATGGAACCGAGGATTGTTGCACATCATTGATTCTCTAACTGTGATTTGTATGGACCAATTAGAACGTTCTGGAAGGATAGGATTGTAGTTGCTTTTGTATGCTATCTATTTTCTTTTCCTGCACTCAAAATCAAATAAGCTAGTCTAGCTATGGATGGTAATTTAGACCAAAATCCATTTAAAGGGCATGTCCCTATGGGGATCTCTTGGGACCAGTTTTGGTCTTACATATAATAACCCGTGACCCAGAGGAGTGCTGTGGTTTTTTACTGCCCATACCCGCTGATCTTTGCCCATTTAAACATAATGTTAAAGATTATATACATAATCAATATATTATGTAAAATGATATCAAATTGATATTTTCAAAATTTTCAATTATGATATTGTTGATATTAGTTCCATAATTTTAAATTTTAATGAAAAATAATAAAAACTTATTAGACCCACCACATATGATGGAAGCAGGGCGGGCGGGGTGGGTATGGGTTTGCATGTTGTTCTATGTGGCGGGCATGAGTTTGATGTTCAAAATTCACCACTGCCCAAACCCGCCTCATTTTCATCCCTAATTCCGGCTTCTTGCCTGCAAATTTTGTATGAGATTAGACAAGTAATCAGATGATAAGGAACTATATGTGCGAAGTGACAACTTAATTGACAATGTTTTTGAAAGCTATATAAAGTTGTTCAACCTTTGAATTCTCAAGCAAAGTTTATGATGGTTGAATATTCTACATTGATGCTCTTCATCTGTGATGATCTAAGTGACAAAAAAGCAAAGTTTAAGATGATTGAATATTCCGCATTGATGTTCTTCATCTATGATGATCTAAGTGACAAAAAGAGCTTAGTTCTTTATCCTTCTCATTTGGATGGTACATTGTTTTTCGTTAGCCTGATTTAAGACAGAATATATGAAAATATTACGCATTTTACCCTACTATTTTCTAAGATGAAAGAAGCTTAAACTTGGGCCCCATCTTAAACACTAAGTTTTCTTGTTTTCGTTTATCATCAAAAATCCGAGAGGATATATTGATATAGACTGACTGAGATCTACTTGAAAGAAGTGATCTGGGGACTATATCTCTGGATGCAGCGGCTAACTGGAGTTTTCTTATTTGCCCACCATTGTGTTGCTTTGTCTTTTCTATATGTTCAAGAATTGAATGTTCAAAAGCTTTTTCTTATTGAGGTTGTCTGGTTCATATTTGTCACTGACTTGAAGATCATAGAAGTTTTAATGGAGTGCATTAATGGTTATTCTTTGATTATTACTGTTAAGTTGATCAATTAGTTTCATTCATTTTTTAAGTGGTTTTTCCCAGTCTCTTCCATTTATTCGGCTCCAATTTTCGTGGCTGAACTTATTGTTCTGATAAAGATTTTTTGTATGACTGGTGCTATCTTAGTTCTATAACTGCTGTTAGAATATACTTCTGGACCCCGAATGATGCAAGAGGATCTTTTGCAAACTCATTGTTTTGCAATCCTTCTCTTAAGGCAATTTCAATTGACCATATACCAAACCGTCAAAACGTGTTAACTTGAACTCTTTCTTAGCTTCCTTGAAGGGTTTGGCTATTCCTCCTGCTGCGGACATATTTTAAAATTATGTCTAAGCTATTTATAGATTTTCTTTTCTTTTTTGTTCTTATTACTTTCTCTTTTATTGCTTGATTGCCAAAACACGTAACTTAGAATGTCTGGTATCTTATATTGGTTAAAAGTACTTTGCTCCTTCCTATGTTTTGAGTGTATTTGGTCCCTTGATCTTCCAAATTTGCCACTTTGTTCTCGTCAAAATAAATGATTTGTTTTTTAACGTTATAGTATCCTTACTGAGATTCTACTAAATTGCCATTGAAATTTCGAGAGGGCCAAAAACACAAAACACACTTTTCTCTCTATTGTTTAGGGCATTTGCACAATTTAGTTCCTTACTGATTCAAATTCACCACTTTAGTCCTTATGTTTCACGAACATAGCAATTTCATCCATTCCTGTTTTGAGTATCTTAATGTTAAATTAAAACGATTTTCTCTTCTCCTGATCGATTGCATTCCATTTGTGCTTTATGTTCCATAAATTTTGTCCTACATTATTTGTGTGAGCTTGAATTTGAAAACTGAGGGATCAAAGTGGTGAGTTTGGAAAATAGAGGGACCAAGCAGCAAATGCTGTCAAAACACTGGGTTCAATTGCTTTTTTTCTCAAAGGGCAATTTAGTCACAAAACATAAGATGCTGCTCTTTAATGGGTTTGCATGATTTGCATTAATGGATGAACCTTACAGAAACTGTTAGAATTAGATGAACCAAATTGTTAGCTTTTATCAAACAAAGGCACTAACCTAGCGGTTTCAGAAAAAACCAACTGACTAAATTACAACTACCCTCAAAACATTCGAACCAAACTGCTTTTTACCCTAACTCATTACTTTATGCAAATTTTTTGTCATTCATTTCAAACTTTGTGGTTCTAAATTTCTTATGAATATTATCTTAAATGTGAGTGATACCATTCCTGTTCAAGTGGCTTTGTCTCCTAGCAAATAGCTTTGTTTGTCTTTTCAAAAAAAAAAGTTTGTCTATTGCTTCATGATCAAGATGATTTCCACAATCCTTTTCCTTTTCAAGCAAATGCAGCCTTGTCCTTCATGGTCCTACTTTCGACATTTTAACATATAATCTTTATATAACTGAAAGCCAATTTTCTAGAATGAATAATATCCAGTGGAATTTTTTAACAATGGTATTGGGAAAATGATATAGAAGAATACAAAGCAAAATTATGTATGTTGTGTTACTGAAACATTCTATGATGAAAACATAGTGGATGACAATGGTTCCTGCTTGATTCTATGTGAATCTATTCTTATAATTTTTCCTTATTTTGCAGTATTTATATTGTTAAATGTTTCTCTAGAGCAAGGGAATGGCAGGACCTCAAAGATTGCAAGCGCATGATTACCAAGTTAATGTGCTAACTAAAGAGAGGGATTCTGGTGATTTTCAGAGATCAGCCAATGTAAGTACTTGTTTTCTACTGATTGCAGTCATATAATTGTTAAGAGGAATTTGCTTTATGCCATTTTCGAAAGTGATATTTATGCGCACACCACTTGAAACTTAAATGTTACTTGTACACTGCTTTATAAATGTTATCTACTTGAATACCACTTTTTATGTTATTCTCATACACATTTATCCTCTGTACTTGCACATGATGAGGTACACAATCTTTTAAGATGGTCAAGAAATAAGCATGTAGTTAAGTAGATACACTTGTATTTATTTATGTATGTGCATATTCATATGTATATATGTAAATAAATATGTATTTTTATGTGTTTTTGTTTATACATATATTTATGTATATATGTATAAATATAAATATGTATTATGTATGTACAAGTGTATTTATGGACATATGGATATATTTATATGCGGATCTACTCATTTATTTACATATTTTTATATATAAATATTTATTTAACTAAAGATATATATTTACTTATATATCTATATATTTATGTATTTTGGTACTTATACACTTGAATATACCTATATATTTATGGACAAGGTTATCTTGATGTTATGTCATTTTTGAGTGATAATTTTACAAATTTTTACAATGTTATTTGTACATGTCATCAATTTACATAATTATTTTATTTAAATAACATGATATAGCATCAAGATAATATTGAACCAAACACCCCCAAAGTGTTATCCCAAGTATTTTGAATTGGCTTTAGAATCCATTTTTTATCAATCATTTCTGTTTAATGTTGCATGCTATACTCTTCATCTGAATGATGCAAATCCTGCCTGCATTGTAAATAGTGAAAACAGGTAAAATTATCTACTAGCTTTTGTCAAAGAAACATTTTGAAATTTCATGCACAAACAGATGCTTCACATGAGGCCATTTGTGAAAGGTGACTCCTGCATGAGCACCCTGCTGGAGAGCGATGCACAAAGGATAACCAATGAGATTTTGGCACGCCGCATCAAGAATAGGGAGAGACAAAGAAGATATAGGGCGAGAAAGCGCCTTGAAGCAGATATGCAGAGATCATACCTGATAGAACCTCGCCTTTCTTGGCCAGCTGAAGGTATCGAGTCCTATGGAACTACATTTTCACTAGATGCTAGCATGATTTCTGCTGCATATGAAGCTCGGGTTTATAGCGGCCGAAAATGGAAGAAGGAAGCAAGGCAAGCATATTTCTCTGAAAGACTGGGAAAACTCGAATTTGGTCAGAAATCATCAGAAGTTGAATTGATAGCCCAATATCCTTCAAATCCGAGAGGTAGAAGAGACTGGAAGGCTGATGCTAGGAGCAAGATGGAGATGGGAGCTCGCGAGCATGATAGACTTGCACTTGGCTTGAGTGTTTGAATGAAAGAAAAAGCAAAAACTTAGGGAGGTGAATGAACAGAAAGTTTTTGATATTGAGGAGATGGATAGGGCATTACTTGGCTTACATTTTGCTTCCACTGATTCAGCTAGAAATGTTGACATTGTTTGCAGCAGTGAAATTGTAGTTTTGTTCAATTCCCTTTGGGATCTGCATGAAACACTAATTATTGGTGCATAGTTTCAGTAGAAATGATGAAATGGGTAGAATTGCAGAATCTTGAACTTAAATAAGTTCTTGGAGATTATTTAACAATCATCTTTTATTCAGATTTGTTTCAGTTGAAAATCTGTAATATGATATAGTATGTCTTTTAAAATCATTTTTTGCATTGATTATTTCATTTGTTGCATCCTTTCACGCTTTAAGTATATCCTTTTTGTTAACCTCTCCATGTGATGCGTCACTCCAAGAACATATTTTTTGAATTTCATGAACATGTTTGATGCAAAATTTTAAAAGAATAATTACTTACATGCCACACAATTTAATTTTATTTATGCCTTACTCATCCATTTTTAGTTAATTACGTTATACACACTCAAAATATTATAAAATTTTACGTACACATATTTTAACTTATTTTTATTATAATGAGTAATTATAATTTTTTAATAATCTAACTATAGTTAGGTTACAAAAAATCTGAGCTGTTTATTATATTGTTTTAAGAATATTTAAATATATTTTGAGTGAAAATCCTAAGACTTTAATGTTTAGGTGGCGGTAAAGGAAGGAGACATCTGCGACGTGAATTGATTTTAGGATAAATCAGCATTTTAGTGTGGTATTGAGGAAGAGAAAAATGTGTATCATTAAGAGTAAAAATATAATTTTAATGATTTACTAACAGAATATTTTTTTTTCAAATAAATTTTGATTAAGTTTTAACTCAAATGTGTGTATGTAAGATTTTATAATATTTTGAGTGTGTATAGCGTAATTAACTAAGAATAGACAAGTAAGTCATAAATAAAACTAAATTGTGTAGCATATAGATAATTATTCAATTTTAAAATGATTTGGGTTATAAAATGAAAATATTAATTTTGATAATTTTAGTAATTGATAATTTCTATTTTTTTATAAATTATTTAAATTTATTAATAATAAATATTAAATATTATTTATTTTTAAAGAAAATTGAGTTTTAATAGTTTTAACTGAATTTCAATAATTTTGATTGAAACTTAACTAAAATTATTAAAACTATTGAGTTTAAGCAAAAACTAAAATTTTGTAATTGAGACACTACTTAAGTTCAATCATTTCAGTCAAGTTTATAAGTCTAAACCCTCTATCTTAATTATCATTCCTCCATTATGTGACCAGCATTCGCATCCACACTAACTGCCGCGGAATACAAAAATTGAATCATTTGATTTAATAATAAATTTAGATATATTTATAAAAATTTTAAACAATATTATAAACGTTTATAAATTTGTCCTCATCATCTCATAATAAAATATAAAAATTACTTAATTATAATAGGATGAAATAATATTTAATTAATTTTCTATTATCATAATTTACTATAATAATATTAAATAAAAAAATGAATAAATTGCAAGTAGATTCATATTGTTTGATTATATGTGCAAGTAAATTTTTTTTTAAAATTACTCAAATTGATCCATTAATTTTAGATAATGTGTAACTAAATTCAAAATTTAGATTTGACAATAAAATAATTTATAAAATAATATTTTTATCCTGAAGATTTTCTCACTCGTGCGTGGTGACGGGAGTGCAGCAGTGACTCTCTCTCTCTCTCTCTCTCTCTTTCCTACGTGGTGGCGGGAGTGCAACAGCAGCAGCGGCGGCAGGATCGACGCTTTGTCTCCCCCCATCTCCCTCTCCCTCCCCCCTCTCTCTCTCTCTCGTGCACGGTGGTGGGAGCGCAGCAGCAGCAACGACAATGGGAGCACCATGAGAGAGAGAGAGAGAGAGGGAGGGAAAGTGCCGCTCCCTCCGCCGCCGCTGCGCTCCTGCCACCACGCAGGAGAGAGAAGAAAGAGAGAGAGAGAGAGGGGGGAGAGAGAAGCAATTTACCCTAAAAAAATAATTTAAAAATAAATTTTAGATAATATTGACACAAACAGATTGAACTAAATGCTCCGCTAAACACAATTGACCTTTTTCCCTGGCATTACTACCAGTGATTAGCATCTGCCAACAAGCACAAAAATGGTACACAAAACTCGAACATATATTGAGCTCAAAAAATGTGCTCATATTGAGTTCAAGGAGGCGCAATTAATTCCATTTCTCTGATAAAGCCCAAAGAAGCAATCAACAATGAGTAAATAAATATAAAAAGCTCCAAAATATGCACCACCGTTCCAAAAGAAATCTCCAAGCCGACTCCACTTATGATCAAAACCTAGTAAGATATCATACTTACGGCAGGCATAGAGAGAATGAGAGAGAGAGAGAGAGAGAGAGAGAGGGATATCACAGAGAGGAGTGAGAAAATCGAGCTTCAGGAGTCTTATCAGGTAAGATCATCCTCTTCATCTTCCTTAGCTTTCAGTGCATTCTTTGCCCTCAGCAGAAGGGTGGTCTTCCAAGGATCCTGCAGTTAAGCCCATGATTAGCTGAGCTCGGCAAGCAAATTAGTATAATTCAAATTAAAAGGCAAAAAATTGAAGTGGTAAAAAATAATTGTAGCTAACAAGCACAAGGAAATATTACACCGAGTCGGGTGGGATAAAGAATAAATTAGGTCTAATTGCATTTGAAGTTCATAGAAACATAGTCTATGGCCTTGAGAGATTAACGTCGAGAAAGTGTGTGACACCTACGTAAGATAAGGGAAGGCTATTTAAGATGGTTTGATCATATACATTGTCAACGATTAAAGCAAAATCTATGCAAATAGGAGGAGATTTACATTACAAAATTAAAGATAGGAAAAGACGGACCAAAATGATATGCAAGTGTAATAATAAGTGACTTTGAATAACTTGCACTCACGAAAGGGGTGTTGTTTTACATAAAGTTAAATGAAAAAGAGAAATTTATGCAACTGATAATGTAGCTGAACCTTGGTCGTTGTAATAAAAGTTTATGATCGTGTTGAACTTAGGCTGCAGAACCAATCTTTATGGGCCAAATCAAATCTAGCCAACTTATAAAAAAATCAACTTATTTATTCAGTGATGGATGCTAAAGACATCACGCAAAAGCAATACAATTAATAACAATATTTTTAAAAAAAATTCAAAATAATAAAATATTTTTTACTCAATTATCTAAACATATTAAATTCTTATAAATAAGCTGACGTACAACACCGCCGCAAGGAGAGAGAACCCTATAACTTTAAAGAGATGTAATATAGGTACCAGAAAGCTTCGTACAAAAAATAACCCCTATATAAGAAAAATCATCATTAAATACCTCTTCCCAATTATTACTTGGGATTGTTTTCACGAATCCCTTTCTCCACTTAGTTATATGAACTACAAGTCTACAAGCTGTGATTTAATTTATTTATATCTTTGTTACAACATCTAATAAACATGCCTTCGACTTTCCCATTTCTTTCATTTCTTTCTCTAAAATACTATCTACTAGTCTCACTCATCCAATTTTCACAGCTTGTTGTACCACATGTGTACCTAAATTGATTTCCTATGATCTAACCTTCACTTGGTATTGTGCATACACATTTTAATAAAATCATTTTTTATGAATTCTTTTTAATCAGACCACATAGCCATTTCAATATACTCATTTTTCAAAACATTAAATATGATTATTAATGATATTTATTTATTTATTTATTTATTCATTCACAAAATATCCATAAAATAAGAGTAGCAGAGATGAGGATACTGAGATAAACGAGTGATCATATCAAAGTGGATCACATTAGAAATAATTATATTAGAAAAGCAGTCATGATATATATTAGAAACAAGACAAAGAAATGTATATAAAGTGAATTGGTAATATCTACTTTGATCCAAATAGGGACCAAATTCACAATGTTAAAGAGAGGAAAGCGTAAACCAAAATAATAAGGCGCTTATGGATGGCACTGATTTACACATAGCTAATGCTAATTGGACAAGAGAAATTCATGCAACTGTCCTGAAGTATGGATTGACTTAATTTAATGATTTCTTTCTTGCTAAATATTCAGATTTCTTGAACCCTAGAAACCACCTTATTTATACAGTACTCCAGACCTGCATTTTAAGTTTTGAATCTGGATTTTCGGGACTGAACGTGAATATATAAAGAAACCCTACATCAATGATTTATGCATCCATCAAAACCATAATATCCCAAATCAAAATCATCTCAAAATAAATTCAAGCACATCAAGAAAATGCTACGGGAAGGAAATGATTCTACTGATTATATTATATTAGAACAGATCATTTAACAGTAACAAAAAGTCACATAAATCACAGGATCACCATCACATGAGATGAGAAGAACCACATACCAGCCTAGTCATGCTATCAAATTCCTTAATCGCTTCAGTAAATTTTGTAACATCTTCTTCATCCATTGCAGCAGATAAATCCTGCAGTTCAAAAGTACAATGTGTCATCATAATCCATTAAGTTAAACAAGCTGCCAGAAATATAGATGAATTAAGCAATAGGTTTCACTATACAAGAGCTTTATATAATTGAAAGTCTATAATTTTCCATCATTTATGCCTTACAAAACCCCAATAAGGCCAATTAGTTGCATATTCAAGACTTACAGCCAAAAGCTTGCATTCCCGTGTGCCTGAAAAGGTCGGATCCAGTTCCTATCCAAGGAAGTAGTTAGTTCCATAATGCTAATGGAGAATCATAGGGTTTCAATCACATAAGTGGAACCAAAAATAACCTGATATCGCTCCAAGGCATTATTAATTGCAACAGGATCGCCTTTACATATCTCACAAATACCCGCATTAAGGAGAATTCCCTTGACACTATATTTGAGAAGATTGTTATTGATTGAATGCCTTGCTATTGCTTCAAAGATATTGATTGCTTTTGGGTATCTGGACAAGTTTCACATGAGTTACTTTAAAGGAATTAACAAGAACTTCTACATAAAACTCACATAAAATTTTTGCAGTTGTAATTTAACTGTTGCAATGATTTAGCAGGAAAAAAAACTGCGGTAAAAGTTGACAACCTAATAGGCAGCCTGATAAATTATGATCTATTTCATCATTTGACAGGTTAAAAGCTAACAAAGTACTCTTTCCCTGCAAGGATGCAATCTAATTATTCACGCAGTTTTGCAAGGCAAGAGAACAACAACAAGTCCTAATCTCAAACAAGTTGGGATATGTTACATGAATTTTTTTCTTTATTCAGCTCCGTTTGCAAGGCAATAGAAGAACAACAAGCCCTAATCTCAAACAAGTTGGGATATGTTACATGAATTTTTTTCTTTATTCAGCTTCGTTTAAAGCTTGAACTATGAGTGCAAGTGAGTTAAAGTCAACTGTAATGGTCATATTCTAAATCACTTTTTGGTCTTCCTCTTCAAAATCACTTTGTCAATGATGACAGGCCCAAAGAAAAGATAATTTAAGGAGAATCACTTTGTCAATTGTCATACAGCCGAAAACAAAAAAGAACAACAATATGCTCCACATACAAGTAAATCAGTTATACATGCAACAAAGAATTACTCAATAATAAATCTAATAATAAAATTGTACGGATCAATAAGTATTCTTGCATTTTCATCTCTACATCTTTCCTAATGCACAAGATCCTGAGAACCAAATCCTTAGCTCTTGGGATAATGATGATGACTGTTTAAAAATAGATAGTATCAAATAGAAGAAACTTTCTACTGGCCAAAATACAGTACGTCATGTTATCTAATGAAAATAATTGTTTGATTTGATGACATCTTTAGATAACCTTTTAAAACATTATGAAATCATCACTCAAAAGATGACATCTAGATGTTATGACATCTAAATAACAACGAACCAAACGGCCCCTAAAAACAATTGTTAGAACATAAACCTGCGTGAAGGACAAATATGCTTAACATATTACAGAAATCGAACTTTATTGTACTAGCTGGCTTTTATCACAAAAGTTGCAACCAAAAATCTTCAATAGTATTAGGAAAGAGCTAGACATATCGGACATAAGCCAAATTGCACAAGTACAAAAACTACTATAATCTATGTGAAACCTGGTTGCTTCATGCTTTGTCAAAAACACAAGTATCACTTCCTCTTATTTGATATACTTATTTTTTCCAAATTAATGTAAATGAGAACATAGAGGGTTAGCTTTGTTGCAATGGAAAAGATCGCCCCTTTTGCATCGTTTGAAGCTAAAAAATAACCAAAATATTTTTAAAAATACTTTCATTAATATTTTATACTTATTTCAGATCATACATAAATTTACATATTAAAATTCAATTTTATTTTATATTCAAAACAATCATTAATAATAAAATATTTTTCACATCAAACATTAAAATAATTCTTTCTTTTTCTATCTCAAAAAGACTTAAAACATCCAAAAAAATATTTTTGAACCAAACGAGGTGTTTGTGTCCGGAATGTCAAGAATTCAATCGGAAAAAGACTCCTATAAGAAAATAAAGGGCTTTGGACAATGGACTGCACCCCCCCCCTGCCATCACAGAGTGGAGAAATTTGGCATGGAGAAGCCATTGAATGTAAGTGAGAACACTACAGATGGCTATTCAATTTGTCTACAACAAACATGGATACTATCATTGCCTTTAGAAAGAACATGATAGCTGCAGACCTATTTACCCATTACAAGGAAGTAAATAGAGCCAAGATATGTCATCCATGGTCAATCAGCTCCCACACTCATGAAACATTGCCACTCATAATCAAGTTGCTTTAATGAAAAAACATTTCAAAATGCAAGAAAGTAACATCATTTATTTTCATATATATAAACAATCATTCCAGCGATTTGCAAGCCTTACTGTTCCAGCTGAGCCGCAAATTGAGCAATTTTCTGCTTGCACTGATTGGCAGAAGTCGTCACCTCTTCACTTTGAAAAAGATCAGCTGCCCTCTCAAAGAAATCTATAGATTTCTCCAGGTCCTGCTCTTGCTCATATATCTCACCAAGCTCCTGAAAGCAGATGTGTTGAAGAATATACATCTTTGCGAATACACAATCAGTTCTTACAAATTATAGAATTTTGTGACTCGTCTAAGAATGATGAACAGTTTAAGATACTTGTCAAAGATACAATATATTTATCATAATCATCACATAATTCACAACTACACACAGACTTCCAAGCACAATTAGATTATTTGACTAGATTGACTGCTAAATTTAGCTAATTCAAACAGTACATAGGTATTTCGGTACGAAAAATAACTAGTGGTCTGTTTGAGTATAACTCCACAACGTAAATTATGATAGCTAAAGTCCAATTAACATGCATTTTGCTTCAAATGCACAAGAAAACATAACACAAAACATGTCAGCTGATATAAAAAAGCCTGAATAAATCGGTTGCCAAGGCACTTCTAAAATGGAAAAGTAACCTTTAGCAAGGCTCATGTGGTTCCTCAACTAGTGCAAGACGAGAGATGCTAAGGTGGTGGTGTCCCAACAAATAAATCATCAGGATTTATGACAACCATATTCACAATTTAGGGGTGGTGTCCCAACAAATAAATCATCAGGATTTATGACAACCATATTCACAATTTAGGGAGTCAACTACCTTCACTCTAGCAAATTATTTACCTTACAATATCTGGCAGCCATGTTCAGTCTACCAATCTCCAAGAAAAGATTCACAGCCTGGTTCAGGGATTGCGCAGCATCTACAGAAGAGAAAAAAGAATCAAATCAATGAATATATCACAAAGCCATTTTGAGGTCGTCAAAACAACAAACATCATGTCCTACAACCTTGCAGAAATAGGATGGAAATAATGCTCAGTGTTACAGAAAGAAGCAGCATAGAACAACCACAATTACTCAATTCAAAAAAGTCAGCACAAGCGCATATCCATCCCTTTTTGAGCATTGTAGCAATAAACTCCAATGTTGCTAAAATGGACAATGATAAAAAAGAGGAAAACCATAGGCTGCATATGATTCTAGTGGTTACATTGTATCCTAATTAATTGAGATTGTCCATCGTTTCAGCTTGGCAATAAGTCTAGTAAAGCACAGTATTCTTCAAGAAGCAAAAACCAAAGTGTAATATCTATAAAGTTACGAAATAGCCATTATACGAGTGTGTTTCAAAGGTTAAAGTTAAAGTTTACTTCAACATTACTAGTCACATCATAAACAATCTCACAATTAAAATTTAACTATATGTCATACCATAGACACATTTTAAAATAAAAATTAACTTTATTTCGCATTTTATACACATACCAAAATAATAAATTAATCACGCCTTACACAAATCTCAAGATAATAACTATCACATCATACACAATTTTCAAACAAAACTATCACCATATAACATTTAACTTTAACCTGGTTAAAAGTAAGGTTGTTAACTTGGTTCGAAGATTGAAGATTGATTGAAAGTTAAATCAGATTCTAAATTGACTCGAGATCGATTCGATCCAAGCGAGACAACTAATGAGCCATTTTTATGGCCTCAAACTTTATCAATTCAACCTTGAGTTGGTCTAGGATCAGATCGAGCCAACTTGAAATCATTGATTAAAAAAAAGAAATTATATATATATAATTTGCTTTAGTATGTTAGTTTTTTAGTAATAGCTTAACGAATGACTATATTAAAATTTTCTTCACGACCTTTGTTCAAACTCAATCGATTGTAGATTAATTTTTTATTTATATTTCTAACCATTAGATCGAAATAAACAACATGATTTAATTTGATTGAATAAACAAGACATTATACCTAAGATTTTGATTGAAAGATCGAAAATTAATCGAAAGTTAGATTATGTCTTAAATCAAGCTTGAATCGATAATAAACGAGCCAAGTCTAGCTCGGATCGAACTCTTCTTGTTCATATTTGGATCAGCTTATAATCCAATCGAAAACATTCAATTCAATCTTGAGCTGAGGCTGGATCAGTTTAAAATTGGATCATTAATAGCCCTAGTTAAACGTTTACCTAGCTAAACAAATGTATCCTATGTGACATACAAACTTCACAGGGGTCATATAAGTAAATTTTCACAAAATTTGCATCTTGTCTTAGTACAATGGTATTGATTTGGATTTGCTAAAGTTGACTATTCAACTAGATATATCTTTCGAATAAACTTTTCTCACCAATTAATGGTATATAGAACAAAAAATAGAACAAACAAGTATTTCCATCAAAAGAGGATTGGAACAGAAAACTTAAGTACAAACAATAATAAACTGTTACCAAACTACTTTGTCAGCTTAATGACAAATTTAAGTTTTCTATACTTAAATTTATTGTTGTTTGTACTTAAGCTTTCCGTAATTAAATTTAGTGGTTGATTTGTGTGGTTACTTTATATCTACAAAGTAATCAATATTTTTTACAATGGAGTATAGTAGCCCAAATTTTATATCTAATATGACATAATTTTACATTCTTGTTCCCCATTCCATATTTAATCTATAAGATTAGCAAATGAATGTAATGCATCACAAATTTAATGCATTCTACTCACAACTAAGCCCCTCATTGGAGGTAATTTTTACTTTTTAGATTAAAGAGAGAAATTATATTGGTATTTGTGCCTGATGTGAAAAAAATTATTTTAGTACTAAATTTATGTAAGATGTAAAATTAAAAAAATTATTATTAAGACTTGTATAAAATTTGAAATAAAATTGATCTTCTATACTAGAATTTGTGTAGAATATCTAAATAAATGTAATATCAAAAGGCCTAAAAATCACATGTATGAGCAAGCAGAATTCATTAATTAAATGGATAAAAAAAGTTTCAACAAACATAGTCCCAACCTTGAGCCGAAATTTTCTTGTAACAATTTGCTGCATCAACATAAGCTGATGCTGCTTCATGCTTGCTTTCCAGCTATCCATGTGAGGAAAAAAAAACAAACGGAACCATAATCATTAAAACAATAGAAAATCAACACATTCAGTGTAGGGAAAAAAGTGAACCTTCAAATGACAGTTCGCCAATTTAATATATACTGCTCCAGCTTTGTCCCCTGAGAAACCAAGTTCTACATAACCATCTCAAATATTCCATTTTGGTATAAAGATCCAAAGGAGCATTAAAGGCAAATTGACATTTACATAGAAGAAAGAGCATTGAAAGATGAACAGTTTAAACTAGAATGGTGCATCAGTATGCAGATAAAAATGCATTTTTTGTACAGATAAAAATGCACAGCTGACACTGCACCAGAAAAGTCTAATCTTTCAACTCTAGAAGAGAAATTCATGATTCATAAAGTTAGGGTTAATCCAAAACAGAGCTCTAGACTGCAAAAAAGTAATCAATATTCTGCACCAAGACATTATCAACAAGTTTGAATGTGTTTATAAGGAATGGACTACAAGATATACACAAAAAAAGGACAAGAGAACTCTATGTGTAAGAAAATTTTTTCTATGTAATGCAGCATAATATGAAGTAAGGTATAGCCTAAGTATCATTACAAAAGATATAACATATAACATGAGTGGGTATAAAGGTACAAAATCAGCAAACAGGTTTGAACATATATGTCTACATACATGTTTTGCAATTTATATGCACTACTGGTGTACATATTGTGTCAAAGTCTACAGCTGAGTATGCATGTCATGCATGCCATGTCCATAGGTGAGCCTGTGCGGTAATTGTCTTGAGAAGAGAGAGGTGTTTGGCAGTTGGCACAATTGATAGGAAAAAACCATATTTTCCTTATCCAGTTCCCCCTCAATGCTAAAATTTGAGCTTTTAAAAGTATAAATCAAGACCATTGATCTTCAACACAAGCAGGTGTCTACAAGTTGGATATCTACAACTAATTATTTGTCAATTAAGCACACTGTAAAATTTCAATTGCCAAATAAATGGCATGTTGTGGTAATAATTCTTATTGTGTATATCACAAAATTTTCATTGAAAAAGAAATCGTGTGGCACCCTCTTTCAGCCAACATTGAGAAAATCCCAAGTTTTATGAAGAGGTCGTCTTGTCCATAGGCCATCTACCTTTGCACGACATTTGTTCAGTCAATTGTTCAAACATTATCACACCATCTAGATATTTTGAAAAAATTATTTCAAAGCCTAAAAATCTTTGGCATCATCACATGTACATCATCCATGATTTTCAGACATTAATGACGATGCAAACCATTGCAAGACGTCAAAATTTTGGTGTTCATACGCTTGCAACAGCAAGTAATAAAACTACAAATGTTAATATTTTATTGAATCAGTGACCAATATTAAAAAGTTAAGAAGAAATGGTTCCCAACTTAGTTCTCAAAACTATAAACAAACTTTAATTCCCTAACAGAATCACATGATGAACAAAAGCAAAATGACACATGGACACATATCTCTAAACACACACAGATAGTCTGATTACATGTTACTTAACTAAGCACTTCATTAAGCAACAAGATGTTCTAAAACTGTGAAAATAGCAGAAGAAATTGCTAGGTAAGCACAACCTAGCTTGCATAAGAAATTCAACTTTGGTATTGCAAATTCAAAACAACACATTTATTCACTATATTCATAGCATAACAAAAGTAACAAGTAAATATGAATTAAACATACACACTGCAAAGCTAAAAACATTGTAAAGTATTCTAATAGTAGATACATAAAATTTTCACAACAAATGACCATGTGTTATCCCAGAGGACTATACCTCAATGGGATGTTTCATTATTAATACAGAAAACTTTGAGTTTGAAATCACTAACTGGAAGACAAATTTGGTTCCATAAGAGACCATATCCCTAACAGAAAGGTAAGTTCCATTTCCAGTTAAAAATACATATGCACATTTATTTGACATGAAAGGCATAGAAGTTTCTGAAATTCAAAGGCAGACAAGTTTCATTCCAAGTAAAAAGCTACATATGCGCATTTATTTGTCATTCATTTCAATAGTAGCTCATTGACAGATTCCTTAGAAAGAAGGTAGACAAAAAAGAATATCTTGAAAGGCAAACGAGAGAGTGAACATATATCGACTATGTGCATGCCACTGAAATTAAAGCAAGAAAGCAATCAGAATAATAACCATAGGACTGCAAGCCAAAAAAGGAGACAACTGAAAAGACACGCAACATTTCGTCATTGCATTAATGCAGAAATCAAAATTATTTCCTTCATACGACCAGTAACAGTAAACTCCTCACAGTGTCTCCAAACATGAGGCCGATAAGGTCACCATCAAACAGAACTGGTCAAGCTAATGAGCCTGATCAAGATCGCGTTTTTATTCATTCAGTCGTTTTTGACAGCAAACAAAATCCGTTAAACAACCAAATACAATAAGTGCCCCTCCAGATCCATCAAAACCCGCCATAAACCTCGATGATTCTCAAACAAACCTCAGACCACCTATTGACACTAAGCGATAACAAACCATCCGATCCCTATTAAAGCATCCCGATCGCCTAAAAGAGGGACAGCATCCCCAAAACATTTTCTGCTTACACTTAATTATCATACAAGCACCGCAGATTCAAATCAATAAAGAAGGAAGCAACGAATACTCACAATTCTTCCCCAGCTTGAAGCAATTTGCAGCCTTATCGTACAAATCAGCGGCATCCTCATACTTGGAACCGAAAATCCCCCAGCCGGTGAGCTTCTTCTCCGCCTTCCTCTCAAACTCCTCCCCCCTCGCGGTCTGATCCGCCATCCCTTACAATCACCGATCAACACCTCTCCAATTCCTACCTTCCCTCTTCTCTCCGATGCCGTAGGACCAAATTGACGAGGAGAATTAAAGAAGAAATGTCGAAATCGGAGAATCAAAGAGGTGTGGGGCGTTAAAAGGCCATTCGCCAGCCGTGAAACCGCCCGAAGAAAACCCTGTCACCCGATCTGGAGAAATGGATAAACACCAAACACCAATTTCAGCAAATCACATACATTACTTGGGTGCGTCAGCAGCGACGGACGAAGACCGTTGATTAAAAAACGACTGGACAGGCTGGAGTTTTCACCTTCAAAAACATATAAATATAAAAATTTGGAGAATTTACATTTACCATCTTAAATTTTTTTTTTTACAAATAATATCTATTAAATTAAATATTACATATTATATTATTTATTTTAAATATAAATTTATAAGGAGCATCTCATATTAATTTATATTTACAGTCAATATAAATACAGATATTAGAATTTAAAGTATTTCATATTTTATATATTTTTAAATTTTTTTTATATAATTTTAAAAATAATTTTTTTTTTATAAAAAAAAAATTTCAAATCAAACGAGGCAAGTGACCGTAAATCCTCTACATCTTTTCTCGCTGAAACAGAACATGCTCATTTTGTTGGTGGAAATTTTTTGGAATTTGTGTCTCTCTGGAGGTTTTCTTAAAGAAAGATGAATTTACTTTTCAAAATAGAATTTACACTCATATAAAAAAAATTTTTGCGGTGGTAAAAGTAATTTTTTCTAAAAATTTATATATTTCATCTTCTAAATTAATAATTTTAGTAAATTTACACTTAAGTTTGTTTGTTTATAAGATTAAATTAATAACATTAAAATTAAATTTAAATAGAGATATTTTTTTATTAATAATTATAAATGATGTGAAATAAAGTTAATTACTATGTTAAAATATGTGAGGGATGTGATATAAATTAGTTATTATTTTAGTAATATGTGTAGGAAGTGAAATAAAGTTAATTTTTAATATTAAATTTTACGTGTGATGTGATATACTTATTTAAAATTAAATTAAGTTGATTTTAAACTTTTAAATAAACGGGCTTAAAGTGCTATTATTTTGAGGGTACATTTTGTTAAAATTAATTACTTTGGAAGTTGCTAATTAAAATAAAATTTTGAAAGCAGAAAGTTGAATTTTTTGATATATGAAGCCTTTATTTGGTTGGTAGCTAAGTTGAACATGACTATTTTTTTTAATTTTTTAATAAAAAAAATATATAATTTTTTTAAGGTATGTATATGATAAAAAATAAAACTAATTAATTACGAGAATATTAAATAAAATTAATTGATATACTAAGATTTGTATAAACTATTTTTGTAATATCCTGTGATATTAGTATAGAGGTATTATCCGTTTTAACTTTAACAAAATTGCATGATTTGAGCACTTTTCAGAAAGTCACCCATCCCAATACTACTTCATTCCAAGCACGCTTAATTATAGAGTTTTTCATCATTAGCTTACGGTTTTATCCCAAAAGGCATCTCTACTATTTTAGATCATGTTATCTACTTATACAGTTTATGATCTCCCTCCTTTTTTGATGTGAGTCGATTCATTTTTGTGCTCCTCTCACCACTTATTATTCGGCCTAGAAGCCTGTCAGGAGTCGCACTCTACACTAGTGATTCCCCTTTCTTGAGACATCACCCGGTGAATATTCTCCGCCCTTTTTGGCCACGATTTATTTTTTAAAAAAAATAGTTATGACTAATTTGATCACCAACCAAATAGAGACAAATTAGCCTGTTTGGCGCAGGGACCAAAATCAGGACTAAAACGGTACTAGTTTAAAAAACAACAATAATAATAATAAATAATTTTTTTTAATCATTCTACACAAATTTTAATATAACAAATATTATTTTATTTCATATACTCAATAATTTTTAATAAAAATATCAACTTTATTTCACATCCTAGACTAAAATATTAGAATCTAGTATTTTGATATAGTATGTGAAATAAAGTTTATATTTTTATTGAAAATTATTGAGTATGTGAAATAAAATAATATTTTTATATTAAAATTTATGCAGAAAGATTAGAAAAATTTATTTATTATTATTATTATTATTTTTTTTTAAATTAGTACTATTTTGGTCCTCGCGCCAAACAAAACTCACATAAACACAATAATTCAATTACTATTGAGTTGTTATATATTTTTATATGTATTTGTGACCGAAAACTGTTTGAATGGAAGTGAGTGTTAGATAAATGGAGGCAGATCATAGCGTGATATAGTCCTATTAAAAAAAGGGGAAAAAGAAAGAGAGCAAAGAAGAAATAATACAATGATTTATATGATTTCTCTGTTTGACGCGAGGACCAAAACAAAATCAAAATAATACTAGTTTNATATTTGAATTTGTATAGAATGATTTAAAAAATTTATTTATTATTATTATTATTATTGTTTTTAAAATTAGTACTATTTTGATCTTGTTTTGGTCCTCGTGCCAAACAGGGGTGATCTCCTGTATCCACAAGCCAAATTGATGAAAATTCTACTAACAAAATAGGTTCGGTTCGCCAAAGGCGAGTATAATTGTGAAATATAAATAGGGGTCAAAGACGAAATAGAGTTTTTAGAAGACGTAGGAGTTGAGTCCAACTGAACCATTTTCAAGCTATGAAAGTTTTCTATTTATAGGTGAGGTTGGTTGTTGAAGTGCTTGGAGTTTCTAGGTTGTAAACGTAGTATAAGACTTCTATGCATCGCGATCTATTTAGTAAGCAATTAGCCAATTAGAGCAGCTAAACTCAAGACAGATTTTATTCTTAACTAAATGAAGATTTATACGATTAGTTTTGATGCAATACTATCTCGTTGTCATTCTATAGAGTTATAGGATGTGGCTCGAGTTAGCCAAGCATAATCTAATTTAATGATGTGTCTGGTTCAGCGTAGTTCTATCTAACTCGAAGCAAAAACATGTGAATAGTTAAGACCAATAAATGAAACTTCATGTAAACTACAATCGAAAAGTCTTGACGGAATACTAAGAAAATGAGAGCCAATTAGTATCTATCAAAAGAATTTCAGAGTAAATGATAAATTACAATGAATTGCAGGATCTATATGCTATTCTCCATTGAAATTAACTCAAACTTCTGATTAAAAATAAAATAAATTTTTTAATCAACAAGTTTACTGTAAAACAACATTTTTGTGCTCATAGAAAATTAAAAATGAAAAAATATAACCGTTATATAAAGATTAGATTAGTATTCTTGCTGGCATAAATATTATTTTTTTATTCAATTATATATTTTATATATTAATAATACTCACTATTTTTTTTGAATATTACACTCAGATCCTTGAGTTTAACGCTTAATAACACACATATCTACGTTTTTAAAATTATAACATCAAAATTTATAAATTTTAATAAATTATCACACGAATCTTTTTTATTCTTTTATTATTAAAATTTTTTAAAATTACTATCTCTCTCCTCTCTCTCCTCCCAATCCCGTATGAGAATTTAGAATTAAGAAAATATTTTCCCATACATTCCATTGATTGAAAGGGGTATAAA
>JAEMOT010004159.1:126494-150908 GCA_019297695.1 Apostasia ramifera | reverse complement strand
TAAGCTTGTCTATATGAAGGTAAAAAAAAAAAAAAAAAGCTTGTCTATATGAAGGTTTTTTAACATAATACTCTCATTACACACCTAATGTTTGCTATATTGATGTATTTCAATCGAAAATTGATATATCACGATCTATTAGGGACATTTGATTGTGTTTTAATGTAATACCTATAATTAAACATCTATTTGTCAGTATATCGATCAATTTTAAGAGAATAAGCTCTTTTAGAGTCTGTTTTATGACATATCAATGAATTTGAGTTGAATAATGACGTTTTTGCAGCTATTCATTGCATTATGTTAAATTCAAGTGGTGTACAAGCATTAAGAGTATGATATATTGCATAATACGTTTTTTTAACTGAATATATGCAATTGTGTGAGTATTCAATTAATTTTTATTGTATTTGAAGAGTATATGTGTAATTTATCTTTGATCGTGTCTGTATGAAGGTTGTTTAACATAATACTTTGATTACACACCTAGTGTTTTCCATATTGATATTTTTCAATTGAAAATTAATATTTGGCGATCTATTAGGGACATTGGATTGGGTTTTATTGTAATACCTATAATTATACATCTATTTCTCAATATATCAATCTAGTTTAAGAGAATAGGCTCTTTTAGGGTCTGATTTATGACATATAAATGAATTTGAGTTAAATAGTGATATTTTTGCAGGTATTCATTCCATTATATTGAATTCAAGTAGAGTACAAGTATTTAGAGCACAGTTCACTATAAAATAAGTTATTTTAAGTGAATACAAATAATTGTGTGAGTATTCAATTAGTTTTTATTAGATTTGAAGAGAATATATGCAATTGAACTTTAATCTTGTCTATACGAAGGTTTTGTAATATAATACTCTGATTACACACCTAATATTTGCTATATTGATGTATTTCAATTGAAATTTGATATATCGCGATCTATTAGGAATATTTGATTTTATTTTAATGTAATACCTATAATTGAACATCTATTTGTCAGTATATATCGCTCAATTTTTAGAGAATAGGCTCTTTTAGAGTCTGATTTATGGCATATCAATGAATTTGAGTTGAATAGTGACGTTTTTACAGCTATTTATTGCATTATATTGAATTCAAGTAGTGTACAAGCATTAAGAGTACAATTCATTGCATAATACATTATTTTAACTGAATACAAGCAATTGTGTGAGTATTCAATTACTTTTTTATTGTATTTGAAGAGTATATATATTATTTAACTTTGATCGTGTCTATATGAAGGTTTTTTAACATAATACTCTGATTACATACCAAATGTTTGCTATATTGATGTATTTCAATCGAAAATTGATATGTCGCGATCTATTAGGGACATTTGATTGCATTTTATTGTAATACCTATAATTAAATATTTATTTGTCAGTATATTGATCAATTTTAAGAGAATAGGTACTTATAAAGTTTGATTTATGACATATTAATGAATTTGAGTTGAATAGTAATATTTTTGCAGCTATTCATTATATTGCGTTGAATTCAACTGGAGTACTAGCATTTGGAGTACGATTCATTGCATAATTAGTTATTTTAACTGAAAATAAGTAATTGTGAGAGTATTCAATTAACTTTTATTATATTTGAAGAGAACATATGCAATTTGACTTTAATCTTGTCTATATGAAGATTTTTTAACATTATACTTTGATTACACACCTAATGTTTGCTATATTGATGTATTGCAGTCCAAAAATTATATATGAATATCTATTAGGGATATTTAATTGGTTTTAATATAATACCTATAATTATACAACTTTTTTTTAGTATATCGATCAATTTTAAGAGAATAGACTCTTTTAGAGACTAATTTATGACATATCAATGAATTTTAGTTGAATAGTAATATTTTTGCAGCTATTCATTGTATTACGTTGAATTCAAGTGAAGTACAAGCATTTAGTGTACGATTCATTGCATAGTAAGTTATTTTAATTAAATACAAGCAATTATATGAGTATTTAATTAGTTTTTATTGTATTTGAAGAGAATATATGCAATTTAATTTTAATCTTATCTATATGAAGTTTTTTAACATAATATTCTGATTACACACCTAGTGTTTCCTATATTGATGTATTTCAATTGAAAATTGATATGTCGCGATCAATTAGGGACATTTGATTGTGTTTTATTATAATACCTATTTTTATTAGTATATCAATAAATTTTAAGAGAATAGGCTCTTTTAGGGTCTGATTTATGACATATCAATGAATTTGAGTTGAATAGTGACGTTTTTGCAGCTATTCATTGAATTACGTTGAATTCAAGAGGAGTACAAGCATTTAGCGTATGATTTATTGCATAATAAATTATTTTAACTGAATACAAGCAATTGTGTGAGTATTCAATTATTTTTTATTATATTTGAAGAGAATGTATGTAATTTAACTTTAACCTTGTCCATATGAAGGTTTTGTAACATAATACTCTGATTATACACCTAATGTATTATATGTTTATGCATTTCAGTCAAAAAATAATATGTGACTATCTATTAGGGATATTTTATTGCGTTTTAATATAATATCTTTAATTATACATCTTTTTACTGCTATATCAATTAATTTAAAGAGAATAGGCTCTTTTAGGGATTGATTTATGACATATCAATAAATTTGAGTTGAATAGTATTATTTTTGCAGCTATTTATTGTATTACGTTGAATTCAAGTGGAGTACAAGCATTCAGAGTACGATTCATTGCATAATTAGTTATTTTAATTGAATAGAAGCAATTGTGTGTGTATTCAATTAATTTCCATTGTATTTGAAGAGAATATATGTAATTTGACTTTAATCTTGTCTATATGAATGTTTTTTATCATAATACTCTAATTACACACTTAATGTTTGCTATATTGATGTATTTTAGTTGAAAATTGATATGTCGTGATCTATTAGGGACATTTGATTGTGTTTGAATGTAATACCTATAATTACCTATCTATTTGTTAGTATATTAATCAATTTTAAGAGAATAGGCTCTTTTAGAATCTAATTTATGTCATAACATTGAATTTGAGTTGAATAATGACGTTTTTGCAGGTATTCATTGCATTACGTTGAATTCTAGTGGAGTACAAAAATTTAGAGTACGATTCATTAAAAAATAAGTTATTTTAATTGAATACAAGCAATTGTATAAGTATTCAATTAGTTTTTATTGTATTTGAAGAGAATATATGCAATTTGACTGTATTCTTGTCTATATGAAGATTTTTTAATATTATACTCGGATTACACACCTAATATTTGCTATATTGATGTATTTCAGTCAAAAATAATATGTGTCGCTCTATTAGGGACATTTGATTGCGTTTTAATATAATACTTATAATTATATATCTTTTTATTAATATATCGATCAATTTTAAGAGATTAGGCTCTTTTAGAAACTGATTTATGTCATATCAATGAATTTGAGTTGAATAGTGATGTTTTTGCAGCTATTCATTGCATTACGTTGAATTCAAGTGGAGTACAAGCATTTAGCTTACGATTCATTGCATAATAAACTATTTTAACTTAATACAAGCGATTGTGTGATTATTCAATTAGTTTTTATTGTATTTGAAAAGAATTTATGTAATTTGACTTTAATCTTGTCTATACGAAGGTTTTTTAACATAATTCTCTTATTACACACCTAATATTTGCTATATTGATGTATTTTAATTGAAAATTAATATTTGACGATCTATTAGGGACATTTGATTATATTTTAATGTAGTACCTACAATTATACATCTTTTTGTTAGTATATCGATCAATTTTAAGAGAATAGGCTCTTTTAGAGTCTGATTTATGACATATCAATGAATTTGAGTTGAATAGTGACGTTTTTGCCGCTATTCATTGCATTTCGTTGAATTCAAGTGGAGTACAAATATTTAGAGTACGATTCATTGCATAATTAGTTATTTTAACAGAATACAAGCAATTGTGTGAGTATTCAATTAATTTTTATTGTATTTGAAAAGAATGTATGCAATTTAACTTTAATCTTGTATATATGAAGGTTTTATAACTTAATACTCTGATTACACACCTAATGTTTACTATATTGACGTATTTAAGTCGAAAAATAATATGTGGCGATCTGGTAGGGACATTTGATTGCGTTTAAATGTAATACCTATAATTATACATTTTTTTGTTAGTATATCGATCATTTTTAAGAGAATAGGCTCTTTTAGAGACTAATGTATGACATATTAATAAATTAGGTTGAATAGTGATGTTTTTGCAGGTATTCATTGCATTATGTTGAATTCAACTGGAGTACAAGCATTTAGTGTACGATTCGTTGCATAATAAGTTATTTTAACTAAATACAAGCAATTGTGTAAGTATTCAATTAATTTTTTATTATATTTGAAGAGAATATATATAATTTAACTTTAATTTTATCTATATGAAAGTTTTTAACATGATATTCTTATTATAAATCTAATGTTTGCTATATTGATGTATTTCAATTACAAATTGATATGTTGCAATCTATTAGGGACATTTGATAGTGTTTTAATGTAATACCTTTAATTAAATATCTATTTATCAGTATATCGATCAATTTTAAGAGAATATGCTCTTTTAGGGTCTGATTTATGACATATCAATGAATTTAAGTTTAATAGTGACGTTTTTGCAGGTATTCATTATATTATGTTGAATTTAAGTGGAGTACAAGAATTTAGAGTACGATTCATTAAATAATAAGTTATTTTAAATTAATACAAGTAATTGTGTGAGTATTCAACTAGTTTTATTGTATTTGAAAAGAATGTATGCAATTTGACTTTAATCTTATCTATATGAAGATTTGTTAACATAATACTCTGATTATACATTTAATGTTTTCTATATTGATGTATTTCAGTCGAAAAATCTTATGTGACGATCTATTAGGGATATTTTATTGCATTTTAATATAATACCTATAATTATATATTTTTTTATTAGTATATCGATCAATGTTAAGAGAATAGGCTCTTTTAGGGTCTGATTTATGAAATATTAATGAATTTGAGTTAAATAGTATTGTTTTTACAACTATTCATTGCATTACATTGAATTAAAGTGGAGTACAAGCATTTAGAGTACGATTCATTGCATAATAAGTTATTTTAACTTAATACAAGCAATTGTGTGAGTATTCAATTAGTTTTTATTGTATTTGCAAAGAATATATGCAATTTGACTTTAATCTTGTCTATATAAAATATGTTTAACATAATACTCTGATTACACATTTAATATTTGCTATATTGCTGTATCTCTGTCAAAAAATCTTATGTGATGATCTATTAGGGACATTTGATTGCGTTTTAATTAATTCCTATAATTATACATCTTTTTGTTAGTATATCAATCAATTTTAAGAGAATGGGCTCTTTTAAGATTTGATTTATGACATATTAATAAATTTGAGTTGAATACTGTTGTTTTTGCAGCTATTCATTGCATTACGTTGAATTCAAGTGAAGTAAAAGCATTTAGAGTACGATTCATTGCATAATTAGTTATTTTAACTGAATACAAGCAATTGTGTGAGTATTCAATTAGTTTTTATTGTATTTGAATAGAATGTATGCAATTTGACTTTAATCTTGTCTATATAAAGATTTTTTAACATAATACTTCGATTACAAATATAATGTTTGCTATATTGACGTATTTCAGTCGAAAAATGATGTGGCGATCTATTGGGGATATTTGATTGCGTTTTAATATAATACCTATAATTATACATTTGTTTGTTATTATATCGATCAATTTTGAGAGAATAGGCATTTTTAGGATCTGATTTATGACATAACATTGAATTTGAGTTGAATAGTATTATTTTTGTAGCTATTCATTGTATTACGTTGAATTCAAGTGGAGTACAAGCATTTAGAGTACGATTCATTGCATAATATATTATTTTAACTGAATATAAGCAATTGTGTGAGTATTCAATTAGTTTTTATTATATTTGAAAAGAATATATGTAATTTCACTTTAATCTTCTCTATATAAAAGTTTTTAACATAATACTCTGATTACACACCTAATGTTTGCTATATTAATGTATTTCAATTAAAAATTTATATGTTGCGATCTATTAGGGACATTTGATTGTGTTTTAATATAATACCTTTAATTAAACTTCTATTTATCAGTATATCGATCAATTTTAAGAGAATAGGCTCTTTTAAAATCTGATTTATGACATATCAATGAATTTTAGTTGAATAATGAGACTTTTGCAGGTATTCATTGCATTACGTTGAATACAAGTGGAGTACAAGCATTTAGAGTACGATTCATTACATAATAAGTTATTTTAACGTAATACAAGCAATTGTGTGTGTATTCAATTAGTTTTTATTGTATTTGAAAAGAATATATACAATTTGACTTTATTCTTGTCTATATGAAGATTTTTTAATATTATACTCGGATTACATACCTAATATTTGCTATATTGATGTATTTCAGTTAAAATAATATGTGTCGCTCTGTTAGAGACATTTGATTGCGTTTTAATATAATACTTATAATTATATATCTTTTTGTTAATATATCGATCAATTTTAAGAGATTAGGCTCTTTTAGAAACTGATTTATGTCATATCAATGAATTTGAGTTGAATAGTGATATTTTTGCAGCTATTCATTGCATTACGTTGAATTTAAGTGGAGTACAAGCATTTAGAGTACGATTCATTGCATAATATGTTATTTTAACTGAATACAAGTAATTGTGTGAGTATTCAATTAGTTTTTGTTGTATTTGAAGAGAATATATGTAATTTGACTTTACTCTTGTCTATATGAAGGTTTTTTAACAAAATACTTTGATTACACACCTAATATTTGCTATATTGATGTATTTCAGTCGCAAAATGATATGTGACGATCTAGTCGGGACATTTGATTGCGTTTTAATGTAATACCTACAATTATACATCTTTTTATTAGTATATCGATCAATTTTAAGAGAATAGGCTGTTTTAATGTCTGATTTATGATATATCAATGAATTTGAGTTTAATAATATTATTTTTGCAGCTATTCATTGCATTATGTTGAATTCAAGTGGAGTACAAGCATTTAGAGTACTATTATTGCATAATTAGTTATTTTAATTGAATACAAGCAATTGTGTGAGTATTCAATTAATTTTTATTGTATTTGAATAGAATGTATGTAATTTGACTTTAATCTTGTATATATGAAGATTTTTTAACATAATACTCTGATTACACACCTAATGTTTGCTATATAGATGTATTTCAATCAAAAAATGATATGTGGTAATCTATTTGGGATATTTGATTGCTTTTTAATATAATACCTATAATTATACAATTTTACTAGTATATTGATCAATTTTAAGAGAATAGACACTTTTAAGGTCTGATTTATAACATATTAATGAATTTGAGTTGAATAGTGATATTTTTGCAGCTATTCATTGTATTATGTTGAATTCAAGTGGAGTAAGAGCATTTAGTGTGTAATTTATTATAAAATATGTTATTTTAACTGAATACTAGCAATTGTGTGAGTATTCAATTAGTTTTTATTTATTTGAATAGAATATATATAATTTGACATTAATCTTATCAATATGAAGATTTTTTAACATTATACTCTGATTACATAGCTAATATTTACTATATTGATGTATTTCGGTCAAAAAATATTATGTGGCGATCTATTAGGGACATTTGATTACTTTTTAATATAATACCTATAATTATACAACTTTTTATTTGTATATCAATCAATTTTAAGAGAATAGGTTCTTTTAGGGTCTGATTTGTGACATATCAATGAATTTGAGTTGAATAGTGTATTTTTGCAGCTATTCATTGAATTACGTTGAATTCAAGTGGAGTACAAGTATTTAGAGTACGATTTATTATATAATAAGTTATTTTAACTGAATACAAGCAATTGTGTGAGTATTCAATTAGTTTTTATTATATTTGAAGAGAATATTTGTAATTTGACTTTAACCTTGTCCATATGAAGGTTTTGTAACATAATACTTTAATTACAGACCTAATGTATTTTATATTTATGTATTTCAGTCGAAAAATAATATGTGACGATTTATTAGGGATATTTGATTGCGTTTTAATTGTAATTACAATTGTATTTAAAGAGAATATATGTAATTTGACTTTAATCTTGTTTATATGAAGGTTTTTTAATATTATACTCGGATTATACACCTAATGTTTGCTATATTAATGTATTTCAGTCAAAAATGATATGTGGCGCTCTATTAGGGACATTTGATTGCATTTTAATATAATACATATAGTTATATATTTTTTTGTTAGTATATCGAACAATTTAAAAAAAAGGCTCTTTTAGGGACTTGTTTATATCATATCAATGAATTTGAGTTGAATAGTAATGTTTTTGCAGCTATTCATTGCATTACGTAGAATTCAAGTGGAGTACAAGCATTTAGTGTACGATTCATTGCATAATAAGTTATTTTAACTGAATACAAGCTATTGTGTGAGTATTCAATTAGTTTTTATTATATTTGAAAAAAAAATATGCAATTGGACTTTAATCTTGTCTATACGAAGATTATTTAACATAATACTCAGATTACACATCTAATGTTTGCTATATTGATGTATTTCAATCGAAAATTAATAATTAGCGATCTATTAGGGACATTGGATTGGGTTTTAATATAATACCTATAATTACACATCTATTTGTCAGTATATCAGTCAAATTTAAGAGAATAAGCTCTTTTAAGGTCTAATTTATGACATATCAATGAATTTGAATTGAATAGTGATATTTTTGCAGGTATTCATTGCATTACATTGAATTCAAGTGGAGTACAAGTATTTAGAGTATGATTCATTATAAAATAAGTTATTTTAACTACATACAAGCAATTGTGTGTGTATTCAATTAGTTTTTATTATATTTGAAGAGAATGTTTGTAATTTGACTTTAACCTTGTCCATATGAAGTTTTTGTAATATAATACTGTGATTACACACCTAATGTATTTTATGTTTATGTATTTCAGTCGAAAAATAATATGTGATGATCTATTAGGGACATTTTGTTGCGTTTTAATGTAATACCTATAATTATATATCTTTTTGTTAGTATATCGATAAATTTTAAGAGAATAGGCTCTTTTAGGGACTGATTTATGACATATCAATGAATTTGAGTTGAATAGTGTTATTTTTGCAGCTATTCATTGCATTACGTTGAATTCAAGTTGAGTACAAGCAATTGTGTAAGTATTCGATTAGTTTTTATTGTATTTGAAAAGAATGTATGCAATTTGACTTTAATCTTATCTATATGAAATTTGTTTAACTTAATACTCTGATTACACACTTAATGTTTTCTATATTGATTTATTTAAATCGAAAAATCTTATGTGATGATCTATTAGGGACATTTGATTGCGTTTTAATGTAATACCTATAATTATACATCTTTTTGTTAGTATATCGATCAATTTTAAGAGAATAGGCTCATTTAGAGACTGATTTATGACATATCAATGATTTAACTTGAATAGTGATGTTTTTGCAGCTATTCATTATATTACATTGAATTCAAGTGGAGTACAAGTATTTAGTGTGCGATTCATTGCATAATAAGTTATTTTAAGTGAATACAAGCAATTGTGTGAGTATTTAATTATTTTTTATTGTATTTGAAGAGAATATATGTAATTTGACTTTAATTTTTTCTGTATGAAAGTTTTTTAACATAATATTCTGATCACACACTTAATGTTTGCTATATTTATGTTTTTCAATCGAAAAATAATATGTGACGATCTATTAGGGACATTTGATTGTGTTTTAATATAATATCTACAATTATACATTTTTTGTTAGTATATCAATCGATTTTAAGAAAATAGACATTTTTAGAGATTGATTTATGACATATCAATGAATTTGAGTTAAATAGTGATATTTTTACACCTATTCACTGCATTACGTTGAATTCAAGGGGAGTACAAGTATTTAGAGTACTATTTATTACATAATAAGTTATTTTAACTGAATACAAGCAATTATGAGAGTATTCAATTAGTTTTTATTGTATTTGAAGAGAATATATGCAATTTAATTTTAATCTTATCTATATGAAGGTTTTTTAACATAATACTCTGATTGCAAATTTAATATTTGCTATATTGATGTATTTCAATCGAAAATTGATATTTGGTGATCTATTAGGGACATTTGATTGTGTTTTAATGAAATACCTCTATTTATCAGTATATCGATCAATTTCTATTAAACTTGATCGATATACTAACAAAAAGATGTATAATTGTAGGTATTATATTAAAACGCAATCAAATATCACTAATAAATCGCCAAATATCAATTTTCGTTTGAAATACAGTAATATCGCAAACATTAGGTGTGTAATCAGAGTATTATGTTAAAAATTCTTCATATAGACAAGATTATAGTCAAATTGCATATATACTCTTCAAATACAATAAATATTAATTGAATACTCACATAATTATTTGTATTTAGTTAAAAAAACTTATTATGCAATGAATCGTACTCTAAATGTTTGTACTCCGCTTGAATTTAGGCCTTTTTATTGCAGTTACTGCTTTTAAGTTTGGATGTTCGATTCAGGCATGTTACTTCAAACACCCTACTCTTTAGAAGGTTATAACTTCACAAAACTCAACCATGGTTGTGGGAAAAAACTCCAATGTTGTGAGTCCCGTACAAAATCATAGCCCAGAGTTGACCCATAATGCCCCAAAGCACGCCATCAAATCCTATACCCCCAAATTCCTCTCCGGGTCAAGATGAGGCCAATCCTGATGTCGACCCCCTAGCCCAATCACTATCTATCTCTATTTTCCCCTAAGCCCTAAAAGGGATAGAAAGTCCAGTTCATTGCATATTACCAACCTCTCCACAAGGCCCAACCTCTCATGATAACCTCATGGCTCCTAGCCCACCTCAATCTCAAGCCATTCCTCCAATTTGTAACTTATTTCTTCAAATCCCTGCAAGCCTTAAAACCCCAAATGAAGGCCCAACCCCTCCAAATTTAATCATTCATCATTTAGATGGGGCTCTAAACTCCCATCAAAATGCAATTGCAAGAGAATAATCTCTTAATAGCAAACCACCCTCTCTAATAGTAAATGGGCCTTTCCTTGAGACCGAATTGTCTACTCATAGCCCAACCTTATTCTCTCCTCTTGATGAAGTTAATGGGTCGATTTAGGCTAAAACTAAACCTCCAACCAGCTCCCAGCAAAAAAATTATTTGTGTCAAATCACTTTGGTGAATCAAGATGTGGAATGGACTTTTATATACAAAGATTGCAAATCTGAATATTATTATTATTTTGAAGGTTGTGTAAATTTCTATAATCATATAAAAAATGACAAGCTTCCCTATATGGATAATATCTCAAGATGGAACGATTACTAAATCTTTAAATTTGGGAGAATCAAGTGATAGAGATCCATAGGTAGAGTTCGAGGCAAAGGAAGCAGACGAGGAAGGAGAGGAAGAAATTAGGGAGAAAGAAAGGAAAAAAATAAGGCTTCGGGCTTTTGGGTCTCCACCCTTTTCTTTTCTTGTGGGCCTTCTCTTTCAAGACTTTATTTTGGGCCTTTGTCATGTGTGGGCTCAATATTTGTGTTTTCGGCCTTTAGGCTAATTTCTGGTATTCTGAGCCTTTGTTCATGGGCTATACTTCAGGTATTTTGCATGGGCTCCATTAATTTCTGGGCTATGGTCAGATTGTATGATAATGGGCCTGCTTGGTATCAATTCAGGTTGAGCTATCAGGTGGGGTTTCATTCTCCATGGGGCTTTCAGTTTCTTGTTATTGGGCTGTAGCTTGTGGGCCTTTAATCTGTTAATATAGTGAGCCAAATTTATTATTATTAATGGGCTTTATTTCAGCCCACTAATTTTGGACCTCTTTAATATTGGGCTTTTATTGAACCAGCTGCAGAAAGAAATATTTGTGATGCTATTACTTTTTAGTTAGGCTTTTTGCAGGTTGGGCCTAATGATCCCATTGTATGTATCACGCTGGGCCCTATTTGATGGGCCTCTATTCCAAGCCTTTTATGGTGGGGCTTTCATTGGCCTCTCTTTGAAGGAGTTCACTTGAGCTGGTTCCTTTGGGCTTTGCTTTAACATGTAACGGGCTCGTCCTTAAGCCTTATTTTCTTGCCATTTTTAATTTCTATTTACCCACCCATAAAAGAGTCTTATGGGTTCTTATCTCTTGTTGCATCTTTCTTTTTAACTCATTAATGATTTTATGCTGATGAGGGCCAGATGAATTGATCTCTCCTTTCAAGTAAGAATTTAATAAAAAAAGATCTTTTGTAGAGTAGGTTATCAATATTCGAGATAAATTTTATAAAATTTAAAGAAATAAATAAGTTTTAGCAATTCACAAATTCACACAGACAAAAAAATTTATTATAATATATGACAATAATATTTAACCTTCATAAGAAAATAAATATGAATCACATTGAACTAAATATAGCAACATGTAATGTAGCGCACACAATAAATTATATATTGTTTGACATGTCTATTACGGAAAGAAGTTCAATCAAGATTTCATTTAATAAGTTATATTTTATAACACATCACGCAAGCTTACAAAGGAACCATAAACAACATTAGTTTGATATAATAGTTCATAGATCGTAAACTACCAAGGAACTATAAGGAAAACTCATTTTAGAAATAAAATGTTCATAACAATCTCTAAATTTAAACAAGTTCAAATCATTTTAAATAAATTTTAACTCAAAATTTTTGGTTCTTATGTTAAATTAATTTACACTTTACTAATTACAACTATCTTACCTTTTACTAGTTATGGAAGATAGGTTTTTCAACTTTCTATTTAAATGAGATAGTTAAAATTGAGAAGGGAGAAATATTGTTGCAAGACCAGCTATTCTCTTTCTTTTGTTCCCTCCTCGTCCTCCTCTCTCTCTCTCTCTCTCTCTCTCTCTCTCTCCCTCCCTCGTGGTGAGGTCTAAGAAAGGGGTTGGTGGAACTAGAATTTTTCTTGGCCCTTTTGATAATTTCTTTTCCATTTTTTTTTAATTTGCACATGCCATTTGTCTCATATGCTAATCCTCAAAAACACTTGATATTTATCAAGTGGGGTTTACCATGTGTCACCAAAACTCTTCACATTTGGCATGATTAACCATAATTAGCAATAATTAATTACTGATTTAATTTCAGATTGGGATCAATTATATCTAAATTTAAAAATTCCTCGCTTTAGCCATGAATTTAAAACTCAAAATAAATTTTGCTAGACCTAAATGAATTTTAAATTATTCTTTTATTCTTTCTTTCAATTATTTTTTATTTAGATTTCAAAACTAATTTCTTAAGTCTACTTTGATACTAAAATTCACAATGTTATAATTATACAATTATATAATTATACAACTATTAAATGATATATTAATATATTTAAATTGAATACTTGCATGTAGAGATTAATTCATTATATAATATGATATTATAATTGAATGCTAGAAGTGTGTAACAATTAGATTATATATCAACGTATTTCAACTGAATATTAATATTATGAGTGTAATTCGTTAAATAATAAAGCATTTGAATTTAATACTGTCAATTATATAACTTTTATCTAAATAATAGTATTTAATGAAGAGAAATAATGTTATTTAATTATTGAGAATTATATTAAATATAAATAAATTTATATTTTTTTATTAAAATATGTGTAAAATATAAATAAAATTAATTTTTAATGTTAAAATTTTTATAAGAAGGGAAATAAAATTAGTATTTAATATTTAGATTTGTATATAATATAAAATAAATAATATATATATATATGATTTTTTGAAAATTATAATAGTGTAGATTTTTTGAAAATCAAAATGATGGCGAAATAGATAATGACGTTATTAGCAGGATTCAAGCAGGCTGGGTAAAATGGAGAAATGCTTCTGGTGTGTTATGCGATAGAAAAATCTCATCCAAAATTAAGGGTAAATTTTATAAAACTGTAGTAAGACCAGCGATGATATATGGTGCTGAATGCTGGCCTGCAAAGAAGAAACATTCAAATAAAATAAATATTACAGAAATGAGAATGTTAAGATGGATGTGTGGATATACACGAAAGGATAGAATGAGAAATGAGTATATCCGAAAGAAAGTTGGTGTTGCACCAATTGAGGATAAACTTAGAGAAAGTCGGCTTCGATGGTTTGGACATCTAAATCGTAGGCCAATTGAAGCTCCAGTTAGAAAAATTGAGTTATTGGATTTTGCCCATGTACAAAGAGGAAGAGGGAGACCAAAGAAGATATGACAAGAAACTATAAGGAGTGATCTTAGTTACTTAAACTTAGATAAGAATTTGGTAATTGATAGAGCGTAATGGAAACAAAGGATTCATGTAGTCGACCCTATCTAGTGGGATTAAGGCTTGGTTGTTGTTGTTGAATAGTGTAGATTTAAATTTGAAATTTTCTTTTTAAAGAAATTTAATAAATTTTTATATCAGCAAAAGAATGCCAAAATCTCGGAGTTTGCGCAGTTTATCGCGCTAGACAAAGCTGCGTCTTCGTTTCCTCGATTTAATACGATATATTTTCAATAAATAATTTTAAAATTTAAATTTAATTTGAATTTTTGTTCGTGTGCACGCATGAATCCTATTATTTGTATTTGAAGGGGTTGCAAAGCATTTCTCAAATTTCAGAGGATGTCCGAGCTGTCAAATTTTCATTTTCCTGGGGTTCACGGCTTCACGCTTCCAGCCGCTGAAGTGGCCATGGTGGCAGAGCCACCGCTGCCGCCGACCATATCCGCACAGCTCAAGAACCTGCTTCACTGCCATTCAGGGTACCGATTCACTTCTCTTTCTGACTCGACTTACCCTAAACCCTCTTTTCTACTGTCTAACCAACAAGCAAGCCCTAGTTTAAGCTTATGCTCGCTCGTTCATTCTCAGGTTGAGCAGATTTGGTCCGGTTGCAAGAACTCTCGATTTTCCGATCGCTTCACCCTTCTAATCCCTTTCTGCCTCGACTATGTCAAGTGCATGCAAGTCACTTGATCTCCTTCTTGTTCCCTGTAATCTGATTTGAATTTGACACAAACTTTTTCTTTGAACAGGGGATATTGCATATAATGCCCTCTTTCCCTCTGCGGTACCTGATATTGTCTTCTCGCCCAATGACGAAGAGTTCCGCCCTTTTCTACCAATTATCGATGGCGAGGGGGAAGTGATAGTGGTGGCACGGTTGAAAAAGAGTGTCTTGTGGGACTGGAATAGCAAGGATCCTTCTAGGCTTCTCAAGCTAGTGGAGGAGATGAGGTTCTCACTTTGGCTTTTGATGAAATATCCAGGAAGATTTCGGATTTTGTGGTTACTGATTGTTATGTTTGATTTGATATAGAGATTGGAAAGGGCAATATCAGAGGAAATGTGTAGGCCAAATTGATGATCTAGGCTTGATAGTTTGACAAGTCCAAATAAATCTATATGTAGAATTTCTAGTGGCCTAGATGTGCCAATAGTGTTTTTGAGAATGACGTCTTAGTTTGTTTCCCTTTTAACTAGCATCACACAAGTGATCTTTGTTAAATTGTAGTTAGGGAAGTCCTCTAAAAAGGTCAATGCTTTGAATATTCTTAATTGTGCTCATGCCCACATGACAGTTTTCGATGTCATAGCCAGTTATCTTATGTAGATTCTTTTAAACATTTCAAATATTATCATCCGCATTGAATAGATTTACTAGATATATATTACTATGTCTAACTTCTTTAAATAAAATTTTATCTTTTTCTATAATTCAAAATTTTAAGTCAAATATTACTTCATGTCCTTTGCCGTAAAACTGACTTATGCTAAAGAAATTGTGCTTTAAACTATCAACTACTATGACCTTATCAATATAGCATGAGGGGGATTTTCTTACTTTGTTAATTCCAAGCACTTTTCGCTTGGAGTTGTCGTCGAAGGTTACATGTCCCTCCTCACACTTTTCCAAAATCAAGAACAAGTTTTTGTCTCCACTCATGTGCCTCGAATTTCCACTATCCAAGTACCAAAGACCTTTTTTCGTTGACTGAAGGCATGCGTAGAAAATTATTTTTAATTTTTGGTATCCAAACTAAACAAAGGATTCATGTAGCCAACCCCACCCAATGGGATTAAGGCTTGGTTGTTGTTATTTTCCTACAACCTTTTTTAGGTTTGAGCATCGGGATGAATATGCACTGGTTTTCCGCATTCGTGGAAAATTGGTTCCTCTTCTCTTTTTTCTTGTTTATGTTGTCTGATTCTTTGGAGCTTTGTCAACTGAAGTTCTGCATAGCCCTCTTGCTCAGCATTATTTCAAACCTTTTTGCAATTAGTGCAAGCTCTTTGTCTATATTCTCATCGCAGCTCAACTCCTCCTCTAACATGTCCAATATAGTTTTAAGTGCAAGACTTCACTTTCTTTGGTGCGGAATCTGTTTTTTGTCTCTTTTTCATCTTTATCTCATATGTACTTGAGAGATCCCATGAGAAAGTCAATCAAGCAGTTGTTCTCCATGGTGATAGCTATTACTTTCACGCCACATTCTTTCAACAAACACCTAAGGACCTTACTAACCAAATCAAAATTAGAAACATTCTTTCTGAGATTTCTAAGGTCACTTACAATGTTAGTAAACTGGTAACATCGTGGAGATTAATTCATTTTCTTTCATTTGAAAAAAAGTCAATAGTGAGAAGATTTGCCCTATATTCTCTTATTTCATTCGTATCTTCATATGCGACAATAAGCATGTCCTATATTTCCTTGCATATATCTAGAGCACATACCTTGAGATAGCCATCTAAAGTAAGTGCAGAATAGAGGCAAGTGATGGCCTCAGCATTTAGCTCTGCCTGGCACACTTCATCTGGCGTCCATTCCCAGAATGGCTTTGGGACTAGATTTCTACCTTCCTTCTTGATGGCAAGGGAGAGATAACATTTCAAAGACAAAAATCTAGAAACTGCAGAAAACAAGACACGCACATTTTTTAAAACACAAAAGGAACATTTTCAAAAAGGGGTCTGGTAGTTGACTGCCTCTGAGAAGATTTATATCTGAATCTCATAGGTGATGCCATTAGTTGTCTCTACGAATATTACTCCTTATGGGAACTCTGCTCTGATACCAATTATAATAATAGCTACACACAAGAGAGAGTGTGAATTTGGTATATAGTGTAAATCTCGTCAAATTAAAAACCAAATTGAGAAAAGTGAATAAGAAAAGTTGATGTGTTGTAACTAAATACACAGTCAATTATTAGGAGGTTCAACGCTAATGCCTAATCCACCCCTCGGGCTCCACTATATCCCCTAAGTTTAAACTACACAATCTCTTTTACAAAAGCTAACGGAGAAAACTTAACTCCTTCGAAGAGGCTGATAGATAAACTATTACACAATTAGGAGCTCCTTCGTAGAGATTAGTGGAAACACCATAAAACAAAATGATCTTAAACTAGCTAAAAAAAAAGAAAACTACCTAAACAAGATCACTAAGCGAAGTTGTCCAAAAAGAATAAAAAGAATATAATTTTGAATGTTTACAACAGAAAAGTCGAAAAGAAATTTGAAGGTTGATCTTAGCTCAAGAGAAGACCTAGAGAGATTGAAAACTTGTCGATTCATTCATTTGAGAACTTCGCTCTTTTAGAGAGACATTTTTTAGTCAGAAAAAGCTATCTTGTTATTTAAATAGCCTTTATTTATACTTCTAAAATCCTTGTGGCCGTTTCAGAAGGGTATGGCAAGTGGGGTACTGAAGTGGAAAGTTCAACAGCTAGAATTTTGAATCTGCGTACAAATTGAACCGTCTAATGTCAGTATCAAACCGTCAGGTCGCCTACAAACCAGCCATTGCACTTGCTATAAGTGAACCAAACTATCCGATATTTAACTCATCGATCTAATCTTAAGTCTCGCTTTTTTGATAATTTAGTTAAACATCCAATTACAAGTTTTATAATCGGACCATCCAATTTTTCTTGTTGTGATTGTTATATCACTTGGATTGATCAAGTAATACACAACAAATCTGATGGATAAGATTAAAGTTTTATTTAAGCTCGGTTGAGTTGAAATAATTTGTCTTCTTTACTAGCATAGAGATATACGATCCTAATTCTAATTTAATTTGTATGAGCAAAGATTATCTCTTCACTTTTTTTACGTTGTGTTTTATCGTTAAACCCCAAATGGTCTTCATCTTTTGAATTTTGTCATATTTTGTATTTGTAGTACTTCATAAGATTTCCTTGCATCTCTTCTACAGTTCAACTTGTTGATTTACTAAGTCATTACACATTTGTTCTTTTGTGCAACTTACCATGTATTATCACTGATTTATAAGATAGAAATTAGTAACCCCTTTTGTTTATTATCATCAAATATAGATGAGCCAAAAGGCACATAGAGTTAATAGTAGCTTTTGTCAAGGCACTCTCCAATTCAATAATCCTAAGCTACAAGTACCTCCTCTTCCTAGTTTGAATCCTAAGCAGCAAGTGCCTCCTCTTCCTTAGTAGCTTTGATTGCATTAATCATTTTAACAGATTATTCAGAATTTTTAAGAGTAGCATCGCTATTAATCATTAGCTCAAGCATTCTATCACCCAGAATGTTGCTCCATCCAGCAATATGATCTTTAACATAAACCTAAATAACTAAGGCTACTCAAAGAAAATCCTTTTCTTGTTTTTTTTTCCTCAAAGGATGATTTAAGTGACCACACATCTGCTGGGCGACTCACGGTGGATTATTTGAGCATTAGCAGAATAAACTTAGCCTCATGGCAAGGAGACACAAAGGGAATGAGAGCTACAGTAACAACAGAACTTGTTTCTGAATTTTCTCAAACACTTTGAAGAAGCCAAAAATGAGATCTGGAGTGATGGTACTCATTATTGATCATTCACTTCTTAAGCTGCTTTACATTATCCTTTTTCAACACAACTCTAGCAAGGGGGGAGGATAACTACTTCAACAGCATTTGTACTATGTTGCTCCAGCATGTGATTCCACCAACCTTCATTAGAATAGTGGAATTATTAGGAGATGCAACAATTTCTAAAGCCCTATTTGGCACGAGAATCAAAATCAGGACCAAAATGATATTAGTTTAAAATCAACAATAATAATAAATAAATTTTTTTAATCATTTTAAATAAATTTTAATATAAAAAAATATTATTTTATTTCACATACTCAATAATTTTCAATAAAAATATCAATTTTGTTTTACATCCTAAATCAAAATATTCTATTCAAGTATTTTGGTCTAAGATATGAAATAAAATTGATATTTTTATTTAAAATTATTGAATATGTGAAAAAAAATAATATTTTTTATATAAAAATTTGTGTAAAATGATTAAAAAATTTATTTATTATTATTATTGTTTTTAAACTAGTACCATATTGGTCCTCGCGCCAAACAGGGCCTCAGTCTATAATATCATCTACAGGCTAGTGAAACAATCACATTATTACATAGTATGGAATGTTGATGATGAATACATTGGTGAACAATTAATTGAAAAATTATCCTATATGTGATTTTTCTGATACTTTCATCTCAATCAATTAAACCATAATTGTAAAGGAACAAGCAACATAGCTTACAAAGCAATCAGGGTATATGTTGTTTGAGCCTATTGATAGAAAACTAGGAAAATATTTTTCGACTTGAATACTTCCATACTAGCAAGAAGATGGATATATAGTATTACCTATTAAATTTCCCCATTTAAGATACTCGAAAAGTCTAGTCCTACAAAATAAAAAAATAAGAAGGAAAAGTAGTAAATTTGCATTTCAAAATTAACTTATCAAGCATTTGGTTCAATGTTATCTTGATGTTATATCATATTATCTAAATATCATGAAATATAGATATCATCTTTTGAGTGGCAATTCTATAATTTCTCAGAAGGATACCTAAAGATGCTATCAAACTAAACAATTAAGCTATGAACATATCATAAATATAAGGTATATCAAATATAAGGAGCATTCAAATCCCTAACCCACTAGGAGCCACACATGTCTATCCTACCAAACATAATATCAAGCCATACATAGTGTCAATTGAACAAACCTACCTAGAAAAAATTGTATTTATCTCAAACTTCAATCTTGCGTGTGGTTGCAGATGATTTTTCATGATTCACTTGGGTATTATTCTTAACACACAAAGATGAAAGTACGCTGCTTTCAAGAAACTTGCAAAAAACCTTAAAAGTGGAGAAGGGTTGCGTCAATAACCTCACTATTGAGCGACTATAGGAAGGAATTTGAAAATAATAGATTTGAGAGTTACCTCGATCATAACACCATCAAGCATAACTTCTCATCACCTAGAACCCCACAACAAAATGGGGTAATCGAGAGAAAAGATCAGACATATTGGAGGGAAGTTGGAGATGGTTATTGTGTTGGAGGAGGAAGGGATGCTTGCAAAGAGATGCATACTGCAAGTTGTGACTCTGTTGTGGCTTGGTAAGCTTGGAGGAAGGGTTGGTTGTTGAAATTAGGCGCATAAGCCATGCTCTGTGATAAATACGGATAAATAATCACCCTTTCTTTTTATTGTGCTAATGATAGTAGTTAGTTTCTTTATCAGATTCATTGCCTCGTTGAATGTTTGTAAGTAGCAGATTTCTAGTTGGTGCTACATTTTGTTTGATATTGTTGATAATTATTGATTTATGTGATTGAAGATGATAGATTTTTTCACCTTTGAATGTATCCATAATCTTTGAGTAGTGAAAGAAGAAGCGCACACCGTTGACATCACATGCTCTACCCATTTTCTTCTGTGGTTTCTTAATTTTTTTTTTCTTCAGTTTTCGAATAATTTTCCTCTGCATGTTCATTGCTTTATGAACTTAGGCTTGATTTCTTTGCTATGAAAAAGGTTTCTGGCTTGACAAAGGAAGCAGTAGCCACCAATAAAATCTTCAACTTAAGTGAGATAAATCTCTTAATTATTTTATGTGCCTATTCCAATGATTTCCTGCTGCCTCATGTGCAATCAAATTTTGTTTTCTTCTTTTTATATTCTATTGCTAAGGTATTTTGTACTACATTCTAATTTTGATATTTTCGTGCTTTAGCAGGGTGCATGTTTAAGTCAATTTGAGCATGAAAATATTTATGCCGACCCCACTTAACGGAATAGAGGCTTTGTATTTATTGTTGAGCATGAGACTATTATGCAGTATCCTGGAACGCACTAGGTATCTCTATTTTTCTTATTAAAATTTTTAATCTGTATTGTCTCTTTTTTCATCCAATTTTCTAAGATTCTCATGAATTGTTGTTAGAAGATCATAGTGTTGTCTAGTTTGTAGAATAAAGAGTATGGTCTATGAACTTTATGATGATTCTTGTACACTTTATTTTTAGATTGTTATGGGGCACTTCATTCTAAATTTACTAATTATCTCAATTAAGAGAATCTCGATAATTTATATGGTTTGCTTATCTAATTAATTGCAATGAATGTTGCAAACAAACAAACAAACAAATTTGCTACCATCGATGGAGCTAAGTTTACACGAGGACAAAGTAGTGGAGCCCCAAGGAAGGATGCTTCGATGAGGACATGTAGGTTTTGGCTGTGTATGTGTTAATGGGAGGTTGAGGCAAAGCGGCAAGCAGAGATGTTTAATAATGCCCAGGTAGAAGGTGGCAAGATCATAGCTCGTTGTGAGGGTCGTGAGCAAAAAGGGAAATCCCTTAAGTTTGGAGAGGAATTAAGGGAAAGATCCTTGCTCAAATAGATAGAGAAAAATAGAGAAAATTGTGGATAAATAGTATTTGTAGGATTCGTAGGATTCTCACCTATGGTCTCATATTCTTTCCTTTTGGTATATCGATCTCTTCTGGAATTTCTACACTAACCAATTCCAAGATTAAATACGCATAAAATAATTTTTTGTTAATCAGTACTTCTCTCAAATATGTACATAATCCATATTATTTGTAGGCAAATAATTTAAAATAAAAAATAAAAAAACTAGATAGTTACGATTTTAGATAATTATTCAAATAAGATAATTTTAATTTTTTTAAATTTATTAAATTTATCTGTTTAAATGATATTAAACGATACGATTAAATTAATTTGAATGAAACTTATTTAGGATAAATCCAATTAATTTAAATGTGAAATAAACTTCCTAAAATAAAATAAAATAGATATAATTTGCATTAATTTCTATCTATTTATGGCATCTGGATTGTGTTTTGATGTGTACTATCTGTCATCTTTAATGTCCCCATCAATTCTCACGGGTCAGAAAGAACTTGACCACATCAATTGAGGGTTAAATCTACTACGGTGTATTTTTGTGGGGTTTCTATCAATCTATATCTCTTATGATCAAGCCAATCTGTGACAGTGATATGACAATTATATATATATATATATACATATTATTGTATTGTCATATTTAAGATACGACTCATATAATATAAATCAAGATGACTTATACACATTATAGATATAAATTTCAAAAATATCTTTTGATTTTTTTAAAAATTAATTTTTTTTTTATATTTTTAAATATTTTTGATGTTATTATAAGTAACTTTACAGGTAATCTAATTTGAAAAAAATGAAAATATTTTTCAGCAACTATCAAATTTCAAAAAGTTTGAATTTAGAATAATATAATAAAGTTTGTTTAATTGTTTCTTAATTTATCATAAAATATATGTGTGAGATGAGAGTTTAAATATGTTGCAAAATGGATTCGTTTAAATTCAAATGTTAGGCATGAATGGAAACGTGTTTGCGTAAGTGCCGGAAAAAATTGTGTAAAATTTTCATTACCTGTAGAAATTAGATAAAATTCACTTCATCGTTTATTCGAATCACTTTTACCGTACGAAGATTTGCTAATTACTTTTTATAATTCATATACACTTAATCATGACCTTCAATTATATTCTTATGTTTGAATTTTTTTAAAAAAGGTTTTCGAATTATTGTCTATTTTTAAGGAGTCTACTGAAAATTTTTCAGGTTATTATCCGACTTCGCTTATTTTTTTACATTATATTTTTCAAATATTTCAAAAAATTTTAGAGTTTAGATCAGTTCTAATTGTGAAAACTTTTATTGCTGACATAGCATTAAAATTTAGAAAATACTGAAAAAAAATGTCACTTTTATATTCAATAGCAAGGAACCGAAGCTATTGAAACTTTTTACGCAGAATATTCTGATTTCTTGGGGAGTAATACTGATGTCAAAAAAATATTAGTTTTTACAACTCTTCAAGAGTTTTCTCTTTATTACAGTGAGCAGGTTGCGAGCAGGAACGTGCAACGTGTGGAGATACAAACAGGAACACAGAAAAAGCCTGACGATTTTTCAATGTTCTTAGGTCGGCGGCTGCAAAAAGATTTGTTGCTACAGACGAAGGAAAAGCAACTGTTGGAGAGCAATCCACAACACAGAGTCAAGCACTACCAATTTGAACGAGTTGAAGTTCTATTTACATCTTAGGGAGAAATTTGATGATAATATGAGCTTATTGGAGTGGTGGAAAAACTCATCAAAGCAATTTCCCGTTCTTTCTGCTTTGGCACGAGATGTTCTAACAGCTCAAGCTTTAACTTTATGGTGGGGACACCACGATCGACCGTCAATTCATTCCTGACAGAGTTTATCGTCGACGGCCGAGATCTAGCCATGCTGCTTCGATCTGGATTGATTGACTATTAGGACAGATTGGGAAAGATGGATGCTGCAGATCGCTGACTCGATGGATTGGAAATCTCCTATTCATTCTGATTGATTGGAGATTCCATTTTGTGATGATTTTATTTCTCGCATTTATTTTGTATTAGTTGTTTCTATTTCAGTGATCATTATTTTAGGCATGTTATCTAGTATTTCCTTATTTGTGTGAGGAATTTATTACATTATGTATTTTTTTTTTTTTGAGTCACTCTGTATGGAGGTCTATATAAACGCCTCCCTGTTACTCTTATTTTCTTAATGCTGAATAAATCTGATTTGTGTTTCCCTTGGGATTATTTAATTCTGGAATGAATCGATATCCGGGATAGGGAAGGGGTTAGGCCTTGGGTGAGAATCCCTAAACTCCACTCGGTCCAGCTCCTCCCCTCCGAGTTCGATTCCATTCATCATGCACCTCCAGCATTCACCTTGACTTCGCGTACAGTTCCTTCAGACGAACCTGCTCTCCGATCGTGCGCGCCCCAGCTCCACCTGCGCGC
>JAEMOT010004159.1:93238-120512 GCA_019297695.1 Apostasia ramifera | reverse complement strand
CTGCGTGCCCGGGCGCCCGCCTCCCCGCGCCAGTCGGCGCGCCCGACACAGGAAGAATAGTAGGAGATTATTGAAGTAGTTTATCTCTTGCAACCCTTTGCATGCTTACCTGTCTACAGGATTGGTTTGCTGCTGAGTCACGAAATCAACTGTATAATTTCGTGGACAAATTTAAGGATAACAGTTCAGAAGAAGAGGAGTACTCGAGAAGAATTCTTTGTAATTACGACGAATAATTTTTTTTTGTAATGTGAAATATTTGTACGAACTGTAATTATTTTTTGTAAATATTTTCGTTAATATTAATAATATTTCTTAGAAGTTTTTTATGTTAATTTTGTCAGAAATATTACAAAATATATAAAACTTTTTATAAAATACATAAAAAATATATTTCTGGTATCAAATCTCGGGAGCTCTTTATTACATGTTGGCGGTGCTAAAATTTTAAAAAATATGATGCGAAAAGAAACCTACAAACAAAAGAAGGTTCAAAGAAAATCTATTCGAAGAAAGGCCTACGAAGAAAATCTTGAAACAATTCTTTGCAAGATGCTCTGTGAAAAGGAATCTTCCAAAATCGCACATCACTGTCGGCTCCTATCAAAAATGTTGATGTGGCACCCTCCGGAGCGATATCTTATCACTCGCTAGGTGGAGCCATTAGGAAAACAAATCTCATAACAAATTCCATGGGAACAACCCTCTAAAAGCTCGTTGGTAGTACAACTTATTTAAAATTGGTCGCCATTTTTTGCTGATAAATACCTCCTATGATGGAAGAATCTAAGTTCGGTTTGGTTCATTCGGCTTAATTCACCTAGCAGCCATAAGAAGAAGGGATTCCTGGAGAGATTCTCTTTGACGACGAAGAAGAAGACTAGTGAGACCCTGTTTACACCTGGATTCATCGTCGCATCTCAGCTATACACGTGGCACCTAGAGGGACCCTTTCAAACCTTTCTATCTGTCATCATCAATGATAATTAACTAATCAGATTTCTCCTTTGCAGATCTCGAACCTCGATCTGGCTGGTTCGGCCTCCCACAATATCGGCCACGATGTTCAAAGCTGCAACATCCCCAATAACATCGGCCACGATGCTTTCCCGGCTACGGCTGGTGCTATCAGATCGCCACGTCAGCATAAGTTCTGCTGAATAAAGATTCCCACAGGTCGCGAAAATCAAGAAGCCGCGTGCTTCAACCACTGTTGGCGGTTTTTTCGGAAGCCGTCAGTGGTGGGACCGCTGGTATGGGCTTGATAGACAAAATACTCGGCATTCCCATCCAGAGAATCTGCTAAACTCCACTATAGCCCGCTTATAAATACCTCCGAACGAGACACGCAAGCCAGAGGATATACATGTGAAACGTTGGGGACGAAGTTTGTAACCCATCTTATATTGGTCTTCTGACCAAACTTCTTTGAGTTTTAGTGGAACTTTCCTCAGTAACTCCCTGGTGGACGTAGGAAAATTCATCTCTGAACCACCTTAAATTTATGTGTGCTATTCTGGATAACTATTATACCTCTTAATAATCAAATCCCTGGGTTAAACACGCTGTGTGCTACCGGTTCTCAGAACTCCTGTCTCCTTCCATCAACATTCTTCTGGTGCTTTCATTGAGACCTAAAGGATGGTAGGCAAAACAAGCAAAACCAACTCCGTGGCTTAGAACGCCCGGACCGCCGGGGAACCTTCTGTTAAGATCCTGGAGGTGAAGGTTTGGCCTCCGCCTCCAAACGGCGCACTGAACCGACCTCATCTGAGGGGACCCAAATAGTAGAGCTGTATGAGATGCTGGCGAACCTCACTAACCTTATCACCGAACTCGCTACTCAACAAGCAGCGGCCCTTCGACAGGTTCGTACAACCAATGCTGTTGCTGATCCGGTCCCCCTAATCGCGGTGGCCTCTCTTCCCTCGCCATCATTACATGCTCCTCCCTTGTCGATCACGGTGGGCTCCGTCCTGTTTCCTCCACCAAACGCAGTGGTCCCAGTCCAGGATCCCCCGCCGGTCGCGGCAGTGCTCCCACCACTTTAGCAGGGGCAGAAGGGAACCCCCTTCCTCCAAAGGGCTCCCTCCGCTCAATCCTCTAGCTCCTCCCATCCTCCTAGGCGCGGTCTTCCCCACCAGGAGACCAGATGCCACCTTCCACCACTTCCTCACTGTCCGCCTCACCCTTAACCTTCCCTATTCCCCCTAGCTTTTCCCCCATTCCTAGTTGAAGAGAATGATTTTTTCTTGGGACCCAAGCCCCCTAATATGGGCCTGATGCTTTTTTTGGGACTCTTGATAATAGTGCCCCCTTCTGTGAGGTCATTTGCCAGGCGCCAGCACCAGAGGACTTCAGATCCCCTCGTTTTGATGTTGATAAGGGCACCTCAGACCCTCGCGAGTATATTCAAGGGTTTGAGGCAGCCCTCCGTTACTGTCAACCAGACGAGACGATAAAATGTCACCTCCTTGTTGCCACCTTAAAGGGAGCCACGTTTAACTGGTTCATCAAGCTACCTCGAGGCCACATCAGCTCCTATGAACATTTGAAGAGGAAGCTAGTCTTCCTCTTCATTGTGCGGGCAAAGTTGTCTCTGACATTGTGCTGGCCAACATCAAATAAGGAGAGAAGGAGAGCCTGCGAGACTACATAAATCGATTCTTTGCCTCCGCGACGAAGGCGGAGGACGTCGACCTCGCTATCGCCATGTATAATTACTGCAGGGGATTGAAGAATGGAGATTTGTACAAGTTTCTTCAACTGGTGAAACCTAGAAGCTATCCCAAACTGGTCGCTACAGCGAGCTAGTTCGTGCTCCTAGACGACGCGAAAAATGGCACTCTTCTGGGGAAAAGGTTCAACCCCTGGGGTTCATCTTCTTATCGGTGACTTTCTTCTACGACAACGGATACGCCATGAATATGGTAAGCTTCGCGGTCATCAGAGCTAAATCTAGCTACAATGCCATCCTGGGAAGTGCCACCATCAATTTCTTTGGGATGATTTCCACACCCTATCTCTGCGTGAAATGTCTTACCCCCAGTGGCATTGTCACCATCAGAGGAGATTCGAAGCAGGCTTTTTGATGGTTTCAGATAGCTACCCAGACTGCAGTTGACCAGCTAGATCCTAGGGAGACCCAGCCGGTCACTCTCTAGGAGGGAGTCATTAATGTTACTTTGGGAGGAGAAGGCCCCTCCAAGCTTGTGTCTATATCCTTTTCCATGAATAACGAGCAGCAGGCAGAGATTATTGTCTTACTTTTTAAGTACATCGATGTTTTCGCATGGTCCCCTGAAGATATCGTCGGTGGCGATAGATCAAGCATCATTTGAATGCATTTGTTAATGCCACTCAAGTGAAGCAGAAGAAAAGAATCGTGGAAGGGGAACGATACCATGTCATTAAAGAAGTAGAAAAATTACTAAAAGCTAAATACATCAGGGAAGTCAAATATCTGAACTGGTTAACGAACGTCGTCATGATGAAGAAATCCAACAGAAAGTGGAGGATGTGTTGACTTCCGCACACTCAGTCAGGCTTGCCCTAAAGACTAATACTCCCTGCCATGCATAATGTGATGGTAGATCGCACCGCTGGGTTCAAAATAATGAATTTCCTGGATGCTTTCTCCGGGTGTCACTAGATAAGAATGGCTAGGGGAAACGAAGGAAAAACTGCGTTCATTACTTCGGAATCTACTACTACGATGTGATGTCTTTCGGGTTGAAAAATGCTGGCGCAACCTACCAACGGATGGTCAATGCTGTGTTCAAAGACCAAAGGGGAAGGAATCTCAAAGCTTATGTAGATGATATCTTGGTCAAAAGTACAAGCATGGAAGGTCGTTTATCTGACCTAAAGGAAACGTTTGACACCCTTCGTAGGTACGGGTTTAAACTTAATCCCGCCAAATGTACCTTCGGCGCCACGTCAGGCAAGTTCCTTGGCTATCTCATATCCTCCCAAGGTATTGATACCAATCCTGACAAAATCTCAGTTGTGCTCAATATGCCCTCCCCGAAGACACTGAAGGACATCCAGAAGCTGGCTGGCCGGGTGACTAGTCTCGGCAGATTCATCTCCAAAGCTAGAGACCGATGTTTGCCGTTCTTCCGCAGCTTACGTGATGACAAAAGGGCGTAATGAACTCCTCAGTGCAAAAAGGCCTTCACCGAATTTAAGAAATACTTGACAACGGCTCTATCCCTCATTCTAATACTCTTAAATTAACAGTGGGCCCCGAGCATAGTTAAGCCTGCAAGGTAGGTGAGAACTTCTAACCGTTGAAATTGGACTCCCACCATACGCCTGAAGGTTAGGGGGCTTGGAAGTGCCTGCTCGTAACCTTAGGGCAGTCCCTGTTATCTTGTTTTGATACAGGTCACCCCTTAAGCAGAGTGCCTTTACTCCCCACTAGAATTTGCCGCTATAACGGAGGTCAACCCGTGTCTCAGTACAAACATTGGCCCTGATGTTTTGGACGTGTGTTCTTTTGACATTGGGGAAGTAACCCCTCCCAAGCAAGATACTACTAGTAGTATTACTTCTTTCTTGTGCAGGTGCATGCAAGGCCACTTAAGTCTAGGTTTGGCCAGGGAAGAACATTTTCACTTTGGGTTCACTCATTATCAGAATTGGTAATCGTAAACATTGGAGGAGGATGATTGTGGACAGTTATTCACTCATTATCAGAATTGTTGCACATTACAAGTAAATTGATCCTCAGAAGGATCATATATACATTCCCAATAAAAATTACCTAGACAGCATGCACAATCCACAGTAAAACGAACAGGCATGAAAGAACAAAATTTCATTTATAAGTTTCTGATTACAAAGTATGATCTTATATAGAAATTTAGGAGGCTGGAGCACCATTGACGTTATCCAATAGATCAAACATCTGCTGGATAACCTCATCAATAAGCTCCATCCCCTCTTCCTTATATAAGGGATCAGCAGCCAAGCAAGGATGAGATCTATTTTAGAGAGGTCATCTGTAGTGATTTTGTCCTCTCTGATCAGAACAAAAGTCAGTCCTTCTCAAGCCCTCTTGATCCGATCTAACCTATTTTTTCTACACTCTAAGCTAAGTTTGTAGGATTTCACCACCTTCGCTGATTTGGTTGCAATGGTGGTGTCCTCTTCAAGAATCTTTTTCAGCCTATTTTCAATGGCTGAAGCGTTAATCCTTGAAAATCTCATCTCAAATTTATATGTCTAAATTTGCTCGAAGCTTCATGATCTCCTCTTGTTGGGCATTCCTCTGAGAAGTTGCTGCTTTCAACTGAGCCTTTTTTGCCTTTATCTCTTCATCCTGTTAATGAAGAAGGTTAGTTTATGCTGCAATATGCTCCTCGGCCCTCAACGCCCTGTTCAGCATCAGAGGAAGGCGAGCCAGCACCTGGAGGATAAAGCGAGGCCATTAGCAAGAGTACATAGAGGATAGTAGAGCACAAGAAACCTATGAAGCACGAGTATGATGCGGCAATACGGATACAATACAGATACGATGATACGCCAAACTTAAAAAAAGTAGGATACAGATATGTCAGGATACAGCTATTATATGTGTATAATACGTTATATTCTTATATTTAAAATATAAATTTATGGTAGATTAATAACTTATACATCTTGTTATAATTTTAAAAAATGCCTTTTAATTTTTTTCAAATTAATTATGTTTTTTTAAGCATTATTAATATCACTAAAAAATTATTATAAATAATTTAACTATAAAAAATAAAAATATCTTTCAACAACTATTGAGTTTAAAAAATCTTAAATTAAAATAATAATTAAAATTTATTTAATTGCTTCTAACCTGTCACAAATTATTTAAGTGAGTTGAGAGTTTAAATATACATCAGTAAGTTAGTTTCAGTTTTAATTTAAATTCAATGTAAATTAATTGGCACGATGCAAACGACGTATAATTGAAAATAATATAGATAATGTGACATAAATTCAGATACACTAATCTGATTAAAATAGATATATGCACTCCTCTTTCTGAACTTTTAACTAACTAAATAAAAAAAGTCAATTCTATTTTTTTCATAGTACGAGCTTGATTACAGTAAAAGAAAATGATCGATGTCTAACAGAAGTAAAGATAGTATGGTTGAGGTAGAAAAATTCGGTGATACAGTTCGTTTCGGATATCAGATTCTTTTTCTGTTATCAAACACTAGCGTGCATGAAAGTTTTTGCAGTTTCAATGTTATTATTTAAGTTTATGCATGAGTTGTATTTTATGTATAAGATATCTTTTATTTTTATCATAAAGGCCAGACCAACTGCTTTAACGTTTTTTTTCTTTAATTAGAAATATCAGAAAGTATTGGAAGGTATCAGATAAGTATTGGGCAAGTATTGGGAGAGTATTGGATTTTTAAAAATTAAAAATAAAAATTGATGGGCCGCGTGGCGTATCGGATACGTATCGGTGGAGTATCGGGGAGTATCGGTATCTGATACTGATTGGATAATGATACATTAGGCTTCACAAAGTTTTGGTGTTTCATAACAACGAACAATGTTTTATAGAAAGTGTTCTGTGGCGTAGAGGTTTGGGTTGGAGACTTCTTCGACTTTCTTCTCCAACTCTATGGTGACCAGGCCTCCCCCCACATCTTGACCCATCTTCGCCGATATGGAGAACCCCTGATCAGATACTTGCTAGGAGAGCACTCTCAGTTGTTTCTTATCCTTCTTCGTCTCCACAACAATTTTCACTCTATCGTTGTCGTAGGCCCCCTTGAAATTGATACTAAAAGAGGACTCTACGCTTTGATCCCAGCCATAGGTCCCCCCCGAAGAAGGCCTCTCTTCTTCATCTTCCCTGCTTCTTTTAGAAGGGGGTTTTAGCGTCCTCTCCGGAAGGCCCCTCTTCTTCCTGGGCACTTCCACCACCACCAAGTCCAGAGGGGGACTTGCGGCGGCCTCTTCCTTCTTACCTCCCCCAAAGACGATTTCCTTATTGCCTTTGGAAACCGCCTTGGGTTTAGACAAAATCGCAAGTGCTTTCCCCTTGCCCATTTCTTCAAATCTTTGGGTCAAGGGGATATCATCGCCACTGGTATCTTCCCCGGAAGATACTACATCGACTAGGACTCCTTCACACAAAGGTTTAGGAACCCCCATTTCTCCTTATTTCTCTACCATCTCAGTTATTTCCTTGCTTAATTGGGTAGCAGGAGGCTGCCCCCTCCTGGCCCTCTTCATTATCATTGTCCCAGGGGGGAGTTATTTCTTTATAGATGTCATATCCCAGCTAGGGTTTTCAGAACCGGACCGGACCGGCCGGTTCGACCGGTTCAACCGGGAACCGGCCCAAGGTCCGGTCTGGTTCAATATTAGAACCGAAATCAAGAAAAAACCGGGTTGGACCGGTAAAAACCGGGTTGAACCGGTAAAAACCGGTCCAACCGCCAAACCGGACAAACCGGACAAATCGGAATTATTATTTGAGCTTCTTATTTTATTTTTATACATTAATATTTGGGCATTAATATTTTAATATTGATGCTATATTTTAAATAATAATTATTTTATATAATGGATGTTTAGATAATTTATTATTTTTTTATCATGAACTTATTTCGAATTGTTATAAAAGAGACAGTATTTTGAATGACAAATTGGCAAGAAAAGTAATTATATTCGTTTTGTTTTGTAATTTTTAATTTTTTATACATTTTTTGTAGTAGTAAATTTTTTAAATTAGTTGTACTTTTTTTGTTCAAAATATTTTTTATCATATTTTAAAAATTAATCTCACATTTAGAAAATTTATATTTAATTATAATGTAATTATTAAGTCATCCGGTTGAACTACGGTTCAACCGGTTGAACCGATAAAATCATGAACCGGTCGATTGACCGGTTCGATCTTCGGTCCGGTTCTGAAAACCTTGATCCCAGCAACTTAGCTAGCAAGGATATGTCACTCCTTACGTACCTTATAAAATCTTTTAAGGGTGAGCTCTGCTTCTTCAATTTCTCCATATGGCTTATGGTCCCTTCGCCGGCCATCCATCTGGTATCCCTTATGAACTCCGGGGTACACATTCCTGGTCTCTTGGGGATCCCTAACTCGCCCTCCACAAAGAAGTAGTAGTCCCGCCAATTAGAGTAGGAACTGCTGGCCCAAGAAAACATCGCTTTCTTTGATTTAGAGTGGAGGGATAGGCATCCTTTGTATCCAGGGATCCCCATCAAGCCGAATAGCCCCCTGAATAATGTTAAACTCCACCGAATACCCTGGGCCTTCAGAAGCTTGATGGAGTAGATGTACGAATGGCATTAGGGATGAGCTGTGCCGGTACGATTTGGTAGGGGTTCAGGATCTCCATGAAATCCTGTTGTGGAGGGAGCATCATACCATACTCCACATGGCCCCTGTAGAGGCATACAACGCCTTTCGGGAGTTTGTTGGGGCGATGCTCAACGGCCGATTGAATAACAATAATATCAGGGTTCCCCTTGAACCCCTTAGTGGTATTGAGCACCTCGGGCTCTATCATCAGGCTCTCCTGATAGTTGGCATCACTCAAAAATTGATCAGAGAGTTTCGCCCACTCGATTCCCTGGCCCCCATCGCGAAGCAGAGAAAGAAAGATGGGAATAAGGATATAGAAAATTAGGTCTAAGGGGGGGAACAATCGCTTGAATTACCCTTTTGCAAAAAGCTTGGCGGGAGATATAATCCCACTCCTTGATTTCTCGATCGTCCGATCCCGTCAAGGACAGGTGGACAAAATATGACCCTCCATTTTTTTTGACAAGTATGAATTACGAAGCGATGCACGGATCTTGAAGCGTCGCAGCCCTTTCCTTTCTCTAGACAATGCGCGGTGTTCTCTAACATTGGCATCGACGATCGACTACCTATTCAAAAGTTGCCCTCTTAAAACATCGTTATCGATACTTACACTTGCTAAATTTCTTAAAATCATCAGTACTCTCAATTGAAAATCTCGATCTTATTGGTCCGTAATCATCATGTTCAGCTATGCGGTCCTAAAGAGTCTGCTTAGAGTCTATATTCTGTTAAGTTGCTTTGTAGATCACCATTTCACTCAACAGTTCACAGTACATTACAAACGCTTCATGACTTAACGTGCAAGAAACATACAAAAAAAGGAGTTTCATTGATGAAGAAATTCTATTACAAGTCTATGATTGCCCTGACCCTTACATATTTCTTTTTGGGGACAGGATGAGAAAAAAGAAAAATCAGAGCAAAATATTCAAAATACATGCAACTATATCTCCAAAAGAAACAACACGGAAAGGTCAACCAACCCAGATAGCCGCTCTAGCGCAACTCCTATGATCATTCAAAATGATTCACTTGCCAAAGGACTCTACTAAGAAGAAACTAAGGTTGCTGCTGCTGTGGTTCAGAGGGAGCGCTTTGACGTTCATTAGGGCCCTCATAAAGGGTTGAAGGCCAATACCCCCAGTCAGCATAGGCCCCTAAGGGTGGAACTTCCTTCAAGCCTCGACTTCCAGTGTCGAAAAACTTGTCTGGGCCTTTGAGACCACGAAAAGGACGGACTGCTGGACCTTTGATATTCTCCTGGTTCAAAATACTATCTATTAGCGTCTGCAGGAGTACATCAAAGGCTGCCTGGCTCTTTACGTGGTGCCCTAGGGCTGAAGATTCGAGGATGTTCACGACCCTCCTCACTGTCTCCTCCAAATCCTCCATGTGCTGCCCTCTCCATCCCTAGCTCTTATCTATCTGGGCGCACATTGAACGTATCTCTGACCTCATCAAATCATTCTGGCGACGAGCCTCAAAAGCAGCGTCCTTCAGTTTGGCCTCTGCTTCCTTAGCCTCCATTGCCTGAACTTTGAGGGTGTCTCGCTCCTTCCTCAAAGCCTCCCTCTCGTCCTCCAATTCCTTCTCTTCTAGAGGTCCTTGACGTGCGCAGAATCTTGACTGATCTCAGAGACTGTGCGGTGGAACTCTTCCCTCGCAGCCTTGACCTTGCTCATTCTGAATTGCTTAGAGCTAGGGAGGCTATCTTATCTTCCAATTTGTAGAGCCTCCTTAGCTCCTCCCTGTGACTTGTTAGAGAATACTTCGTAGCTTTGGACAAATCATCCTCTAATTTCGCCGCCCTTCTACGGCAATGCAACACCTCCACCTCCTAACCCTGTCTTACCTTCTCTATTACCTTGACAGTGAGGGCGGTGTTGCTCAAGATCCTCTCCTTCTCTCCTCACCTCGGTAAGCTTCGCTGCCAACATCTCCCCCATACCATTGATAGCCCCTTCAATTTCTGAGGCCAAGGGGCAGCTGACCTCTTTCCTCTCTTATTTCTTCCTACGACCTTCTAAGACTCGCACGCCGCTAAAAGGGAAAGGGGTTAACTTTGTTATGGAGGAAGGGGGAGACAATGGCTTGTAGAGGAGAGGACCGGTCCGTTTATTATTAGTGGGGTCTTCGCGGATCCCCCTGCAATGGCAAAGCTGGGCCACAAGAGAAGCTTCTCTATGCTCTCGTCTTTGAGCATTATTCTCCCCGGTGGCAAAATCTCGCGCTAGGGCGTCTGGTGCGAGACGCTTATCTCTTTCTCCCCTCCTGCCTTCAATGCCACCTTCTTGGCAGGAGTGTCAGAGATCTCCACTGTTTCTGCTATCTCCTCCCTTTCATCCCCCTTGGTAGGTTCCTTCGCGAACGAAAGAGTCTTTAGGAGGACGCCGGCGACTCTGGACGTCGGTGATGCGGGCGACACTAGGGATGGAGGAGACACCATTGTTTTCCCCTCTAGTCTCTCCGGAATTTTTGGAGTAGAAGTCGCTGGCTCTGGCTGCAATGGCGGTTCATCTTCCAAAGGCAAAACAACAACCCTCCTTTTCTCGGAAGGGGGCTCTAGTGGGGAGCTGCTGGACCTTTTCTTCTTGCCGATAAGAGATGCCAGCCCAGCCCAATTTTTCTAGTCAGCCATTACGCTTACTTGATTTCTGCTTTTCTTTCACAGGTCACAAGGAAGCAGGAGCATAATACGAATCAACAAATAACTATCCTAAATTTATTTGCCGTCAGGAGCGGAATTCAAAGCGATGCTCTCACTCACGTGCCAATAGACGCATGTCTGGGCCCACATGAAATGTTTGCGCCCATCCATACGGGGGGCTGATGTTTACACTTGGATTCATCGTTGCATCTCAGCCATACACGTAGCACTAGAGGGACTCTCTCAAACCTTACTATTTGTCATCATCAACGATAATTAACTAATTAGATTTCTCCTTTGCAAATCTCAAATCTCGATTCCGCTGGTTCGGCCTCCCACAACACCGGCCACGATGTTCAAAGCTGTAGCATTCCCCGTAACACCGGCCACGATGTTCAAAGCTGTAGCATTCCCCGTAACACTGGCCACGATGCTTTCTCGGCTCCTGCTGTCGTTGTCAGATTGCCACGTCAGCATAGGTTCCGCTGAATAAAGATTCCCACGTGTTGGGAAAACCAAGAAGTTGCGTGCTCCAGCCACTATTGGCAGTTTTTTCGGAAGCCGTCAGTGGTGGGATCGTTGGTATGGGCTCGATAGACAAAATACTCGGCATTCTCATCCGGAGAATCCGCTGAACTCTACTACAGCTCGCTTATAAATACGTCCGGACGAGACATGCAAGCCAGAGGATATACATGTGACAATAGATAAGTTAGAAGAGAGATCCTCTTGAGAAACGTCGGAGACGAAGTTTGTAACCTATCTTGTATTGGTCTTCTGACCAAACCTGTTTGAGTTTTAGTGGAACCTCCCTTACTGATTCCCTGGTGGACATAGGAGAATTCATCTCTGAACCACCTTAAATTTCTGTATGCTATTCTTGATAACTGTTATATCTCTTAATAATCAAACTTCTGGGTTAAACACGCTGCATGCCACCGGTTCTCAGAACTCCCATCTTTTTCCGTCAACAGGCCCCGTGCACAAAAAATCCCTCACCTTCTAAAACCCTTCTCCTTCTGAACCCGAGGAGTGCTTGTCCCAAACTTGCCTGACACTCAAGTTCAGCATAGACCGACCTTATTTACGGGAAAATCGGGAAGAGCCAGTGTATCCTGGGCTTCATTGCATGCTCATAGGCTTGAATGGTTGTCCTCACAACGACAATGGTCTCCCACTTGGTAGCATAAAGCTGTAACAGTTGACATAAAGCCATTTCCTATGGTGTTATGTTGTCAGAATGAACTCTGATGATTGAGTGCAAGCCATTTCATAGGGTGGTGTTGTTTGCACTTAAAAGTTTTCAAAATGAAACAATAACAGTCTAAATGATAGTTTGAAAAGGTTCGATGTTTTCTCATTTTTTGCATTTTTGAAGGAACGAGTCTTCGAGAAAGAGGCCCGAACAAATCAAAGGCACCTATGGGGTGGAATTCTAAACAATAGCATAAGACCCTGTGCCTTCAATGGACTCAAAGTCTTCGAAGATCTAAATAAGCTAAGATTGAAGCTTCTGCGAAATCAGGGTTCTCTCATCGAAGACAACCTTCGAAGAACTGTGATTTCGACAGAATTAGTCATCCATTTTAGTCGAAAAATACAACAGGACAATCACTAGTGACACCTATAAATATCCCCTGCTAGGGTTGTGGTGTTGTTCGATTCTGGCTGGACTATTGCTGCCGTAAAGGCTAGCTGGAACCCTGAGGTGTTTTAAGTGCATGGCGAAAGACAGTAAGCGAAGGAAGTGAAGATTGGTGAGCCTCTTCTACTGTTGGGATCTATATTCCTCCTCTTCATCCAACGAATTTAAAGGCTCTTGCTGGCTATGGCTGCTCTCTAAGAATGCTTCAACAAGATAAATCTTGAGATCTTCGAGACACCATAGGCTAATAGAAGTTTTTCAGAAACTAAGAAATACAAGTCTAAATTTATTAATTTCAGAGGCTAGAGTAACACAATATTTTTTAAAATTATAAAAAAGAACATGATCCTCTGGCTGATATAATAGCAAGATTGCCCTAAATCAATAAGAAATTTTCAGCAAATTGCTGTAGAAATTTGCCATCAGTCCCCAGTGAAGTCTATGGAGTGAACACTATCTAAAACAGGGAGAAACATGATGATGAACTCTATTGAATTCTTTTGATGCCTCCAAGTAGTACGCATCACAACACTAGTCCCTTATCTTGTACTGATATCTGCCAGCTCCTTGAGAAAAATAAAATTAAGATTGGTTCTTGGGTCAGCAACTCTTGACATTTGGCCTTCATCCTTTTTGAACAAGGCCAAAGATTTAAAATCCTTAAAGGCCAAGAATATTGAAGTGTAGACTTGGCACTTTCTTTCGATCCAAGGCTTTCAAACCCATCCTCTCATAAATCTCTAAGGGAGATGAAACTATCTTTTTGAAAGACCCTTTCGAACCAGGACTTTCGAACTTATGCTCTCAGGAAGCTTTACCTAAGGGAGATGAAGCTACCTTGTCGAAATGTCTTTCTGAATCAAGACTTTCGAACCTATCCTCCCAAGAAGCTTTACCTAAAGGAGATGAAACTATCTTTTCGAAAAAACCTTTCGAATCAAGGCTTTGGACCCATGGCATTTAAGCCTCCCCTCCTATAAAGCTCTAGGGGATATGAAACAATCTTTTCAAAGGTACCTTTTCGAATCAATTCTTTCATCTGATTTCTTCAGACTACAAACATCGTGTAGCATCGTACACGATATTTTGAAACAATTTCTTCATATATCAAATATTGTCTTCAAAGCAATCTCATCATATATCGTGCTGATCTTTCGAAGCCATCCCTTCATGCATCGAAGGTTGTTAACACAAATCTCATATATCAAAGATCACCTTCGAAACAACCTCTTCAAATACCAAGGGTGGTCGTTTTAGAAGGTCGCTTTCGAAGTCTCCTGCATTGAAGTTTCTGAAGTATATCCCCCCTTCAAGATGGCACTCAGCTGAAGGAAGATGCTCATTGTGGCTTGAATAAAGTGATACCTCGATGAGAGCAAACCTAAAACATGTTTTCAAATGAAAGCCAAATACCTTGAGTTCTCTCAAAAAAACTTGTGATTCCTACCCTTTGATAGCAGGTTTTGACTCTTAAAATGCTATCTCACAAGCTCAATGAGCTGAGTCAGGAAATGGTAAAAAAGATCACAAGTGAGTAAATTTCAGCTAAATAAATTCCTGTAAGAAGTTATATCAGTTGTTTTTGCCTAAATAGCAACCATCACAATTGCAATCATTTGGGCTCCTAGATTTAGGTCGTCAATGTATAGAAAGAATTTTCCCATCAATCAAAAGTTTCATTTCTCCAATGGAGGATCGGTAATTAACTACAGAGACTTGCCTCTATAGGAAATCATAAGATCCCCAAAACTCTGAAGTTCTAGAGTCCTCACTTCTAGGGCGAAATCTATTTATCCCGGGAAGACGGAATTCTTCAAATGCAATATAAGCTTGTCGATATTTGCACTCCTCTCGAGACGCAACAGGTTTCTAGTGACTCTGCTGGGGATGATTTTTCTTTTCATCCATGGAGAAGATTCCCTTTAACAACTTCATAACCTGATCAAAGGAAGCTAATCTTTGGTCATTGAAGGTGAAATGATGTTCGTCAACTATTGCCAAGGTCCCAACTAGAAAATATGCAACGATCCAACTGGGGTAAGGGACGCCAATAAACATCAATAGGGCTATCATCACTACTGGCTTAGTGGGAGCTTCCATCCAGTTTGGGACAATTACTCTTGAAGATCTGCTGCGGAATATGAGCATGATCAAATCTGAAAATGATCGTTCTTCAAACAAGGTGAAAGATGATGAAGGGATTGTCATCCCACGCCTCCCTAGTAGGGGAAAAAGACCAAATGTCTAAACAATAAGCCTCTTGGAAGATGAAAGAATAGGAGCATACAATACTCAAAGAAGATCTGTGTTCCAGAGATTGTCATATGAGCAGAGGGATTCAATGAAAATGACAGTTCATATCGACAATCAAGGACAGATTCTAGTCTTTGTTGGTCGTCCAAGGCAAGGAACACTGCCATTAGTCCCCCAGTTCATCGGAGAATCATCAAACTCTGGAACCCTAATGAATCGGAGGGCGAGACATAGAGCTTCGGTTAACCAGAAGGGAAAAGTAACTCAAACAGAGCATTCGACTTCAGAAATCAAGCCCCAAACAGTCATCTCCGTCCTCACAAATAAGTTTGGCCATTAAATATGATAAAAAGAAATAACATGACTGCAGTCCTTAAAGCCTATGTGGCAGCATAAGCGCCTACTAAAGTGCCTCCTTAGCAACAAAAGAAAGAAGGAACGTTGGAACTCCAAAACGTACAATGTCCTCAAACAAGTCAAAGAACGGAGGCTGCATAGACAACAAAGGCGGGAGGACAAATATTACCATGTCGAGACCAAATAATGGCAGGTTGTATCCACTGAGAAAAGACAGTACGTCAGAGAACTCCCTGTCACATCATGATGAAGTGAAGCTTCATCAGGAAAAACTTATTATGATGAGCATTAGGAGGGTGTTCTGGAACCCTTCCGTGAGTGCCCATCCCTTGTAAGGTCCCATTTGTATATACACCGCCAGTATATTAATAAAAGAAAAGTTCGGTGTGATACTAAGCATGACAGTGAGCACCATGCCAACAAGTTTGGGTGTGATAGGTCCTGTCTGTTCAGCTAAAGAAAGATAAGAATCCTTTAAAGGATGAGATAATGAACGAGGTTGAAATAGAGAGCCTCTTTCATACAAAGAAAAGAGGCAAAAGCAGCAAGGGTAAAGAACCCATGGAGGAAAGCTCTAAAGAGTCACCCTCACAATCACACCAAAAATATAAAGTTCACATAGTGTGTGTCGTAGGGACTAAGAGGTAAGAAGGTTGCCTCACCACCTCAAGAACCAACCTACTCTGAAGAGCACAATGAACAAGTTGCGCATGAAAAGTTAATATTGAAGTTGAAAAGGAACTGACTCTCATCCCTACTTCTCGCTTTACTTGAAAGACAAATCTAGATACAAAAAAGTGAACTTAAAATACTGGATAATCGTATCGACTGTGTAGAGCTCATAATAAAACAGTTATGTTACACTTTGAAAGAATCATGAATGCGCAACATAGGGCGATAGAAGTTCCATCCTCAGGGAACCGTCCCTTGCATGATCATAAGAATAATAATCTCGCGCTAGCAAATCGAACACAGGGCCATCCTTAAGTAGTATGCCAGATATCCAAGTAAAAAAAACAAGCGAGCAATTGGCTAATGCAGAAAACTTACAAGTGCAGGTTGAAAGGATGATAAATGCCCGTGTAGCATTAGAAAGGCAAGATACAAGAGTAAAGAAATGAAGATCTTACCCGGCTGAGTATGATAACATAAAAGATCCTCAGGGGTATAACATCCCTAAATTTAATGTGTTCGATGGATTCGGAAATTGGCAACAACATATAGCTCAGTTCAGAGCAGCTTGTTGCGACACCGAGGGCAATGATGTGTCAATTTGTTAGTAGCATCTCCAGGTTAGCCTTTGAATGGTACTCGAGCTTCCTAATAATTCAATAATAATTTTTGCAAAATTAGAAGACGTATTTGTCAGAAGATTTGCCAGTACAAGAGAAAAAGTAACACTAGCAGATCTCTTCAGAGAGCAGCGTAACAAAGATGAAACAATCACCAAATTTGTGGCCAGGTGGTGAAATATGAGTCTGAAGTGTGATAAGCTACATTCAGAGGATTAGGTCATTGAATTAGTTATAGCTAAGTTAGAACCAACTATAACAACATTTGTACAAACTACACTAACTGCTACGTTTCAAGAGCTGCTTGACAAAGTTGCTATGTATAAAAAAATTAATCTACAAAAATGTGAAATTGGCTTTGAATGAACCAAAAGGCAGAAGCCACATGAGATAGAAAAGCCCGCGATCTATGTAGTGGATAAAGGAAAAGAGGAATATACAGTCGAAACTCCTCTGTCATAAAGTAGCCTTCATCCACCAAACAAATCTATGAAGGAAAAAGGTCATCCTTTGAGGATAAGAAAAATAAGACATACTCCTTCATGACAGATTGCGTCAAGAAATTATTCTTCTAAGCGCTAAGGGCGGGCTTAAAATTGCCAAAGCCGAAAAGGCCAGAAGAAGTTAATAAAACAAATGATCCAAGGTACTGTCCATATCTTAAATGCGTCAATCATCCCATTGAGGATTGCTTCGTGTTCAAAGATTGACTTGAGAGGCGATATTGGAGTGGAGAGTACACATTATCCAATAAGGTATTGGTTAATCCGCCAAAAGAAATTATTAACATGATTACGGTCTCTGGTGAAGAAGCCCGATCAAAAGAAGAATGGGACACTTTCATCTCTAAAAAGACCGACAAATTAATAAAGCAGTTGGAAGGATATAATGTTGTTCACTGGCAAATTCCAACACAACCTGTTCTAAAAAGGTGGCTCCAATGTATCCTCATTGTAAGTGGAAAAGCTCTTAAACGATAACGGACAGCCTCAATGCAGCAGAATGTGGTTGTCAAATTAGAAAAGTGCAAGGTCTACTATAAAGACAGATAAAATGATAAGTCGAGACAAAGAAAAGAATGAAACAAAGCCATATAGAATTACTATCTGATTAGCAGATTATATGGACAACTTAATTACCGCTAAAGAAATCAAGTCACTTGTGAATGATAGTGGCACAAGAGTCTTCAGAGGATGAAAAAGAAGATGAATCTAAGGATCTTCCTATAATTGTCTTCGGAGATGAAAAAGAGTCTTCATCAGAATCAAGGCAGGACAAAATATGTCAGCAGATGTCCCTGGAAGATGGGACCTGACTTCGAGGAATCAAACTGGGAAGATATACTGAGTCTACTTTCTTGGAAGGAATGCTTGAGAATTCCTCCGGTAATGAGAACTCACCCTCAACAAGTCATAAAATTAAACAGTCAACTAGGGCAGTCACTCGAAGTAAATATGCTCACTAGCAAGTAGATGAAAAAGAAATTACACTAAATAAGAGAATGTGTCCCCCGCACCTCAAGAAAAGGATAATGCTGGTAAAGAAATAAATTATAATGTCTTGGCACATCTCAGAAGGTTGCTTGCATTGCTCAGTATATACGATGCACTGATGCTGTCAAAAGAGTTACGAAAAGTTTGATTAAAGCTCCGCAAGAACTAGAACACTTTGAGGCTTTCTTCGCCAAAGAAAATATGTAAGTGGCCAATGTTAACATCCCAGCCGTTTGTAATAACCTCTCAGATGAAGACATGTTGTTAGGGACATCTGAGCATAATCGATCATTGTATTTTTCCAGCGAATGCAACGGCATTAAAGTTGTCAGAATCTTCATTGATAATGGATCTTCCGTCAATCTAACGCTCTTAGAAGCACTGGAAAGCGTTTGCCTCCAAGCGCAATATCTGAGAAGAGATGGTATTATATTAAGAGGTTTTAATGAAAAAGAAGAAAAGTCTGTAGGGACATGTACTCTGCCACTTAAAGTCGGAGAATTAAATACCCTTGCGAAAAGTCTGTAGGGACCGTGGTTGCATGAATACGGTATTGTTCTGTACTGCATCAATGCATGAAATACTGCAGAGACGGTCGGGAATATGTTATAAAAGCCGACATTCAATCTTTCATCATCAATGAAAACGAAATATATGATGACGCCAAATACTTTATAATGAAGGAGGCAGAGGATTCTCCCGCACCTAGAGCAAAAAGTGAAATAAGATTAAAAGGACCTCTAAAAGGTCTTAAGGAATAAATACTCTAAGTCAGTTATAGTCATACTGTCTCAGTCAACTGAGCTGACAACAAAGAAAATATTAACATTATCCCAATGCCAGAAGGATTAATGAAGGAACTTACTCCATATTACGACCAGGTGGCGAATGAACTACAAACTATGTATTTACTGCTCGCCCTGGAAGGCAGGAAAGACCTATACTCTTCTATAAAGTAAAGGTCAAAACTCCTCCGAATCAAACAACCCATTTGCATATTCAGAGATTGATAATGACTGGCCACCGCCTCTAATGCAGGCTTTCCAGAACATTTTTTTGAGTTAATGAAAAAGCAGAGCTTGCACAAAAGTCGGCCTCACCATGAAATTCAGTCTTTTGAAGAAATATGGTCTCGACAGCGCTGGGCCTTTGACACCAGGGGTCTGGGGTATCCTCCTCCCAAAGATAAGAATGAGCATGTACATAAGTGCGGCGTGATCATAGCAACTACATCGACGAACGAAGAAGTTTTGCCAGGAGAAAACCTTCCCCCTACCCCTGACGAATTTGAAGAAGGAGATCAAGCAACAGTCAATGAATTGAAAGAAATCAATTTGGGGACTGAGGACGATCCAAGGCCTATATTTATAAGTGGCTTATTGTTCGAAGAAGAAACCCAACTGATCACGTCCTTATTACAAGAATTCAAAGACTGTTTTGCTTGGAATTATGCAGAAATATCAGAGTTGTCTCCCAATGTAGCAATACTTCTGTTAGTAATAAACTCCGAAGCATCCCCAATAAAACAGGCTCCAAGAAGGATGCGACTAGAAGTTGAAACAAAAGTCGTAGCTGAAACTAGAAAATTAATGGAGGCCGATTTCATCAGAGAGGAAAATTACCCCGATTGGATCGCCAATATTGTGCTTGTGGAAAAGAAAAATGGAAAAATACGTGTCTACATTAATTTTCGCGATCTAAACAAGGCATGCCCGAAATACTATTTCCTGTTACCAATAATAGAATTGATGATCGATGACACGTCGATACATAATATGTTCTCTTTTATAAATGATTTTTCAGGTTATAATCCAATCAAAATGACATTAGAAGATGAAAAACACACGACATTTAGAACGCCCATCGGTATTTTTTGTTATACTGTAATGTCGTTCGGGCTTAAGAATGCTGGGGCAACCTATCAGTGGGCAATGTCCTAAATATTTAATGATTTGATTTATGATAAAGTTCAATGTTATGTAGATGATTTGGTTGTCAAATATAAAGATAAGCATAATCATCTGGAAGACTTCATAATTGCATTTGAAAGATTACAACAGATGATTTCAAAATGAACCCCTTAAAATATGCATTTTGTGTCTTCCGACAAATACTTGGGATTTGTAGTCCAGCACAGGGGCATAGAAATAGATCCATCTAAAATTAAAGCGATCGTTGATATGCCTCCGCCGACCAGTCTCAAGCAATTAAGAGGCTCAACCAACTTTGGCTACGATGTTTAGGCCCAGAAGAGGCCAAAAAATTATCGATGAAGTGCATGAAGGCTTATATGGAGCTCATCAATTAGGGCTGAAAATGATGATGAAAATAAAAAAAGATAGGCTATTACTGGCCAACTGTGTTAAAGGCTTGTACCGACTATGCCACTAAATGACATGAATGTCAGATTTATGGAAATACCATTCATCAGCATGCAAATTCGTTGCATCCGACAATATCTTCCTGGCCTTTTGAGAGTTGGAGGATAGATATAATAATCCCTATTGGCCCACCGTCATCTGTTGGGCATCGATATATTTTGGCTGCAACTGATTATTTTTCAGAGTGGGTCAAAGTGATCGCGCTTAAACAAGTACAAGCGAATAACATTATGAAATTCTTCTGTGATTACATTGTCTACTATTTTGGGGTGCCTCGTAAGGTAATCTCAGACAATGGGCCAGCCTTCAAGAGTATACAGATAGCAAGATTTGCTGAGCAGCATAGAATCAATTGGCGCTATTCTTCTTTTTATAACCCGCGAGCGAATGGACTAGCAGAGGCCTTTAGTGAAACACTAATCAATTTGATAAAAAAGCTACTATCCCAAAATAAAAGGGAACGACATGATAAACTGGCCGAAGCATTGTGAGCCTATAGAACAACATTCAGGACAGCAACTAAAACACCATACTCTTTAGTGTTTGGTACGGAAACTGTACTGCCACTAGATGTGAACCTCCCTTCGCTCCGCATTGCCATCCGATTTGAGTTGGCCACTGATAATAATGGGCGCTTAAGCCGAACTAGATGCCTTAGACGAATCAAGATTACAAGCTCAATAACATTTAGAGAGCTACAAAGGCAGAATGTCAATGCACATGAACGTCTCTTAAGACCCTGATCATTTATCCCAGGAGAATTAGTATTGGTCCGAAGACGACCAATCGTCCCTTATCGACATATGGAAGGGAAATTTGAATCTATTTGGGAGGGGCTCTATGTTATTGAAAAAGCATATGAAGGAGGTGCCTATCAACTTATTGATTTCAAATGCATCATACCCATGCCCCTAATAAATGGCCTATATTTGAAGAAAATATTACCCATAAAGGAGTTATAAACTTTAAATGCCAAAAATATGCTAAGACAATAAATGTGTTTGTCCCACAAAACTTTTATATCTCAAATAAGCCGAGATAAAAGGCTTGGGATACAAAAAACTAAATAGACCTGCAAAGTCAAGGTCATAAGTCACTCGGTCTACAAGATCATATAGAAGCAGACCTAAGGAAGTAAACTTGTGTATCTCAAATAAGCCAAGATAGAAAGCCTGAGTTACAGGAAGCTAAATTGACGTATGAAATCAAGGTTGCACTTACTCAATCTACGAAATACATGAAACATAGATTTGAGGAAGCAAATTTCTGTATCCCAAACAAACCAAAATATAAGGCCTGAGATACAAGAAGTCAAACAGACCTATGAAATTAGGGTCACAACCACTCAGTCTGCAAAGCATGTGAAGAAGGTAAACTTAAGAAAGCAAATTTTTGTATCTCAAATAAGCCAAATATGAGGCCTGAGTTACAGAACAAAAAAAAAGAGAAGAATGGAGCAAGGGCCTATTTTTGAAGAAATGCACTTATTGATAGGAGATGTCAGTATTGAAAGAAGCTTGCCTTCGACAGCAGTCCCAAGGTTTGAAATGGCTCACTTTCGATCAGATTCAGCAAGGATAAAAAAAAGACTAAGTACACAGAAGCATTTCATAAAGCTACATTGATGCAGAGCCAGATCACCAGCGTCAATGACTGCGTTATAATCTACGACCTCGAGCGTAGATTATAACAACTTTATCTTGTATATAGTTATCTTATTATCTGCACATTTTATTTGAGTTGTTTATTGAGTCAAGCACTTTATTTTTATGTCTGTGGGAATGCCCACTTTAGTATCCTGTAATTATTTTATTTTCAGTTCAAGTCAGTTGGAGTCAATTGGAATCAAATCGAGTTCGATTTGAGCCCAATTTGAATCCTTAATGGATTAATTATGTTTTTTTTGAAAGGGAAGGGCATATTTGCAAAAGGGGATAAAATAGCAGATCAAATCGCAATTTCTCCCCTAAATCCCTAAAGGCTCAATTGGCTCCCGATCGGCAGAGGCAACCGCGTCACTTGGTCTCAACCCACAGTGCCGACTCCGCCGGACTCGGCGGATCGCGTCGCCGGCCACGCGTCCACTCATCCAACTGCCGGCCACGACTCCAACCGCCGGCCACGTCTTCCACTCCCGCGCTCTTCCTCCGCCGAGCCCGGGTATGCGTTCCGCCCAAGTTTCCCTCTCCTATAAAACAGCCGACGGAGACGAGGAAAGGAGGCGTTTTTGATTATCTGTGAGTGATTCTACTCAGAGCTGAGTTTTGAAGTGATCCGGGCAGGTGGCCTAGGATTTCTCGCCGACACTGCGGCAGGTGGCTGCATTCGGCGTTTTCTCCACATATTGGAGTCGAGCAGGTGGCTGCGGCTTCGTTTCAGGAACGACTCAGAGATTTGGACAGGTGGTCACGGATTTCATCGTCGGCACGGCAGCAGGCGGCTGCGTTCGACGTTCTTCCACTGTTCAAAGCTGGGCAGGTGGCTGCGGCTTAGTTCGGGGACGATTCGGTTTTGTCTGAGGCCACGGCAGGGGGCTGAGGCTTCGACTTCGAGATCTGATTTTTCCTTGGTTTGCTTTACATTGATTCTTATTTTCCCTATCCCTGTTGTGAGTTTCTCTGTTTCAATTTCATGGTCCTGTTACGATTATAGTTCCAGGTCTGATATTTCCTATTAAATCCTGATTTTCCCATTTTCCTTGAATGAAATTGATTTCCTGCAAATGGTTTGATCTCATGCCATTAATTCTGCATAATTTCTAACTGAAATTGAGTTTCATGTATTTGTTATTGAGAGTGAAATTCATATTTGCTGTAGGTTTTGATGCATTAAATGGTTTGAATAAATTGTCATGTGTTGGAATTTTAAGATAATATGCATGCGTGTTAAATTATTTCTAAAATTCGATAATTTAGCTATCTTATTCGCAATAGTTTTCTGAATTTGCTCAGATTAAAATTTAATCATTAAAGTTATTTCATGACGTTTATATGATTATGCAAATATTTATATTTAATATAATTTAGAATACTTAACTTAATCTCCTTTTCATTTGCATTTAATCATTTAAATATACGCATATAAATCTAGGCACTAATTTAATATTGGTAGCGTTAGGTTCGCTTTAAATTGATCCCCGCGCTGCATCAGCTTGGTATCAGAGCCTAGGTTCATCTTAGGTTCATTGTAGGTTGGTGCTTAGGTTTGCATCTAGTTGTATGTTCATTTAATTTGCATTTTAGTCTGCATTTAGTCTATCATGTCAACCCGTAGTGGCCTACATTGTCGGGATGATGAGATCGAGAATACTCCTCGTGATCTCATACTGCAACTTCAAGAACAAGTTAAAAATTTAACGAATGAAGTAGCAGCCCTTAAAGTTAATAAGACCACTACCTCTGAAATACCACGTGTTACTGAAGAACACGTTGGGGCTTCACAGAGTCATCCACCTCGGATAGTTGACCCACCTCCTAGGGCAACACCAGAACCTGACCTCCTAGGAGATGATCTGTTCTACGAGAGATGATTTTTATCATCCTACTAGACGTCAGACTCGACGCATAGGAACTCTAGGAGAGGCGTTTTTGATTATCTGTGAGCGATTCTACTCAGAGCTGAGTTTTGAAGAGATCCGGGCAGGTGGCCTAGGATTTCTCGCCGGCACTGCGGCAGGTGGCTGCATTCGGCGTTTTCTCCACAGATTGGAGCCGAGCAGGTGGCTGCGGCTTCGTTTCAGGAACCACTCAGAGATCCGAACAGGTGGTCACGGATTTCGTCGTCGGCACGGCAGCAGGCGGCTGCGTTCGGCGTTCTTCCACTGTTCGAAGCCGGGCAGGTGGCTGCGGCTTTGTTCGGGAACGATTCGGTTTCGTCTGAGGCTACGGCAGGGGGATGAGGCTTCGACTTTGAGATCTGATTATCTTGGTTTGCTTATAGTGCATCTTAGTTCTCCGTTTTCCCTGTTTTCCTGTTTTTCTATTTCCTTGTTTTTCCTTTCATGTGTTATTTACATGAATTCTCAGCTCAGTATTTTTTTCATTAATTCCTGCTGGCTGTTGTGTTCTCAAGAAAACTGAATTCCTGCATTGCTTCGATCTTATGTCTTTATTTCCATATAAGCTCTAGTTAATATTGAGTTTCAAGTGCTTGTTATTGAGAAGGAAATTCACTGTTTATTCCATATTACACCCCTCTTTTAAGCTAAATTGTGAAATTCTTATTTGGTGTAGGATTTTTATATTGAATAGTTTGGATAAAATTATCATGTGCCGGAATTTCAAGGTAAATGTGTATGCGGTAATTCATCTTGAGTTTTGAAAAGTTAATTATCTTACTTGCATAAGTTTGTCTGAATTTATTTAGATAGCATTTTAAATCATCTCAGTTATTTCATGACGCGTATGTGAATATGCAAAATAATTAGCTGATGCAGCGCGGGGATCGTTTTTAAAGCGAACCTAACGCTACCAATATTAAGTTAGCGCCTAAGTTTATATTTATATAAATTATATTACTAAATGCAATGAAGAGGAGATTTAAGCCAAGTTTTTTTAAATTATATTAATTATAATTATTTTAGTGCTTGACTCAATAAATGACCCAAATAAAATGTGCAAAAAATAAAGATAACTATGTACAAGACTCAGAATAGATATAATTTAGGTTCGAGACCGTAAATTATATCTATGATGTCGATATGTCTGACCAAGCGCTGCATCAATCCTCCTCGGCTTCGAAAAATTCGACTCCGTCGAAGATTGCTGCAGATACTCATCCAAAAGACTAGAATGCAGATGTGCGAGCTCATCTTGGACTGTCCACGAATCCTCTGCAGGCGGGAGATCTCTCCATCTGATAAGGTATCTGTGTAGTAAACCATCAGTAGTAAAGACAGTCTGCTCATCTAATATGGCGTTCGGCATAGGGGCGGCTAATGACATCATCGGCTCAGGAGGGAGTGAGACCATAGACTTCGAGACTGTCCTTGGTTGAATAGAAGAAGGAACATCAGGATATGGACTAAGAGTGACAGTGTAAGATGTAGGTGAAACTGGGTCAGTGGAGGGCACAAGATCGATAGGAAGAACTTGATCAGGAAGTGGCTCATGATATGGTGTAAGGTCCGATATATTGAATGTTAGATTTATTCTCATGTGTTCAGGCAGTTCAAGTTCATATGCACTTGGGCTAATCTTCGTGAGAATTCGATAAGGTCCTATCTTTTTTGCAGTAAGTTTCTTAGACTTTTCATGGGAAAATCTAACTGAATTTGCACGGACCATCACATAATCACCTACATAAAATTCCATGACAATTGTATGTGAATTTGCATTAATTTTATACTTAGCATAATTTAAAAATAATTTTCGCCTAATCTCCTCATGCAAATCATGAATATGCTGTGCGAAAGATGATGCAAACTCACTAGTCCTGTATGACATATGTAACTCCTTAGGACACAGGTCCTGATAATCAGATAACAAGTTCTGTACTTCCTCTGGAATGCAGTCATCAGAGGGGACATCTTTCTTCTCACGCACCACTAAGGCATATAAAACCATTTCATTCTTAATTTCTTGCTCAAATTTATGTGAGCTAAGTATGTGAAGAGATTTCTTTTGCTCTAAAGGTGCAGATGATTCTCTAGGATTAATTAAAGCTGATACCAAGCTGATACCAAGCTGATTAATTAAAGATGATTCTCTAAAGTATGTGAAGAGATTTCTGCATCAGCTGATACCAAGCTGATGCAGCACGGGGATCGATTTTAAAGCGAACCTAACGCTACCAATATTAAGTTAGCGCCTAGATTTATATGTATATATTTAAATGACTAAATACAAATAAAGAGGAGATTAAACTAAGTTTTTAAATTATATTAAATATAAATATTTGCATATTCATATAAAGGTCATGAAATAAATGCGATGATTAAAATTCTAGTCAAACAAAATCAGGAAACTTATGCAAAATGATATTAGGGCTACCAAACTCTAAGAAAATTTAACATGTATGTATTTCAATTTGAAATTCCTGCACATGATAATTTTAATCAACCATTTAACATATAAAATCCTTCACCAACATGAATGATTTGAATCTGTTCAGAACAGAAATTAAGATAAATTTAAACAGAGAATTTCATTCTAAGACCAAGCACAGAAATTTCATCCTCAATCATGGCTTGCTGCGAGGGAAACTGATAGGATCGTGGCATTGCAGAATAAGCAGGACTTGGAACAAGCAAGAATAAATGAAAATACTAAAGAGCACACATGAAAGGGAATTTCATTTTAACAGCAACAGGAAAGGAAAAAAAAATAGGGAAACACAAAGTAGGAATTGGAAAATTTACGAAACACCATAAGCAAACCAAGGGAATTTAGAACTCAAAGTCGAAGCCTCAGCCCCCTGCCGTAGCCTCAGACAAAACCGAACTATCCCCGAACTAAGCCGCAGCCACCTGCCCGGCTTTGAACAGTGGAAGAACGTCGAACGCAGCCGCCTGCTGCCGTGCCGATGACGAAATCCGTGACCACCTGTCCGGATCTCTGAGTCGTTCCTGAAACGAAGCCGCAGCCACCTGCTCGGCTCCGATCTGTGGAGAAAACGCCGAATGCAGCCACCTGCCGCAGTGCCGGCGAGAAATCCTAGGCCACCTGCCCGGATCTCTTCAAAACTCAGCTCTGAGTAGAATCGCTCACAGATAATCAAAACCCCCTCTGATGACTGCATTCCAGAGAAAATACAGAACTTGTTATCTGATTATCAGGACCTGTGTCCTAAGGAGTTACATATATCATATAAGACTAGTGAGTTTGCATCATCTTTCGCACAGCATATTCATGATTTGCATGAGGAGATT
>JAEMOT010004159.1:37321-75006 GCA_019297695.1 Apostasia ramifera | reverse complement strand
CAGCCGCCGCGGGGTCATGCTGCCGTGCGAGGCCGCCGGCGGCGACGCAGGGCCGCGCGGCTGTCGGATCTGTTGGAGGGAGGGAGGGTAAGGGTATAATGGTAATTTAAATAATTTTGTAATAATAAAAAAATAAAAAAAAATCATGGACCTGTGTGATATAACCCTTAAACTTAAAGACCTGAGTGTAATTTGCTCTTTTTTAAATTATTGATAAGCCCTTAAAGTTTATCCATAGTTACACTTTAGTTGTTTCATTACTTTTAATGGTTAGAAATCTAACTACAATGCAAATGCAATATGGGGATTTAAATTGTGGATTTTTAAATTTTAGAACATATTTGCAATGCAGTGTCAATATCAGGGGCTGTATTGCAATTTACCCCTTTTTTTTATATTGAAGCCCATATTAATCTTATTCTGTGAAGTATAATAGCTCTAGCCCACGTGCCTACTTAAGAGGCTGCACTGCATCGCAGTATGCGTGCACTGTCCCGCACGAAACTGAAATTTTTAATCCCTATGCGATTGCCTGCACAAATAATATCGTGGGACTGGCCGAAAATCCTGATGTATAGTCCACGGATTTGGAGGCAAAATGAAATATTTCCGTACGAAAATCTCCTTCTTAAACTTATATGCGACTATTCACTCAAATAACACTATGCGGCCAGCCGAAATGCAGGCATACCGAATTTTGCTTTGCCTCCATTACCGCATAAATAAACATTTTTCAATCCACATATTGAGCTAGTAGCATAAATTTAATTAATAATTTAAATTTTAATCGATTCAAATTAAATTCAATCAATATAATTCCTTCAAACCTTAAAATATTTATTATTATAAAAAATCATATTTGTTTAAATTGAAATCAACTCAAATTTATAATCACACAAAATCATGAAATTATTTAATTTAAAATCACATCTAAATATACAAATTTTTTAATTAATATATATTTAGTGTATACATGTGACATGTAAGAAACCAAATACAGACACAAAATAGTGAGCATTAATTTACATCAATCAATTAAATTTATTAATTAATAAAATCTATTGTCATTTTTATTTTTTTTTAAATTACTGATAAGCCCTTAAAATTTATTTGTAGTTATATTTTGGTTCTTTTTTTTTTAAATATCTTTACTTGGTTGTTTAATAAGGCTATATAAAAAAAATTTCTTCTTTTACATTAGCTTTGTGGAACAATTGACTCACAAGGTAGCTAGTATTCGAAGTTCACATGATTTTGTATTTTTATTTTGAATTACTTATAAGTTTTTATTAGAATGACTGTTAGATTAAAAGTATTTTTCTTTTATTTCTGAATAAATTTAAGTTATCATATTTTATACAAATTTTTTATGTAAATTATCATCCTAAAGAAATTCAAATATTATTAAATTTATGTTTTTCTAAATGCTATCATTAAATATATTATTTTTAAATTTATTAATATTATCTTTATAATTTATTAAAATTTAATTTCTTTAAGCACTTGCTTTCTCTGCACTAAAAATTTAAAAATATAAATAATATTATTTAAAAAATATATTCTAAAATACTATTAAGTTATCAAATATGAATAATTTTACGGTATACCAATAAAAAATCATATCATGATTAATTTGGCAAATTTTATGCTGGTTATCACCTGTCTAACACAATTCTCCGTATTACTCATCCAAGAATCGTGACTAGATAACAATACGTTATCAGGATATGTGAGTATACACGAAAGGATAGAACAAAAGACGAGTATATATGCGAGAAAGTTGAAATTGCATTAACTAAGGATAAAATTAAAGAAAGATGGCTTGGACATACAAATTGTAGGCTGATTAAAGCTCCGATTAGAAAAATCGAGTTATAAATTTTATCGATGTACAAAGAGAAAGATAGAGATCAAAGAGGACATGACAAGAAACTATAATAAGTGACCTTACTCACTTAGATATATAGATAAGGATTTGTTAATTGATCGAGTGCAATGGAAACAAAAGATTCATGTTGCAAATCCATTTAGTGGAATTAAGGCTTGATTGTTGTTGTTGTATACTAGTAAAAAATTAATAACTATGCTTTAATACTTACTAAAACTATAGAGCTGTTGCAATCTCAAGGATTTAAATCAAAATTTTTAAAAAATTAAGATCAATTTATAAAAATCTTTGATCTTAGGGCCCTGAATACAATTTACCAAAAAAAATGTATAAACAAACTGAATGGTCCAGCACCAAGCCCATTATTGTGTGGAGCTTAACAGCTCTAGGCCACGCGCCCCATCAGGGCCGTGAACGGTCCCGCACAAAATTGACGTTTTAATACTCTATGCGAATGCTTGCACAAATAATATCGTGCGACTGGCCGAAAACCCTGATCTAACACACGAATTTGGAGGTAAACTGAACGATTCCCGTACGAAAATTTCACTCTAAAAATTCTATGCGACTATTCTCTGAAATAATAATATGCGGTCGGCCGAAAAGCGAGCATACACAGAAATTTCGCTTTGCCTTCGATTTCAGCATAAATAAACATTTCATTCAACATATTAAACTTGTACGTTAGATTTAATCAATAATTTAAACTTTAATCGATTCAAATTAAGCTCATCAATATAATTCCTAGAATATGCAATTTGTATTCAGGCTTTAAAATAGTTTGATAATTTATCATATTTGTTACTATAAAAAAAATCATATTTGTTTAAATTGAAATCAATTCTAAATTTCTAATGACCCAAAATCATGAAATTATTTAATCTAAAATCACATCTAAATGCATAAATTTTCTAATATACAAATGTTTAGTGTATGAAATATGTATATGTGCAAAATCAAGAGCAGAAAAAAAATAACACACATTAATTCACATCAATCAATTTTATAGTAAGTTGAATTGAAAGATGTAAGGAAAGAACACTACACACACTATACAAACTACAAAAATGTTTAAGTATCTTAATTTTCTACATTTTTTATTCAGTGTTAATTAAATAAAATTATGAAATTTAATAACAAATTATTATAATTAAGTGCAAAAATTATTTTAAATATTTTTTTTTATGTTAATTAAGATATTTTAATTAGAAGACTCACGATAGAACATTAATTCTTAAATCACTAATAAAATGATAAATTAATGCGAACCAAAAATATAAATGACATATCTTAAATCAACAGTCAGCTCAAAGAATTGTATAAAAGTTTGGTATTACACTCAATATTATTCTCTCAAAATACTTACATGTGTCAACTTATCGAGTTTATGAGGCAAAAATAAGTGCCTCATTTTCTATTAAAAAAAAGGTGCTCCATGTAAGAAATTACAGATTTCACAATAATTTCTACCAGGGCACTCAATAAAGAGTTAAAAATTTTTTTAAAAAAAAAAAACACTTTTTTGAGGCACTTATATGTGCCTCACGATAAACACCATAATACATTTATTCTTTAAATCACTAATAAAATGACAAATGCTGCTCACATAACTGACAAAAAAACACACATACTTGTGCCTCCAAAACGTTTGCAATAGGTGATGATATAAAAACCTTTACCTCTAACCAAATAATATAGATTGACATGCATATTTAAACAAAAAACTCTCAACTCCAAATCTAAAATAATTGCATTATCCATTCAATAAATCTGAAGCCAATCAAACAATAACCCAATATTTTCATTTTCTGGTGATGCCAATAAAATCCATGTTCTTATAACAGAGAGCTCAATGCCTCAAGGCAATCTCAACCATTACAGAGTTCTTCTCGAAGTAAAGTAGATTGGTTGTTGCAATCAATATGCCAATGCCAACTGGTTGTCGAGCATTTACAAGCAAATCTCTTCCATCTTTACATGTAGACTAACGAATTGGACTTTGATTGTCGGAATTTCGATTCCAGCGCCGCAAAATAAGACATCATTAGTTAAGCTCGAAGATCAATATGTCAAATTTAAAAGTAATAAAGCAAATGACACAGGTACAAACCATACCATTATCACAGAGTCACCTTCAAACCATACCGCATATCATAGGCGAGGACGATATGGTCTGGCTTCCATTGCTGTTGAAGCTTTTGCAAGCCAAAGGCGACACTTCAGCGAAACCCACAGTGCCTGAGGTGCAAGAGCCGTCTGTGCCAGGGATGGTATTAAGGAAGGAGAGTCTCCGCTGATTGGGCTAACGAATTGGACTTTGATTGTCGGATTTCAATTCCAGCACCGCAAAATAAGACATCATTAGTTAAGCTCGAAGATCAATATGTCAAATTTAAAAGTAATAAAGCAAATGAAACAGGCACAAAATGAACTTAAAACATCATTCTATAAACCAAGATTGTACCAACAAAACAAAAATCTTCCTATCAACTAGAGTGTCGAACAATCAACTTCATTAGCAAAGTTCTTAGCATAATAATAAGCATAAGCCAAATGTAATACTGTATAGCAGAACAAAATAAATTAAGGAATGACATCAATTGTACAATGGAAATGCAGCTAAAAAGAATTCTGTAATCAAAAGGAAGCTAAGTACATTCAGCTAGCAAGAAAAGGCTAAGGTTTGGTTCGTTGTTATCTTGATGTTATGCTATGTAATCTAGATGTCATCTTTTGATTAATAATTTTATAATTTAATTGAAGATTATTTATAGATGTCATTAAACCAAACAATTGCTTTCTTTAGATAACATAGCAGAACATCAAGATAACATTGAACCAAACGTCCCCTAAATACATTCAGTTTTTCTGACTGAAAACCAAGTTATTATGGAACTGCTGACAATTACAACAAGTTTTAGAGTAGAGATACTCTCACACATGGTTCTAGCTTAAGAGGTTAACCCCAGAATATGGCTATGTTCAATATGTTTCTCCTTAACAACATGGGTGCAATTCGGTTCAACAAGGATGGGTCAAATGAGCATTGCGAGGGCACGAGTTGAAAAGCGTGAAAAAGAGCAGTGGGGCAAGCACAACGAGAGGCGAAAGCGACACAGACGCGACACACGTAAGTGGGAGAGGGTGGAGGTTGCAAGGCCATAGCCGCACGTTTGATGCAAGTGAGTGGCAGAATGAACGATGGCACTAGCTGTGGCTGAGTGCGGGACACTGGCTAGGTCGTGGATCTGCCACACGAAATTGTTGAATATGCAGGCTAACGCTACCTAAAACGGAGAGAGGATGAAGTGAGAGAATGAGGGGGAGGGGTAAAGGTTTGAGGGTAATTTAAAGATTAATATCAACTCCATAACGGGGATCTAAGCTTAGGGAAAACTTAAGTTCTATTTTATTCAACATCAACTATTACAAAAGTAGGCAACCATTTATATAGAGACTCCAAAATATGGCAAATAAAAAAAATACAAAATGCATAACAAATATAATCAACTAAATATGACAGATCTTCAATCTCTCTGTATCATCTTTGATTTCACATTAAAATAAATCTGTATGTATTTAATCAGCCACAATCTATAAGGATCTTCTATCAAGTAAATCATCAATCAGTATCAAACAGATACTAAAGAGACCATTAGTATGCTATGAGGTCCCAAGCCCCGTGTTGGATGGATAAAACCATCACCTACCTAAAGGGCGGTGTCCAGCCGAACAATCAAGCGGAGGCAAGAAAGCTACGACTCGAATGCGTGAAGTACGTCCTCATGGATGACCAATTGTACAGAAGATCCTATGCTAAGCCTCTCACAAAGTGCTCGAGACCGGAGGAGGCGTTCGAAGTTATGAGGTCAGTCCATCAAAAGGAATGCGGGACCCATGCTCACGGACGAATTTTTGTTATGCGCATACTCCGTCAAGGATTCTTCTGGCCAACATTAACAAAGATGCTTAGGTATTTGTTGAAAAATGCCCCAATGCCAATATTACATCGATCTACAGAAGCAACCAGCAGGATCCCTGAAGCCGATCAACTCCTCCTTGCCTTTTGCAGTATGGGGGCTCGATTTCTTGGGTCTGATGCCTCTCGCAGCGCGATGTTACAAATGGATCCTAGTTGCGGTTGACTACTTTACGAAGTGGATCAAAACGATACTAATAGCTCAACCCACCGCACAGCATGTGGAGGATTTTCTGTGGGCCAACATCCTATGCAGATATGGCGTTCCGATGACTATCATCACAGATAGGAAACTCCTTTTGCTAACCAAAAAATCCGTGATTTCTGTGAAGGGCACCAGATCAATATCAAATATGCATCTATCTGGCACCCGCATATTAATGGCCAAGCCGAAGCTGCCAACAAGAATATCCTCAATATCTTAAAGAAGCGCCTAGATGGATCAAAAACTCGTTGGCCCGAATAACTACCAGGTGTTTTGTGGGCTTACAATACGGCCCCTTCTGAAGTCACACAGGAATCCCCTTTTTCTCTCGCTTACGGAATGGACGCAGTTATACCTGTTGAATTGGAACACCGCTCTCCCAGGGTTGAAGCCGTTGCAAGCTTCGGTCCCGATGGCATGGAAGCTTGGATGCAGGAAAATGACAATTCGCGACGTCTCGACTTGGACCTCCTGGACCACAAAAGGTAATTGGCAGCACTCAAACTTATGGAGCACAAGTGCTGAATCGAAAGATATTACAATCGCAAGGTGAAACTCCGAAGGTTCATGCAAGGTGATCTTATCCTTAAAAGGCGACATATGGCAGGAGGCGGCCTTAGCGTTCCAAAGCTTGAGCCAAATTGCGATGGACCATACATCGTCCGCGAGGTTGCAGGACCCAACGCATACTACCTGATAGATTCAGAAGGAACCTAAATTCCAAGGTCATCGAGCGGAGATGACCTCAAGAATTTTTTCACCTAAAACAGAAATGTCGCAATAAGACCTCGGCGGGAGTCTCGTTGGTCTGACGTTTCAGAAATTTCATTCCCCGCTTCATGGAGTTCGCACTGTGGGATACTCATGACAAGGGATTCATATTCGCTGAACTTGTGGGAATTCATGCTTATGGTCTTCCGTAATATGGGGGAGCCATCTTGTAGGGAATTCTAGATTTTAATGGTGGTCATCATATGTCGTTGTTCGGTGCGCAATGATTACTCCATTTGTTAGCTATCGTCAACAAGGTCATGATACTGTTGGGTCGAGAACCCCATCAATGCTCATCATCGTCTCCGATGTTATTAGTCATTCCTTATCATCATCATACTCGATGTCATCCCTCAATTAACTACTATTAATTAACAGTGGTTCCTGAATTTATCAAGCCTGTGAGGTAGGTGAGATCTCCTGATCATTAACCTGAGGGTCAGGGAGGCTCGTAAGTGCCTGCTCGTAGCCTTAGGGCAGTCCCTGTCATCTTATTTCGATACAGGTTTCCCCTAAGCAGAGTGCCTTCACTCTCCGCTAGTGTTTGCCGTTATAACATAGGTCAACCCATATCAATGCAAACATCGGTTCAGTGCGCAGTTTTGAGGCAGGTGTGGCACTAGAAGGATCACGGGACAAGAGAAAAGAAGTTAAAGGTAATTCTGATTTGTGACATGTAAAAATTTGTGTTGAGGTCTGTGTATAAAAAAAAAAGAATATTACTTTTCTAGCGTCCGGGTAACCGGGACGTCACAAGGTTAGTGAGGTTCGCCAGCATCTCATACAGCTCTACTACTTGGGTCCCCTCAGATGAGGTCGGTTCAGTGCGCCGTTTGGAGGCGGAGGCCGAACCTTCACCTCCAGGAATCTTAACAGAAGGTTCCCCGACAGTCCGGGGGTTCTAAGCCACGAAGTTGGTTTTGCGTGTTTTCCCTACCATCCTTTAGGTCTCAATGAAAGCACCAGAAGAATTTTGATTAAAAGAGACGGGAGTTCTGAGAACCGGTAACACGCAGCGTGTTTAACCCAGGGATTTGATTATTAAGAGGTATAATAGTCATCCAGAATAGCACAAAGAAATTTAAGGTGGTTCAGAGATGAATTCTCCTACGTCCACTAGAGAGTTACTGAGGAAGGTTCCACTAAAACTCAAAGAAGTTTGGTCAGAAGACCAATATAAGATGGGTTACAAACTTCGTCCCCGACGTTTCACATGTATATCCTCTGGCTTGCGTGTCTCGTTTGGAGGTATTTATAAGCGGGCTATAGTGGAGTTCAGCGAATTCTCCGGATGAGAATGCTGAGTATTTTGTCTATCGAGCTCATACCAGCGGTCCCACCACTGACGGCTTCCAGAAAAACCGCCAACAGTGGCTGAAGCACACAGCTTCTTGGTTTTCGCGACTCGTGGGAATCTTTATTCAGCGGAACCTACGCTGACGTGGAGATCTGATAGCACCAACCGAAGCCAGGAAAGCATCGTGGCCGATGTTATCGGTGATGTTGCAGCTTTGAACATCGTGGCCGATATTGTGGGAGGCCGAACCAGCCAGATCGAGGTTCGAAGTCTGCAAAGGAGAAATCTGATTAGTTAATTATCATTGATGATGACAAATAGTGAGGTTTGAGAGGGTCCCTCTAGGTGCCACGTGTATAGCTGAGATGCAACGATGAATCCAGGTGTAAACAAGGTCTCACTAGTTTTCTTCTTCGTCGTCGAAGAGGATCTCTCCAGGAATCCCTTCTTCTTATGGCTGCTAGGCGAATTAAGCCGAATGAACCAAACCGAACTTAGTTTCTTCCTCCATAGGATTTATCAGCAAAAAATGGCGACCAATTTTAAATAAGTTGTACTACCAACGAGCTTTTAGAGGGTTGTTCCCATGGAATTTGTTATGAGATTTGTTTTCCTAATGGCTCCACCTAGCGAGTGAGAAGATGTCGCTTCGGAAGGTGCCACATCAACATTTTTGATAAGAGCCGACAGTGACGTGCGATTTTGGAAGATTCCTTTTCAGAAACCATCTTGCAAAGAATTGTTTCGCAAAAGATTTTCTTCGTAGGCCTTTCTTCGAATAGATTTTCTTCGAACCTTCTTTTGTTTGTAGGTTTCTTTTTGCAGAGCGATGTTTTGACAGTGACTTTTTCACAGAGCAACTTTCCTTTTGTTTTTTCTTCTTTTGGCTTCTAGATAAGAATTAGGGTTTGTTCTACCAGCATCATATTTTTTAAATTTTAGAGCTCCCGAGTTTTGATACCAGAAAAATCTCTAGTTCGATTACATTAAGACTATATTTAAAGGATGAAGCACCTAATGTGTCATTTCACGAAAAATTTGGACAGCAAATCATTTAATTGTTATTTTGATGACTGCAACCTAATCGTCGACTTGGACAAACTTCAATTCGTGCAATTGATGCTTCTTAATCAAGCTAGATTTTATATTAATGATGTTGAGGATCATCATATCGAAAATGAGGTGCATTGGTATATGCTCTTCGCATATGATATTATTCTTACTGAAAAAAACTAAAGAGGGAGCTAAAGTAAAACTCAAGCTTCGGAGGAATGCTCTAGAATCTAAAAGTTTCTATCTCAGTAGATTAAAAACTAAATATATGAAATGCACATCTAATCAAGAAATCAATACTTACATTGGAGATGTGGCAATTGGTGATCAAATTGTCAAGAAGAGTGAGCGCTTTAATTACCATGAATAAATCATTCAAAATGATGGTGAAATAAATAACGATGTTATTAGCAGGATTCAAGCAGGATGGACAAAATGAAAAAATGCTTCTAATGTGTTGTGCGATAGAAAAATCTCATCCAGACTTAAGGGTAAATTTTATAAAATTGTAGTAAGATCAGAGATGATATATGGTGCTGAATGTTGGCCTGTAAAGAAAAAAATATACAAATAAAATAAATATTGCAAAAAGTGAGGATACTAAGGTGGATGTGTAGATACACACAAAAGGATAAAATGAAAAATAAGTATATCTAAAAGAAAGTGTTGCACCAAGTGAGGATAAACTTAGAAAAAATCGGCTTAGATGGTTTGGACATATAAATCGTAGGCCGATTGAAACTTCTGTTAAAAAAATCGAGCTATTGGATCTTACCCATGTACAAAGAGAAAGAGGGAGACCAAAGAAGACATGGCAATAAAATATAAGGAGTGATCTTAATTACTCAAACTTAGATAAGAATTTGGCAATTGATAGAACGCAATGGAAACAAAAGATTCATGTAACCGACACCACCTAGTGGGATTAAAGCTTGGTTGTTGTTGTTGTTGTTGTTGATGATGTTGAGGATCATCGCCACCTTCGCATATCATCTCCAATTATTCCTAAAACGAACGTAAGGCGATTCTCCAGAAAAAATATGTTTCCATTACTTAGTTTGATCTTGTTTCTCATGAGTGAACATATAAGTCATCAACACCCAATGGTACCAATGTACAGATAGTCGTACCTTCATAAAAACCATGCTTATTGCCATCATACCTACTACTATATTTGTAGGCCTGGTTACCGGACCGAACCAGACCGGGTCCGGTCCGGTTGGACCTGGAAAGTCCGGTCCGGTTGGACCTGGAAAGTCCAGTCCTAACCGGTTCTGGATCCACACGTTGCACGTTCCTGCTCGCAATTTGCTCAATGTAATAAAGAGAAAATAACTCTTAAAAAATTGTAAAAACTGATGCTTTTTCGACATCAGTATTACCCCTCAAGAAATCAAAATATTCTGCGTAAAAAGTTTCAATAGCTTCGATTCCCTGACGAGGATCAAGCATAGCAGCTATTGAATATAAAAGTGATTTTTTTTCAGTATTTTCTAAATTTTAATTCCATGTCAGCAATAAAAGTTTTCAGAATTAAATATGATCTAAACTCTAAAAATTTTTGAAATATTTGAAAAACATAAGGTAAAAAAATAGGCGAAGTCGGATAATAACCTGAAAAGCTTTCAGTAGACTCTTAAAAAATAGACAATAATTCAAATCTTTTTTTAAAAAAATTCAATTATAAGAATATAATTGAAGGTCATGATTAAGTGTATATGAATTATAAAAAGTAGTTAGCAAATCTTCGTACGATTAAAGTGATCCGAATAAACGATGAAGTGAATTCCATCTACTTTCTACAGGTAATGGAAATTTTACATAATTTTTTCCGGCACTTATGTAAACATGTTTTCATTCACGCCTAACATTTGAATTTAAACGAATCCATTTTGCAACATGATTAATTTATCGATAGTTGATGGGGGCAGCGCCCGCGCGGCGCACGCAGACGCTGCCCCCAATTTTTTTTTTTTAAATAAAATAGGAAACGGACCGGTTCCGGTTCAACGAAACCGCTTCGGTTCCGAACTGGATAACCAGTTCTGCACATGCAGAACTAGTCCGGACCAGTTCTGCGGCCCAGAACCGATTAGAACCGGTCCGGTTCAACCAATTCTGCGGCCCGGAACCGGTTAGAACCGGTCCGGTTCAACTGGTTCTGGACCGAACCGGTTCTTACTGGACCGATTTCGAACCGGCTCTTACTGGACCGATTTCAGACTGGTTCCGGAACGAATCGGTCCAATAAGCAGCCCTATATATTTGTACCTACTGTTAGTCTACCTTCTGAGTATATCGACGTCTTTGCTTGATCTCCTGAGGATATTTCGGGTGTTGACAGGGCTGTCTGTGAGCACCATCTGAACATAACAAGTACTGTCATTCCCATAAAACAAAAGAAGAGGGTTATGGCAGGAGAAAGACAGAGTGCTATTGAAGAGGAAGTCAATAAACTACTAGGAGAAGGCTACATCAGGGAAGTTCAATATCCCCATTGGCTCACCAACGTCGTCATGGTGAAGAAAGCCAACGGGAAGTGGAGGATATGCGTAGACTTTCGCACATTAACCCAGGCCTGTCCCAAGGACACATATCCCCTCCCATGCATCGACACGATGGTGGATCGTGCCTTCGGATACGAGGTTATGAGTTTCCTGGATGCTTTCTCCGGATACCATCAAATCCGAATGGCTAAAGAAGACGAAGAAAAGATTGCCTTCATCACTGACTTCGGCACATATTGTTATAACGTCATGCCCTTTGGCCTCAAAAATGCCGGCGCCACTTACCAGCGCATGATCGACGCCGTTTTCAGAGGTCAGAGAAGCAGAAATCTTGAGGCATACGTCAATGACGTCCTGGTGAAAAGTAAGAGCATGGAGGGCACCTCACCGACCTCAAAGAGACACTCGACACCCTCCGAAGGTTTAACCTCAAGCTCAACCTAGCCAAATGCATCTTTGGCGCAGTCTCAGGGAAGTTTATGGGCTATCTAGTCTCAACCAGAAGGATAGAGGCCAACCCAGATAAAATTTCGACGATCTTGAACATGACCTCTCCTAAGACAACAAAAGAAATTCAGAAGCTAGTAGGACGAATCAACGGCCTGGGCCGGTTCATTTCAAAAGCCGGAGACCGTTGTTCACCTTTTTTCCGATGTTTGCGCAGCAATAAAAAGGGCCAGTGGACCGACGAATGTGAAACTGCTTTCACAAAACTGAAGAAATACCTCACCTCGGCACCGATATTGGTGGCGCCTAAGGAAGGGGCAATCTTATCTTTGTACCTGAGAGTATCAGACGCTGCGGTTTCAGCTGTCCTTGTCGACGACGATGGAAAGGTACATCACCCAATATTCTACATCAGCCACATACTCCTTGACGCTGAGACTCGATATCTCACTCTGGAAAAACTTGCCCTAGCTCTTTTGATGACGGCAAGGAAGCTGCGCCCATACTTCCAGTCCCACACTGTCCAAGTGGTCACTGATATCTCAGGCCTGTCAACTCGTCTTGACCCTTCCCTGTTTGGGGGCTGGACTTCTTAGGCCCAATGCCTACCACCATGAGGAACTACAAATGGATACTGGTTGCTGTCGATTACTTTACAAAGTGGATCAAAGCCAAGCACTCACTCAACCCACTGTGCAGAACGTCGAAAGCTTCCTATGGGCTAACATCGTCTGCAGATATGGCGTGCCAATGGTGATCATAACAGATAACGGCACCCCATTCGCTTCGCCAACCGACGAATGTACGACTTCTGTGCCCAACATCAGATCAACCTCAAGTATGCGTCCGTCTGACACCCTCATACTAATGGGCAGGTAGAAGCTGCTAACAAAAATATCTTGAATATTTTGAAGAAACGCCTACACGACGCCAAAACCAGCTAGCCGGAAGAATTACCAAGTGCTCTTTGGGCTTACAATACCGCTCCCTTCGAAGTCACTCAAGAGTCACCTTTCTCTCTATCCTTCGGACTGGACGTTGTCATACCGGTTGAGCTCAAACACTCCTCCCCCAGAGTAGAAGCTGCAGCTAACTTCGATCCCAAAGACCTACAAACTTGGGTGAATGAAAACAATGATTCACGACGGGTTGATCTAGGCCTCTTGGAGCAGAAAAGACAGCTAGCAACGCTCAAACGACTGGAGCACAAGCGCCGGATTGAACGATATTTCAACCGCACGGTTAACCCTAGAGCTTTCGTTCAAGGAGACTTGGTGCTCAAGCGACGACTCCTCGCCGGCAGCAACTTGGGAGTCCCTAAACTTGAGCCCAACTAGGAAGGCCCATACATCGTACGCGAGGTTGCTGGACCTAACGCATACTATCTCATAACCTCTGATGGCACTCAACTCCCCAGAACTTGGAGCGGAGATGATCTGAAGAAATTTTACGCCTGATTCAAAATGACAACCCATCTTTATTCTTTCTACACAAGAATCCTTTGTACAGATTCATTCAGGAACTTATTACATGGATTCAATCAACAACTTTTGGGACTTTATTAATAGACATCTGTGTTCTTCCAAAATGTATCCGGATTTCTTTCATACTGTCCCAGAGGTTATATTTTGGATTCAGGAGTTCTTGTAATGTTGGATCTCATCTATTAAATCATATTGAAATATTCATTAACCTATTATCTACTACCCAGGTATGGTCCTAACCTCAGACTCTCAACCATCGTACCCAAGGCTTTCGAGCCTCGTACATGATGGTTCGTTATACTCACCTTCCATATACGGAGGTCACTAAGGGTGTTAAAAATATCCGAAACTCGAAACTCGCTCGGAACTCGTTCGATTTTTGAATCGACTCGAAATCGGTTCGAAAATTTTGAATCGAATCATGAGCTAAGGATTTTGGCTCGAAGTTCATTTCGAGCCAATTTCGAGTTGGCCCTAGCTCGCTCGAAACATGATTCAATTTGGCTCGAAATTATATATATAGCATAAATAATATTGATATATTATATAAATATATACATAAATAAATTGTTACTTTATATAATTTAGTTATTGGTTTAGTGATAGAGTAGAGGAGATTTAAGATTTATTTTCCTCAAGGTCTAGGGATCAAATCTTCTTAAATACATAACATTTCAACATTTTTTTTACAATTCCGAGCTGATTCGAATCATGATTCGAGCCGGCTCGAAATCGAGTCATTTCGAGCCGGGCAAACTCGAATCATATTCCATTTCGATTTCGGACCGATTTCGAGCCGAGCCGAGCTCGAAATTTTCGATTTCGAGTTGAGTTTGACTTGCTCGAAATCGGCTCGATAACAGCCCTAGAGGTAACTAAGCCTAGTTATGCCTGGCAGGCGGGATCTCTTACCTACATCTGGAACCCTTCCATAAGCCCATCCGGCTAGCGGAAGGTCTGAAAGCCTGCTGTAACCTTAGGGCAGTCCCTGTTATCTACTTATGATACAGGTCCCCCTAAGCAGAGTGCCTTCGCTTCCCACTAGGATCTGTCGCTCTAACGGGGGTCAGCCCTTGCCTCAAGTACAAACATCTCCCTCTCTCCCTCTCTCCCTCTCTCTCTCTGTGTGGTCCCTTAGGACTATAGAAGAGAAGAACAACGGGACTTCTGATTCGTACCTCAGACTTCAGCAGCTCCTCCCGGCGATGAGTTTCGGAAGCCGCTTCCTTCGCCCCCGACGACACCTCCCTGGCCTTCACAACTTTATCCTTTAACCAAGCTCTCTCCTTTTTCAAAGCCTCCTTCTCATCATATAACTCCTTTATCATTTGCTGGAGGTCTCTGACGTGAGAAGAATGGGCTTGATTTACATCCGATAGGCTGCGGTGGAACTCTCCCCTTGTAGCCTCACTCTTACTGGCCCATTCTGCATTGCTTAGAGCCAGGAAAGCCAACTTGTCTTCCAGTTTATACAACTTTCCCAACTCCTCTATATGGTCACTTTGAGAGCGCTTCGTGACTTGCAACAAAGAGCCCTCCAGCTCCTATATTCTCCGAAGATGGCAAGCCTCTCATTCCTTCTTGCCCTTCAGAGACTTTATTACCTCCAGAACCTTGGAGGTGCTCCCCAGGATCCTTTCCTCCTCTCTCCTTATCTCGAACAATTATTTTCCCAATACACTCTATGTCCCTTCAATACCAAGGGTGACATCAGAAGCAATTGGGAGGACCTCTCCCTCTCCTTAATCCCCTCCTCTGTCTTGCCTCCTGGCCCTTCAATGCCAAGGACAAACTCAGGAGCAATCTGCGGGGGGCGCCTCCTTCTTCCCTTTAGTTGCCTCCTCCATCTTATTACCTTGCTTCTTCCTTCTCTTTTCTTCCTTTTCCTCGTCATTTCGGAGGTTCGCTGGAAGGAAAGAAGGGGAGAGGGGCTTCCTCTTCTTCTCAGAAGGAGGGATGGATACACCACGAGGAGCAGGACTGCAAATCACCAGGGGCGTCTTCTTCGCACCCTCTGCGGGAGGAACCCCGAACTTGGGGAGGAGCCGCTCAATCTCTTCATCCTTGAGCAGGATCTTCCCAGGCGCTAGTCCCTCCCCTGCAAGCGTTTTGCTCACCAGAATCACCTTCTTCCGCTCCCCAGACTTCAGCGGCGGCTTGACTGGGGAATCAGAGACATTCACCACTTTTGGAGCCTCTGCAACTGCAAGCTCCTGCACAGACTCCAACGTTTGTGCCAGAACCGCAGCGACCTTGACTAGCGAAGCCTCCGCCTCTAGGTCCACAACCGCAGCTCCCGCTCCTTTTTGGAGCGCTTCAAAAGGCTTGACAGTCTCCGGTTTCAGCGACCCTTCAGATGGCTCCATAACCCTCCTCTTCTCAGGAGGAGCGTCAACAGGAAGATCGTTGGCTCTCTTCTTTGAGAAACTCGACAGAGTCGTCTATTTCTTCGTCTCCGCCATCTCTCTAATAATCTACTCTCTCTTGCAGAAATTTTCAGGGGCTAGAGGAAAAGAATACAGATCGGCGCTTGCTGGCCCCGTGTTATCCTAACAGGTCTCGGGTAGCGCGTCCACCATCGCGATGGTTCGCATTCCAGGACCTATATCAATATTCGCGCCCTGACAATGCTGGGGGCTGATGTTAACACGTGGTTCCAGCGCTGCATCCCTGTCGTACACGTGGTGTCGAGCTGGCATTTAGCCTTTATTTATTTACTAATTCATCTATCTGTTCTTACAGGTCTCAAATTCGGTCAAACCTCAACCACGAGGGTTCAGTCAAGCCTCGTCCCCGATGAGTCTGGGCCATCCCTGCTAACATCGATGACGATGTTACGCGGCTGTGTCTGTCACAGTCAGCATCGTTCGACCGTGTCGTTCCCAGTACAAAACACATTTTTTCTAAGGAACGCAAATCAAGAATCCGCATGCTCCAGCCGTCACGGATCCCCAGAAATAGTACCAATATTAAAAGTTAGCACCCTCCTTTTGCTGCTCTTGGTCCCCCCGACGGCCGACAAGCGGCGCGAGCCCAGAGTTTGTTTACCTCCTTTCCTCCGGAAAACCAGGACAAAGCTATGCAGTTCGTCGCCTACAGATACCTCTGAACAGTTTCCAAGCGGAGGGAGGGGAGAATCAACAAGAAGAGCTAAAAGCATAAGCAGCTTCTCTGGTTCCCCCATTCTCACTGTATTAGAGCCCCAACTGAGGAGCTCTCTCTCCCTCCCTCTCTCCATCTCTCCTTTCCTAGGCATTGTACTAGCCCTCACGGCTACCTTTTTCTTTAGTGAATCTCTTTGCTGATCGCTCGGTGGATGTAAGGGATTTTCTCCCTGAACCTCCTTAAACCTCTGTGTACTACTCTGGGTGTTTTTCTCTTTCTTAAGCTCTAATTAACAGGCTTACCCTTCTGCGCGCTGCCGTCTCTCAGAACTTTCTCTCTCTTTTTTGGTGTTTCTTGGGATCTCCTACATCCTACGTCAACAGTACTTCTCTCAAATATGTACATAATCCATCCTATTTGTAGGCAAATAATTTAAAATAAAAAATAAAAAAATTAGATAGTTACGATTTTAGATAATTATTCAAATAAGATAATTTTAATTTGTTTAAATTTATTAAATTTATCTGTTTAAATGATATTAAACGATACGATTAAATTAATTTGAATGAAACTTATTTAGGATAAATACAATTAATTTAAATGTGAAATAAACTTCCTAAAATAAAATAAAATAAATATAATCTGTATTAATTTCTATCTATTTATGACATTTGGATTGTGTTTTGATGTGGACTATCTGTCATCTTTAATGTCCCCATCAATTTTCACGGGGGAGAAAGAACTTGACCACGTCAATTGAGGGTTAAATCTACTACGGTGTATTTTTGCGGGGTTTCCATCAATCTATATCTCCTATGACCAAGCCAATCTGTGACAGTGATATGACAATTATATATATCATAATATTGTATTGTCATATTTAAGATATGACTCATATAATATAAATCAAGATGACTTATACACATTATAGATATAAATTTCAAAAATATCTTTTGATTTTTTTAAAAATTAATTCTTTTTTTATATTTTTAAATATTCTTGATGTTATTATAAGTAACATTACAGGTAATCTAATTTGAAAAAATGAAAATATTTTTCAGCAACTATCAAATTTCAAAAAATTTGAATTTAGAATAATATAATAAAGTTTGTTTAATTGTTTCTCAATTTATTATAAAATATGTGTGTGAGGTGAGAGTTTAAATATATATCAGTAGGTTAAGCTTAGTTTCAATCACAATCAACCTCAAATCAATTAATTTAATGCAAAAAAGATGCAATTGAAAAATAACATAATTACGGTAGCATGAATTTAAATATAATCATCTAGTCAAAATAGATATATGTCCCCTTCTTTTTGAGTCTCTAACCCATTGAATAGATAGGTAAAATAAAAAAATACTAAAGCCCTATCCTTTCTCACAATATGAGCTCGATTGACGTAGGGAAAAAACATAATTGACATGTAAATGAAGTAATGATAAAATGTTAGCTAAGGTAGATAAAATAATAGTATCATTAATGTCTATTAAACTATGAAAAAGAATCAGCTAAAATGAAGGATGTAGTACCTTGTAAATACTTAATCTATTTCTTTTACATGACTCTAGTGTATGTGAAGCCCTCTGCTATTCCAATCATGTGAACTTGGTGTGTAGCTCTATCATTATTAATCATCGAGCCTAAATATTGATTGTTTTATTGCTAAGGTCAAATCGACTGATCTAATTTTTTTAAAATTAGAAGTATTACGAAATATCAAATAAGTATTAGATAAATATCAATTTTTTTAAAAATAAAAATAAAAATTGATATGCTGCATGTCAGATATGTATCAGCAAAGTATCAGGGAGTATTGGTATCTCATGTAGATACGATTAGGATACGTTAGGCTTCATGAAGTATTAGTGCTTTATAGTTCTCATTCTTGACATGATCAGTTTCATGTTCTTGTCCTTAATATTTTTCTCAAAAATCATAGAAACTTCAGTGTGGCACTCGACAAGGCAGTGATTTCAAACTACTGCTTGTCATTTATAGACGAGGATAAATTTACAACTTTAGAGGAGTCCTTCCCACCCAAAGTTACATTGATGATCCCCTTTTGTGGTACAACTGGCTGAGATTCTCTGGGGTCCAGTTGATCAACGAGGAGCTGTGCGGCGATCTGGAAGCACCGGGTAGCCTGCCTGACATCTCCTCTGATGGTGACCATGCCACTGGAGGTAGGGAATTTCGCACATAGATGAGGCATGAAGATCACCATCCCGAAGGAATTGAGAGTTGTCCTTCCGAGGATGGCATTGTAGCCTGATTTAGCTCTGATGACAGCGAAATTCACCATGCTCATGGCGTACCCATTGCCATCGCTGAAGGAGACGGGCAAGGCGATGAATCCTAGGGGTTGGACCCTCTCCCCAAAGAAACCGAGTAGAGTGGTTCCAGCACGGAGTAGGTTTGCTTCCTTGAGCCCCATCTTGAGGAAAGCAGACTCGAACAGGATGTCAGTGGCACTCCCATAGTCGAGGAGCACCGATCGAACATCGAAATCAGTTATGCTGGCGACGACCACGATTGGATCGTTGTGTGAATTGCCCTGCTGGGGGAGATCTTCTTAGCAGAAGGTGAGCGGGATAGATGAAGCATGTTGCTGAGAGATGCCGTCGACCTCGATATCTCAGTGGCGAGCGGCAGCAGGGTCAATGATGAAGATAACATTGATTGTCCAGGCGACAGTAGGATAAGGACGCCCAGGCTGGCTGGGGCCTTGAGATGTTGGAGCTTTAGTAGTAGCCCCAGTATCTTCGGGGGTCGTCCCTTTCTGGGCAGTGTTGAAGGTCGGCACCATCTGCATGAACTCGTCGGGCTTGCCTTGGTCCGCTAGTTTGTCGAGCAGAGCCCTGAGGCCTCGGCACTTGTGAAGCATGTGCCCGTAGTTCCCGTGGAACTCACAATAATTATCAGGGTCTACTCCGACTAGAAGCGTTGGCTTGGGTCCGGCAAGTCGGATCCAACCTTGTTTGACGGCCGCCGCATAGACTTCAGGAAGCGGCCGAGAGAAGTGCTTCTGGTGTTGGGGAGTGTCGCAATTTCCCCTCATCTCAACCACGACCTCTGGTCATGTGCATCCTTGTAGCCGGAGGTTCGTTGTCCTGATGTTTCCTCTTCTTCTCCTGTCTGGCTATGGAAACGTCGGGGGGAGAGGACTCAGCATCTTCGAGGAGCATGAATTGGCTGGCCCTGGCCACCAGCTCTGGGTAGCTCCGAGGTTTGGCCAGCTGCAGGGATTTAGACAGATCCCCAACCCTGAGTCCCCTCCGAAAATTGTGCATGACCACCGCAAGGTCGACATCTTCAGCTTCTGCCGCAGCAGCAAAGAAGTCGTTAATATAATCCCGGAGGCTTTCCTTCTCGCCCTGCTTAATGTTGACGAGCACCATGTTGGAAACAACCATTCGGGTTCGACCAATGAAACAGGCGATCAGCTCCCATTTCAGGTGTTCATAGGAGGAGATGTGACCCTTAGGGAGCTTAATAAACCAGCTGAAAGCCGCTCCCTTCAGGGTGTTTGCCAATAGGTGGCACTTGGTAGCCTCATCCGGCTGTTTGTAGCGGATCGCTGCCTCAAACTCCTGTACATGCTCGCGGGGGTCAGTCGCGCCTTTGTAAGCTTCAAGCCTAGGCGGCCTGAAGTCTTTTGAGATTGGGGCCAACCGGATGGCGTCGGCAAAAGGAGCATTGCCATCCATTGGACCGAAGAAAGGGTCTGGCTCGTGACGAGGGGCCTGAAAGCCTAGAAAGAGAGGGTCTCTTCTAGCAAGGAAATGAGGGAAGGTAGGTGGGAGGAAAAAAGGCTGTGGTAGAGGACGTGGTGGAAGTGGAGTTTGGCGTGCCTCCTGCAGATGGAAAGGGCGTCTGGGTGGCCGAGAAGAGCCAGACGACTGAACAGAGTGTGTCGCGGCCGGCGGGAGAGGCGGAGGAACCGCCACGACCGGCAGGACAGGAGGTGCAAGAGCCGCCTCAACCGGAGGGAGAGCGGCAGGTACCGCCGCTACCAGCGGGACAGGATCACTGGCCACCTCAACAGGCGGAAGAGGTGCAAGAGCCGCCGCAGCCGGCGGAGGGAGTACTGCTGCGCAGACTGGCTGAGTCTGTCTGAGGATTACGGCCTGTAGGGCTGTGAGGCCAGTGACCAGGTCAGTGAGATTCGCCAGCAACCCCTGAAGTTCTGAGACGCGGGTGCCTCTGGAGGAGGAAACGGATTCGGCGTGACGTCGAGAAGTTGAGGCCGAAGCTCTGTCGTCCGGCGCCTGAACGGAAGGTTCGCCTGTATGTGCACTACGGGCGGCATAGTTGGTTCTGCGCATTCTAGCCACCATCTTCTTCGGGTCTCAATGAAAGCACCAGAAGATGTTGACGTAGGATGTAGGGGATCCCAAAAAATACTAAAAATGAGAAGAAGTCCTGAGAGACGGCGACGCGCAGAAGGGTAAGCCTGTTAATTAGAGCTTAAGAAAGAGAAAAACACCCAGAGCAGTACACAGAAGCTTAAGGTGGTTCAGGGAGAAAATCTCTTACATCCACCGGGCGATCAGCGAAGAGATTTCACTAAGGAAAAAGGTAGCCGTGAGGGCTAGTACAATACTTAGGAAGGGAGAGAGGGAGAGAGGGAGAGAGAGAGAGCTCCTCAGTTGGGGCTCTAATACAGTGAGAATGGGGGAACCAGAAAAGTTACTTATGCTTTTAGCTCTTCTTGTTGATTCTCCCCTCCCCCCGCTTGAAGACTGTTCAGAGGTATTTGTAGGCGACGGACTGCATAGCATTGTCCTGGTTTTCCGGAGGAAAGGAGGTGAACAAACTCTGGGCTCGCGCAGCTTGTCGGCCGCCGGGGGGACCAAGAGCAGCAAAAAGAAGGTGCTAAGTTTTAATATTGGTACTACTTCTAGGGATCTGTGACGGTTGGAGCATGCGAATCCTTGATTTGTGTTCCTTAGAAAAATAGTGTCTTGTACGGGAAACGGCGCGGTCGAACCATGCTGACTGTGACAGACACAGCCGCGTAATATCGTCATCGATGTTAGCAGGGATGGCCCCGACTCGTCGAGGACGAGGCCTGACTGAACCCTCGTGGCCGAGGTTTGACCGAATTTGAGACCTGTGAGAACAGATAGATGAATTAGTAAATAAATAAAGGCTAAATGTCAGCTCGACGCCACGTGTACGGCAGGGATGCAGCGCTGGAACCACGTGTTAACAAGTACTAATTAACAAAAATTTATTTTATGGGTATTTAATCTTGGAATGGGTTAGTGTAGAAATTCCAGAAGAGATCGATATACCGAAAGGAAAGAATATGAGACCTTAGGTGAGAATCGTATGAATCCTACAAATCCTATTTATCCACTATTTTCTCCATTTTTCTCTATCCATTAGAGCAAGGATCTTTCCCTTAATTCCTCTCCAAACTTAAGGGATTTCCCTTTTTGCTCACGAGCCTCACAACGAGCTATGATCTTGCCACCTTCTACCTGGGCATCATTAAACATCTCTGCTTGCTGCTTTGCCTCAACCTCCCATTAACACATACACAGCCAAAACCTACATGTCCTCATCGAAGCATCCTTCCTTGGGGGCTCCACTACTTTGTCATCGTGTAAACTTAGCTCCATCGATGGTAGCAAGTTTGTTTGTTTGTTTGTTTGCAACATTCATTGCAATTAATTAGATAAGCAAACCATATAAATTATCGAGATTCTCTTAATTGAGATAATTAGTAAATTGAGAATGAAGTGCCCCCATAACAATCTAAAAATAAAGTGTACAAGAATCATCATAAAGTTCATAGACCATACTTTTTATTCTACAAACTAGACAACACTATGATCTTCTAACAACAATTCATGAGAATCTTAGAAAATTGGAGGAAAAAAAAGACAATACAGATTAAAAATTTTAATAAGAAAAATACAGATACCTAGTGCGTTCCAGGATATTGCATAATAGTCTCATGCTCAACAATAAATACAAAGCCTCTATTCCGTTAAGTGGGGTCGGCATAAATATTTTCATGCTCAAATTGACTTAAAACATGCACCCTGCTAAAGCACGAAAATATCAAAATTAGAATGCAGCACAAAATACCTAAGCAATAGAATATAAAAAGAAGAAAACAAATTTTGATTGCACATGAGGCAGCAGGAAATCATTGGAATAAGCATATAGAATAATTAAGAGATTTATCTCACTTAAGTTGAAGATTTTATTGGTGGCTACAGCTTCCTTTGTCAAGCCAGAAACCTTTTTCATAGAAAAGAAATCAAGCCTAAGTTCATAAAGCAATGAACTTAAAGAAAAACACAATTTAATCAGAAAATGCAAAGAATATGCAGAGGAAAATTATTCAAAAACTGAAAAAAAAAAATTAAGACCACAAAAGAAAATGGGTAGAGCATGTGATGTCAACGGTGTGCGCTTCTTCTTTCACTACTCAAAGATTATGGATACATTCAAAGGTGAAAAAATCTATCATCTTCAATCACATAAATCAATAATTATCAACAATATCAAACAAAATGTAGCACCAGCTAGAAATCTGCTACTTACAAACATTCAATGAGGCAATGAATCTGATAAAGAAACTAACTATTATCATTAGCACAATAAAAAGAAAGGGTGATTAATTATCCATATTTATCACAGAGCATGGCTTATGCGCCTAATTTCAACAACCAACCCTTTCTCCAAGCTTACCAAGCCACAACAGAGTCACAACTTGCAGTATGCATCTCTTTGCAAGCATCCCTTCCTCCTCCAACACAATAACCATCTCCAACTTCCCTCCAAAATGTCTGATCTTTTCTCTCGACTACCCCATTTTGTTGTGGGGTTCTAGGTGATGAGAAGTTATGCTTGATGCTGTGATGATCGAGGTAACTCTCAAATCTATTATTTTCAAATTCCTTCCCATAGTCGCTCAATAGTGAGGTTATTAAGCAACCGTTCTCCACTTTTAAGTTTTTTTGCAAGTTTCTTGAAAGCAGCGTACCTTCATCTTTGTGTGTCAAGAATAATACCCAAGTGAATCATGAAAAATCATCCGCAACCACACGCCCATAATGTTTTCCTCCTAGGCTTGATAGTTTGACAAGTCCAAATAAATCTATATGTAGGATTTCTAGTGGCCTAGATGTGCCAACAGTGTTTTTGGGTTTAAAGGACGTCTTAGTTTGTTTCCCTTTTAACAAGCATCACACAAGTGATCTTTGTTAAATTGTAGTTGGGGAAGTCCTCTAAAAAGGTCAATGCTTTGAATATTCTTAATTGTGCTCATGCCCACATGACAAAGTTTTCGATGTCATAGCCAGTTATCTTATGTAGATTCTTTTAAACATTTCAAAATATTATCATTCGTATTGAATTGATTTACTAGATATATATTACTATGTCTAACTTCTTTAAATAAAATTTTATCTCTTTCTATAATTCAAAATTTTAAGTCAAATATTACTTCATGTCCTTTGCCGTAAAACTGACTTATGCTAAAGAAATTGTGCTTTAAACTATCAACTACTATGACCTTATCAATATAACATGAGGGGGATTTTCTTACTTTGTCAATTCCAAGCACTTTTCGCTTGGAGTTGTCGTTGAAGGTTACATGTCCCTCTTCACACTTTTCCAAAATCAAGAACAAGCTTTTGTCTCCACTCATGTGCCTCGAATTTCCACTATCCAAGTACCAAAGACCTTCTTTCGTTGAGTGGAGGCATGCGTAGAAAATTAATTTTTAATTTTTGGTACCCAAACTAAACAAAGGATTCATGTAGCCAACCCCACCTAATGGGATTAAGGCTTGGTTGTTGTTGTTATTGTTGTTGTGGTACTCAAACTAGTTTGGGTCCTATAGCGTTAAAATGACTGTATGAATTTGGTATGGCCAATTCTTTGGAGATCCATGTACAAGTGTGCATTTGGTGCTCAAATCATCTTTTTACATGGCATGCATAATCCATTTGACCCATCCTATTGCAATAACGATATTTAAGATTGGGCCCAAAATGATGCATGTTGTAAGTAACTCGTCAAAGTTGTATTTGGTTTCCTATGTGATGGAATGCTCTTCCTCTTATGTGAAATAATTTTGGTAGTTAATATAGTATTTGCATTAATAAATTTACACAGTTTATCATAAGTAATCAAGTATTTATTCTTTATAATGTGTGAGTTGATCTTTTAGACAATCACACAAACCAAAATAATCCCCTTGTTCTTTCCTCGCAATGTCAATTTTATCAAGGGATAAATTACTCTCAAGTGTTAATTGTATAAGGGAGTGTTCTAGATTATGAATGTGCGCACTAGATGTATCATGCTCACTTTTAAGGAGTTTAGCCTTCTTTATTAGATTTTTATATAATTTAACCATTTCACATAATGCCTCTTCAAGTTCTGAATATGTCAGTTCGCTTAACAGCTCAAGCTCTTCATCTTCAAGGACCATCAAGCAACAGTTTACGAGACGTCCAGTTTCATTGCTAAATGAGTCAGATTTCTCTGAATCGCTCCAAGTTAATTTCATGGCTTTCCTTTTCTTCTATTTTCCTACAACCTTTTTAGGTTTGAGCATCGGGATGAATATGCACTGGTTTTCCGCATTCGTGGCAAATTGGTTCCTCTTCTTTTTTTTCTTGTTTATGTTGTATGATTCTTTGGAGCTTTGTCAATTGAAGTTCTGCATAGCCCTCTTGCTCAACATTATTTCAAACCTTTTTGCAATTAGTGCAAGTCTTTGTCTATATTCTCATCACAGCTCAACTCCTCCTCTAACATGTCCAATCTAGTTTTAAGTGCAAGACCACTTTTTTTGGTGCTGACTCTGTTTCTTGTCTCTTTTTCATCTTTATCTCACATGTACTTGAGAGATCCCATGAGAAAGTCAATCAAACAGATGTTCGCCTCGGTGATAGCTATGACTTTCGCGCCACATTCTTTCAACAAACACCTAAGGACCTTACTAACCAAATCAAGATTAGAAACATTCTTTCTGAGATTTCTAAGGTCACTAACAATGTTAGTAAACTCGTAACATCGTGGAGATTAATTCATTTTTTTTCATTTGAAAAAAATTCATTAATGAGAAGATTTGCCCTATATTCTCTTATTTCCTTCGCATCTTCATATGCGACAATAAGCATGTCCTATATTTCCTTGCACATATCTAGAGCACATACCTTGAGATAGCCATCTAAAGTAAGTGCAGAATAGAGGCAAGTGATGGCCTCAGCATTTAGCTCTGCCTAGCACACTTCAACTGGCGTCCATTCCCCGAATGGCTTTGGGACTAGATTTCTACCTTCCTTCTTGATGGCAAGGGTGTACTCCTCAGAGATAACATTTCAAAGACAAAAATCAAGAAACTGCAGAAAGCAAGACACGCACATTTTTTAAAACACAAAAGGAACATTTTCAAAAAGAGGGGTCTGGTAGTTGACTGTCTCTGAGAAGATTTATATCTGAATCTCATAGGTGATGCCATTAGTTGTCTCTACGAATATTACTCCTTATGTGGAACTCTGCTCTGATACCAATTATAATAATAGCTACACACAAGAGAGGGTGTGAATTTGGTATATAGTGCAAATCTCATCAAATTAAAAACCAAATTGAGAAAAGTGAACAAGAAAAGTTGATGTGTTGTAACTAAATACACAATTAATTATTAGGTGGTTCAACACTAATGCCTAATCCACCCCTCGGGCTCCACCATATCCCCTAAGTTTAAACTACCCAATCTCCTTTACAAAAGCTAGCGGAGAAAACTTAACTCCTTCGAAGAGGCTGATAGATAAACTATTACACAATTAGGAGCTCCTTCGTAGAGGTTAGTGGAAACACCATAAAACAAAATGATCTTAAACTAGCTTAAAAAAAGAAAACTACCTAAACAAGATCACCAAGCGAAGTTGTCCAAAAAGAATAAAAAGAATATAATTTTGAATGTTTACAACAGAAAAGTCGAAAAGAAATTTGAAGGTTGATCTTAGCTCAAGAGAAGACCCAGAGAGATTGAAAACTTGTCGATTCATTCATTTGAGAACTTCGCTCTTTTAGAGAGACATTTTTTAGTCAGAAAAGCTATCTTGTTATTTAAATAGCCTTTATTTATACTCCTAAAATCCTTGTGGCCGTTTCAGAAGGGTATGGCAAGTGGGGTACTGAAGTGGAAAGTTTAACAGCTAGAATTTTGAATCTACGTACAAATCAAACCGTCTAATGTCAGTATCAAACCGTCAGGTCGCCTACAAACCAGCCATTGCACTTGCTATAAGTGAACCAAACTATCCGATATTTAACTCATCGATCTAATCTTAAGTCTCGCTTTTTTGATAATTTAGTCAAACATCCAATTACAAGTTTTATAATCGGACCATCCAATTTTTCTTGTTTTGATTGTTATATCACTTGGATTGATCAAGTAATAGACAACAAATCTAATGGATAAGATTAAAGTTTTATTTAAGCTCGGTTGAGTCAAAATAATTTGTCTTCTTTACTAGCATATAGATATACGATCCTAATTCTAATTTAATTTGTCTGAGCCAAGATTCTCTTCACTTTTTTTACGTTGTGTTCTATCACCCAGAATGTTGCTCCATCCAGCAATATGATCTTTAACATAAACCTAAATAACTAAGGCTACTCAAAAAAATCCTTTTCTTGTTTTTTTTCCTCTAAGGATGATTTAAGTGATCTCACATCTGTTGGGCGACTCACGGTTTATTATTTGAGATTTAGCAGAATAAACTTAGCCTCATGGCAAGGAGACACAAAGGAAATGAGTGCTACAGTAGCAATAGAACTTGTTTCTAAATTTTCTCAAACACATTGAAGAAGCCAAAAATGAGATCTGGAGTGATGATACTCATTATTGATCATTCACTTCTTAAGCTGCTTTGCATTATCCTTTTTCAACACAACTCTAGCAAAAGGGGAGGATAACTACTTCAACAGCATTTGTACTATGTTGCTCCGGCATGTGATTCCACCAACCTTCATTAGAACAATGGAATTATTAGGAGATGCAACAATTTTTAAGGCCCTATTTGGCACGAGAATCAAAATCAGGACCAAAATGATATTAATTTAAAATCAATAATAATAATAAATATTTTTTTTTAATCATTTTAAACAAATTTTAATATAAAAAAATATTATTTTATTTCACATACTCAATAATTTTCAATAAAAATATCAATTTTGTTTTACATCCTAAATCAAAATACTCTATTCAAGTATTTTGGTCTAAAATATGAAATAAAATTGTTATTTTTATTTAAAATTATTGAGTATGTGAAATAGAATAATATTTTTTATATTAAAATTTGTGTAAAATAATTAAAAAACTTATTTATTATTATTATTGTTTTTAAACTAGTACCATTTTGGTCATCAAGCCAAACAGGGCCTCAGTCTATAATATCATCTACAGGCTAGGGAAACAATTACATTATTGCATAGTATGGAATGTTGATGATGAATACATTGGTGAACAATTAATTGAAAAATTATCCTATATGTGATTTTTCTGATTCTTTCATCTCAATCAATTAAACCATAATTGTAAAGGAACAAGCAACATAGCTTACAAAGCAATCGGGGTATATGTTGTTTGAGCCTATTGATAGAAAACTAGGAAAATATTTTTCGACTTGAATACTTCCATACTAGCAACAAGATGGATATATAGTATTACCTATTAAATTTCCCCATTTAAGATACCTGAAAAGTCTAGTCCTACAAAATAAAAAAATGAGAAGGAAAAGTAGTAAATTTGCATTTCAAAATTAACTTATCAAGCATTTGGTTCAATGTTATCTTGATGTTATATCATATTATCTAAATATCATGAAATGTAGATATCATCCTTTGAGTGGCAATTCTATAATTTCTCAGAAGGATACCTAAAGATGCTATCAAACCAAACAATTAAGCTATGAACATATCATAAATATAAGGTATATCAAATATAAGGAGCATTCAAATCCCTAACCCACTAGGAGCCACACATGTCTATCCTACCAAACATAATATCAAGCCATACATAGTGTCAATTGAACAAACCTACCTAGACAAAATTGTATTTATCTCAAACTTCAATCTTGCATCATCAATTTGGCCTACACATTTCCTCTGATATTGCCCTTTCCAATCTCTATATCAAATCAAACATAACAATCAGTAACCACAAAATCCGAAATCTTCCTGGATATTTCATCAAAAGCCAAAGTGAGAACCTCATCTCCTCCACTAGCTTGAGAAGCCTAGAAGGATCCTTGCTATTCCAGTCCCACAAGACACTCTTTTTCAACCGTGCCACCACTATCACTTCCCCCTCGCCATCGATAATTGGTAGAAAAGGGCGGAACTCTTCATCATTGGGCGAGTAGACAATATCAGGTGCCGCAGAGGGAAAGAGGGCATTATATGCAATATCCCCTGTTCAAAGAAAAAGTTTGTGTCAAATTCAAATCAGATTACAGGGAACAAGAAGGAGATCAAGTGACTTGCATGCACTTGACATAGTCGAGGCAGAAAGGGATTAGAAGGGTGAAGCGATCGGAAAATCGAGAGTTCTTGCAACCGGCCCAAATCTGCTCAACCTGAGAATGAACGAGCGAGCATAAGCTTAAACTAGGGCTTGCTTGTTGATTAGGCAGTAGAAAAGAGGGTTTAGGGTAAGTCGAGTCAGAAAGAGAAGTGAATCGGTACCCTGAATGGCAGTGAAGAATGGACAAGCAGGTGCTTGAGCTGTGCGGATATGGTCGGCGGCAGCGGTGGCTCTGCCACCATGGCCACTTCAGCGGCTGGAAGCGTGAAGCCGTGAACCCCAGGAAAATGGAAATTTGACAGCTCGGACATCCTCTGAAATTTGAGAAATGCTTTGCAACCCCTTCAAATACAAATAATAGGATTCATGCATGTACACGAACAAAAATTCAAATTAAATTTAAATTTTAAAATTATTTATTGAAAATATATCGTATTAAATCGAGGAAACGAAGACGCAGCTTTGTCTAGGGCGATAAACTGCGCAAACTCCGAGATTTGGGCATTCTTTTGCTGATATAAAAATTTATTAAATTTCTTTAAAAAGAAATTTTCAAATTTAAATCTACACTATCAAAATTTTCAGGTGAAGATGAAATTTCAAAAAGAGTAGAGTCAATTTGGGTAGATGCGAGAGTATGTTTTTGTCAGCAAACTTACATATGATTGAATTAGCTGTTTTGACAGCCTAAAACTGTCACACATTTCTTTCATACTTGTTTTGTGGCTCTGTATTTCACAGATGACAGAAGCAGTATCAAGATATTGCATTTTCTTGCATCTGACTTCGCTAACTGTCACACATTTCTTTCGGCGCCGAGCAGTTCCCGGAGAAGGAGAGGAAGAAGACGTGGAGCTTCTTCAACTGGTATTACTTCGCCCTCACCTCCATCTTGCTCCTCGCCGTCGGTGTCCACGTCTACACCGGTTAATTTCTGCCCTGACTCCTCTTCTTCGACTCAAATCTCATCTCCGGCTTCCAACTAGGGTTTTCTTTTTTCTTTTTGAATTATTTTCTCGATGCTGAAAGCCGAGGACATGATCGATTTGGGAGTGATTTCATAAGCATTTCGACAGTCAGGCAGCGGCGTGGCGCGATGCATGGGCAGCGGCGTGGCGCGATGCATGCAAGCTAGAGCGGACGGCTAGAATTCATCATCAGCAAAATGACAAAAGTTTTTTTAGCAGCTCAAAGTTCGGCCTTTATATATAGTATAGATATATATATATATTATTTATTTTATATTATATACAAATCTAAATATGAAATACTAATTTTATTTCACTTCTTATAAAAATTTTACACGTATTTTAATAAAAAAATATAATTTTATTTATATTTAATATAATTCTCAATAATTAAACAACATTATTTTACTTCGTTAAATACTATTATTTAAATAAAAGTTATATAATTGACAGTATTAAATTCAAATACTTTATTATTTAATGAATTACCCTCATAATATTAATATTTAATTGAAATACGCTGATATATTGTCTAATTATTATACACTTTTAGCATTCAATTATAATGTCTTATTATGTAATGAATTAATTTCTACATACAAGTATTCAGTTGAAATATATTAATATATTATTTCATAGTTGTATAATTATAACATTGTGAATTTTTGTATCAAAGTAGACTTAAGAAATTTTTTTTGAAATCTAAATAAAAAATAGTTGAAAGAAAGAATAAAAGAATAATTTAAAATTCATTTAGGTCTAGCAAAATTTATTTTGAGTTTTAAATTCATGGCTAAAGCGAAGAATTTTTAAATTTAGACATAATTGATCTAAATTAAATCAGTAATTAAGTAATGCTAATTATGGTTAATCATGCCAAATGTGAAGAGTTTTGGTGACACGTGGTAAACTCCACGTGATAAGTATCAAGTTGTGTTTTTGAGGATTAGCATGTGAGACAAATGGCATGTGAAAATTAAAAAAAATGAAAAAAAAATTATCAAAAGAGTCGAGAAGAATTCTAGTTCCACCAACCCCATTCTTGAACCTCACCACGAGGGAGAGAGAGAAAGAGAGAGAGAGAGAGAAAGAGAGAGAGAGAGAGAGAGAGGAGGAGGGAACAAAAAAAAAGAATAGCTGGTCTTGCAACAATACTTCTCCCTTCTCAATTTTAACTATCTCATTTAGATAGAAAGTTGAAAACCTACCTTTCATAGCTAATAAAAGGTAAGATAGCTGTAATCAGTAAAATATAAATTAATTTAACATAAGAACTAAATATTTTGAGTTAAAATTTATTTAAAATGATTTGAAGTTGTTTAAATTTAGAGATTGTTATGAACGTTTTATTTCTAAAATGAGTTTTCCTTATAGTTTCTTGGTAGTTTACGATTTATGAACTATTATATCAAATTAATATTGTTTATGGTTCCTTTGTAAGCTCGCGTGATGTGTTATAAAATATAACTTATTAAATAAAATCTTGATTGAACTTCTTTTCGTAATAGACATGTTAAATAATATATAATTTATTGTGTGCGCTACATTACATGTTGCTATATTTAGTTTAATGTGAGTCATATTTGTTTTCTTATCAAAATTAAATATTATTGTCATACATTATAATAGATTTTTTTGTCTGTGTGAATTTGTGAATTGCTAAAACTTATTTATTTCTTTAAATTTTATAAAATTTATCTCGAATATTGATAACCTACTCTACTATAGATTTTTTTTATTAAATTCTTACTTGAAGGGAGAGATCAATTCATGTTCTCATCAGCATAAAACCATTAATGTACTAAAAAGCAAGATGCAACAAGAGATAAGAACCCATAAGACTCTTTTATGGGTTGGTAAATAGAAAGTAAAAATGACAAGAAAATATGGCTTAAGGATGAGCCCATTACATGTTAAAGCAAAGCCCAAAGGAACCAGCTCAAGTGAACTCCTTCAAAGAGAGGCCAATGAAAGCCCCACCATAAAAGGCTTGGAATAGAGGCCCATCAAATAGGGCCCAGCGTGATACACTTTAGTCACAATGGGGATCATAAGGCCCAATCTGCAAAAAGCCCAACTAAAAAGTAGTAGCACCACAAATATGTCTTCTGCAGCCGGTTCAATAAAAGCCTAATATAGAGGTACCCAAATTAGTGCATTAATAATAATAAGCTTGGCCTACTATATGAGGAGAGGAAAGGCCCACAAGCTACATCCCAACACCAAGAAACGGAAAGTCCCATGGAGAATGAAGCCCAACCTGATAACCCAACCTGAACAGATACCAAGCAAACCCATTATCAAAAATCTGACCGTAGCCCAGAAATTAATGGAGCCCATGCAGAATACGCTGAAGTATAGCTCATGAACAAAGGCTCAGAATACCAGAAATTAGCCAAAGGCCGAAAACAAAATATTGAGCCCACACATGACAAAGGCCCAAAATAAAGTCTTGAAAGAGAGGGCCCACCAGGAAAAGAAAAAGGGGGAGACCCAAAAGGCCGAAGCCCTTATTTTTTTTCCTTTTCTTTCTCCCTTATTTCTTCCTCTCCTTCCTCATCCACTTCCTTTGCCCCGGCCTCTACCTATGGAACTCTATCACTAGATTCTCCTAAATCTAAAGATTTAGTAATCGATCCATCTGGAGATATTATCTATATAGGGAAGATTGTCATTCTTTATATGATTATAGAAATTTACACAACCTTCAAAATAATAACAATATTCAGATTTGTAATCTTTGTATATAAAAGTCCACTCCACATCTTGATTCACCAAAGTGATTTGACACAAATGATTTTTTTGCTGGGAGCTAGTTGGAGGTTCAGTTTTAGCCTAAATCGGCCCATTAACTTCATCAAGGGGAGAGGGTAAGGTTGGGCTATGAGTAGATAATTCAGTCTCAAGGGAAGGCCCATTTACTATTAGAGAGGGTGATTTGCTATTAGGAGATTATACTCTTGCAATTACATTTTGATGGGGGTTTAGAGCCCCATCCAAAGGATGAATGATTAAATTTGGAGGGTTGGGCCTTGATTTGGGGTTTTAAGGCTTGCACGGATTTGAAGAAATAAGTTGCAAATTGGAGGAATGGCGTGAGATTGAGGTAGGTTAGCAGCCATGAGGTTATCATGAGAGGTTGGGCCTTGTGGAGAAGTTGGTGATATGCAATGAACAGGACTTTATATCCCTTCTAGGGCTTGGGGGAAAATAGAGATAGATGGTGATTGGGCTAGGGGGTCGACATCAGGATTGGCCTCATCTTGACCCGGAGAGGAATTTGGGGGTATAGGATTTGATGGCTTGCTTTAGGGCTTTATGGGTCAACTATGGTCTATGATTTTGTACGGGACTCACCACATTGGAGTTTTTCTCCACTACCATGGTTGGGTTTATAACCTTCTAAAGAATAGGGTGTTTGAAGTAACATGCCTGAATCGAACGTCCAAACTTAAAGCAGTAACTGTAGTAGAAAGGCCTTTCTCTCTGTGGACTTTTTGTTAGAATCCATTTTGGTGCCAATAAAGATAAAAATTTCTGTAGGGTATGCTCTTCTAGCATCCAAATCTATTAATATATAAGCCATAGAACGTCTAAAAAATTTGAAGTAGAGCCATCCACTTGTAGAAGTGTATCATAGATGGAAGTCAGAGATTTTAAATAGTCTTAAAATTCTATTAGTAGACCATGGAAAGCTAGCTAAAGTGTAGAAAATGGTGACTCTTGGCCTGAACGAAATTCCACTTCTCATTTCCAAATACAAAGAGAAAATTTGTTCACATATTATGTGCCTACTTGTCTAACTCTAGTGAGGTCAGCTTCATTACTAAAATATATATGGATATGTGTTTGATCATAGAGGCCTATGTTCACTTTCCCAAGCAATTTTAAAGAGTCAAAAAATTCCAAATTGCATTCATATAGGATCTAGATCTACCAAATTTTCCTACAACAGTATTATTAAAGGGTTTTGCCATACTAACTACTTTGTTCTGCATAAAATCAAATAATGGCACCCCATTAATAAAGGTAGCTTCTCTAAAAACTTTATATTCTAACTTTAAAGTGAACTGGTTTGGATGAATCAGAGAGAGCTTGGGTGAAGGATTTACCAGGAGTGGCACCTATATTCGGTGAAGTTCCATTTGGTTCTGACTTAACAGAAGCTGCTGGGCTACTTGAGTTTATGGGCCTACCTGGCCTACTGGGATTTTGGATTGAACTTTTAAGCACTTCAGGCCCATTTAGGTCTGGCCCAAGGTTGACTTGAGGCATAGGAAGGCCTTGGCCTACTACTGAGAGGCACAAGGCCCGCCTGTTCCCCCTGGTGAGCTACCTGCCAGCCTAGGAATTGAGTTTCCTTTACTCGACCCACTAAGAGGGAGGAAAGAGATGTGAGGTCCTTCATGGGGGCCAGGTTTCCATGAAGGGAAGTGGGGCCCATGGAAGAAGTGTGGGGTGACGTGGTCCACACATAGAGAAGAATACGTGCTGCTGAGATCTCGCGCCCACCTGGAGTTGCCGGTATCCTCGACGATGCATCGATGTCTTCCGGAGAGCACTGCAAAGCCTCTGGAGTAGGAGGCATGGAGGAGGACGAAACTAAGAAGTCTGCCAGAAGACTTGTGATTTTTCCACCCAGGTGGGTGGCATGCAGGCGCTGGGAATCGAAGGGGTTCACCGGAGAGTACAGCGGCAACACCCTCCATAGTGCAGAATAGAAAACAATTCTGCCATTATCAGCAAAAGGGGGCCAGTGCAAGCTGAGGGGGAGGATCTAGGAAGCTAAAGGCCGTTATCCACCTGCGGCCTTGGTCCCTCACAAATCTTAGAGAGAGAAGCTCTCCCTCTAAAATTTTAGAAAGAGAAAGAGTACTAATTTCTAACAAATCAGAATAATTATTTTTTCGAACATTTAGTTAACTGGATATATAATGAATCAATTTCTAATTGCGTGTATTCAATTTAAACTTATTATTATAGCAAAGAAACTATATAATTACTAGTATTAAGTTAAATTATAATGGAATTTATCGAATCAGTCTTTAAAAGAATATATTTAATTAACATATATTGATATATCACTAAATAGTAATATAATTACTGGTATTGACTTAAAATATATTAATTTCGATTGAATTGGTGCCTAAACACATGTATTCAGTTGAAATACGTCGATATATTGTCAAATAATTGCATAGTTACTTCTATTCAAATGAAATATATGAATAGGCATGGAATCGATCTCTAAATTTGTGTATTTAGTTGAAATACATCAATACAATAATAAATAAATATAAAGCTATCTGTATTCTATTAAGACATGTTGGCATGTAGTGAATCTGTATTTAAATTTAGTTTTCCGGCTATATATGTTGATAAAAAATTAAATAGTTATATAATTGTAGATATTCATACAAAATAATTTCATATATAACGAATCATTCTCCAAATATATGTATTCTATTTAAATTTATTAATATAGTAATAAATAATTATATAATTACTGCTATTCCATAAAAATATATTAATATGCAATAAATTAAACTCTAAAAGCATTACGTTAGTTGAAATAGATTAATTTATTCTTAAACAATTGTATAGTTATCAATATTCAACTAAAATACTGTGATATGAGTAGAGTTTCTTTCTACATATAAGTAATTAGTTGAAATATGTCGATATAATAATGAATAATTACACATATATTAGTATTTTATTCAAATATGTTGAAATAATCTTAAGCAGTTATACAATCACAAATATTCAGTTGAGCTAATGAAAATACAATGAATTAATTTCTAAATATGTGTATTAATTTTAAATTCATCGATATAACATCGAACATTTGCAAAAATAAGAATATTCAATTAAATTATATTAATATGTAATGAATCAGTCTTTAAAAGTATATATTCAGTTGAGATGCATCAATATTTCATCAAATAACTATATAATAATTAGTATTCACTTAAAATTTCGTAATATCTATTTTATTAGTTTTTAAATATGTGTATTCAAATAAAATACATCGATATATTATTAAATAGTTATATAACTACTTTTATTCAATTAAATACATTAATAGGTATCAAATTGTTCACTAATGTGCATATATTAAGTTGAAATACATCGACACATTGATAAATAATTATAAAATTATTAATATAATATTAAAATATCTTGATATATAAATAATTATTATCTAAATACTAGTATTCAACTTAAATACTTCAAAAAATAGCATCTAATAATTTTAGAGTTGAAAATATTCAGTTTTTTTTTCAGTTAGATAACTTAATATGTTAAGGATTGATTTTGATATGAGTTTATTCATCTTAAATTTGTCGATTAATAAAATTATATTAATAGACCTCGGTATATAACGATTCACAATCTAAATGCTAGTATTCTATTCAAATAAAATAAAATAGTATCAAATAGTTGCATAAATGCAAATAATCAGTTAAACATAACTAAACATATAATTAATCAGACTCTAAATACATATATTCAATATAAATTTATCGATATAACACTGGCTATTATATAATTACTAGTATTCTGTTAAGTTATATTGATAAAAAATAAATCATCACTAAAGATATGTATTCAATTAAATACAATGATATATATCATGATATAAGTGTGCAATGTCTGTTATTCACAAAAAATACTTTAATATTTGTTGAATTGGTCTTTGAATATTTATATATTCAGTTAAAATATATTGATATATCATCACATAGTTATATAACTCCTAATATTAACTTTATACTATAATCTATATTGAATTGATCTCGAAATATAAGTACTAAGTTGAAATAGCTTGATATATCATGAAATAGTTGTATAATTACACATATTCTATCAAACTTTATTAATATATATTAAATTAGTTTCTAAATATGTGTATTTAGTTGAAATTCATTGATGCAATAATAAATAGTTGCAAAACTGTCAATATTCTATTAAATTATATTGGTATGTAATGATTGGTGTCAAATGTAAGTATTCCATCAAAATATATTGAAATAGGTTCACATAGTTGTATAATTCTGGATGTTCACTTCAAAATATTTTATATGTAATAAATCAACCTCTATTTGTGTGCATTATATTTAAAGTTAGGGTAAATAGCATCTGGGTCCCTCTAGTTTGGTCGTATGTGCAAACAGGTCCTTCAAATATTTAAATGTAGCAAACTGATCTTCTAGTTTGATGAAATGAGCATATAGGTCCTTGGGCCGTAACAGATGTTAGAAATTTCTCTCTCCTCCCTGCATCTCAACTCAACAAGGCGACGGACTGCAGTCACCCAATCGCCGACGCTGCTCCCAGCTAGCTCCTCGCCCGGCCACCACCGCCCCATCCACCAAACCAGTCATCTCCGCCGCCGCCTCCCCCTCCACC
>JAEMOT010004159.1:8473-37105 GCA_019297695.1 Apostasia ramifera | reverse complement strand
CGCCGCCGTCGCCGCCCTGGCCTCCCCATCCCGGTCCCCACCCGCGCTCTCACACGCTGCGCAGCCGCCGGGGTCCGGCGGCGTCGCCTGTGCGCTCGGGATGAGAGAGAGATGCAGGGAGGAGAGAGGGGGAGGAGAGAGAAAGTGATTTCTAACGTCTGTTACGGCCCAAGGACCTATATGCTCATTTCATCAAACTAGAAGACCAATTTGCTACATTTAAATATTTGAGGGACCTATTTGCACATACGACCAAACTAGAGGGACCCAGATGCTATTACCCTTAAAGTTATTAATATAATAGCAGATAGTCTTATAATTATCAGTATTCAATTAAAATACATTGATATGCAATGAACCAAACTCTAAAAGCATGCTTTCAGTTGCAATAGATTGATATATTATTAATAGATGCATAATTGCTAGTGTTTAATTAAAATACTCCAATATGATTCGAATTAGTCTCTAAAATCATATATTTAGTCTATATGATAACGAAAAGTTACAAAAACATCAGTATTCTATTAAAATACCCTAATTATAATAAATTAAAATCTAAATACTAGTATTCTATCATATACTTTTAGATAATATTGAATAGCTATATAAATTGAAATATTATGTTAAAATATTGGATATATAACGAACTCGTCTCTAAATGTGCGTATTCTACTGAAATTATTTGATATGACAACAAATATAATTATTAATATTCATTTAAATTACAGTGACATGAACCAAATCGGTTTTTAAAAATATGTATTCAATTGAAATACATCAATGCTCTCCATGAAATATTTGTGTAACTATTAGTATTCATTTGAACTACTTTAATATCTACTGAATTGATCTCTAAATATGTATAATCCATTAAAATAGGCTAATATATTATCAAATAGTTGTATTATTATTTTTATATCGCTAAAATACATTGATATCTGTTGAATTTCTCTCAATGCGTATACTCATTAATATAGAAATGAATTGATGTAATTGCTTGGATTTATAATATATTGATATGTCGTCTATTGAACTATAAATGCAAGTCTTCAATTAAAATAGATTAATATATTAACAAATAGTATTATAATTACTAGTATTTAGTTAAAATGCCTTTATTTGATTCGAGTTGAACTCTATTTGAGAGTATTCAGTTGAAATACACTAATATGATAATAGATAGTTAAAAAAAAAATCTGTATTTTGTTAAAATACTCTAAGTTCTAATGAATCAGAGTCTAAATGCCAATACTCTATTCAAATATATATTGAAATAATATCGAATAGTTGCACAATTACGCATATTCAGTTAAAATAACTAGATATGTAATAAGTCAGTCACTAAAAGCATACATTCACCATAAATTTATAGATATAATAACAAATATTTGTTTGATTAAAGTATATTGATATGTAAAAATTTAGTCTCTAAAAGTATATATTCAGTTAAAATATATCTATATATAATCAAGTAGTTATATAGTTATTAGTGTTTATTTAAAATACCTTAATATCCATTGAATTAGTCACCAAATACATATAATCAATTGAAATAAATCAATACATTGATAAATAGTTATAAAAATATAAATATTTTATTAAAATTTCTTGATATGTATCTAATCATCGTAAAAATGCTAATATTGCACTCACATACATTAAAATAATATTGAATTATTGTAAGTTTAAAATATTCAAATAATTTTCAAGTTTAATGCCCGAGATTAGATGGCCTAATGCCAACATGAAAGCCGAACCCAAAAGGCCGAAGTCTAAAGCTATAAGGCTGATGACCAAAGAAGCCTAAAAGGCCTGAGCTCTAAACTAGAAGGCCTAACTTAAAGGCTCAAGTCTGAAGCTCGAACTCTCAAGCCCAAATCCCGAAGCCCAAAGACCAAAAGCTCAACGACAAAAGGTCAAAACCCAAGACTGAGGCCGAAAGCCCGATGGTCGAAGCTCAAACCCAAAGCTTAAGTCCCAAATCCCAAAGCCCAAAGATCGAGCCCTAAAGACCATAGCTCGAAGTACGGACATTTGATTGCGTTTTAAAGTAATACATATAATTATACATCTTTTTGTTAGTATATCGATCAATTTTAAGAGAATAGGCTCTTTTAGAGATAGATTTATGACATATCAATGCAATTGAGTTGAATAGTGATATTTTTGCGGCTATTCATTGCATTCCGATGAATTCAAGTGGAGTACAAGCATATAGAGTACGATTCATTGCATAATAAGTTATTTTAACTGAATACATGCAATTGTGAGAGTATTCAATTAGTTTTTAATGTATTTGAAGAGAATATATGCAATTAGGTTTTAATCTTGTCTATATAAAAGTTTTTTAACATAATACTCTAATTACAAACCTAATGTTTCTACAATTACACATCTATTGGTCAGTATATCGATTAATTTTAAGAGAATAGACTTTTTTAAGATCTGATTTATGACATTAATAAATTTGAGTTAAATAGTGATGTTTTTTTACAGCTATTCATTGAATTACATTGAATTCAAATGGAGTACAAGTATTTAGAGTACGATTCATTGTATAATAAGTTTTTTAACTGAAGACAAGCAATTGTGTGAGTATTCAAATAATTCTTATTGTATTTGAAGAGAATATATGCAATTTGACTTTAATCACGTCTATATGAAGATTTTTTAACATAATACTCTAATTACAAATCTAATGTTTGCTATATTGATGTATTTCAATCACAAAATGATATTTGGCAATCTATTAGGGATATTTAATTGCATTTTAATGTAATACCTATAATTATACATCTTTTTATTAGTATATCAATAATTTTAAGAGAATAGACTTTTTTAGGGACTGATTTATGATATATCAATGAATTTGAGTTGAATAATGATGTTTTTGCAGCTATTCATTATATTACGTTGAATTCAAGTGGAGTACAAGTATTTAGAGTACGATTCATTGCATAATAAGTTATTTTAACTGAATATAAGCAATTGTGCGAGTATTCAATTAGTTTTTATTATATTTGAAGAGAATATATGCAATTTTACTTTAATCTTATCTATATAAAGATTTTTTAATATAATACTCTGATTACACACCCAATGTTTGCTATATTATTGTATTTCAGTCGAAAACTGATATGTGGTGATCTATTAGGGACATTTGATTGAGTTTTAATGTAATACCGATAATTATACATCTTTTTATTAGTATATTGATCAATTTTAAGAGAATAGACTCTTTTAGGGACTGATTTATGACATATCAATACAGTTAATTTGAATAGTAATATTTTTGCCACTATTCATTGCATTACGTTGAATTCAAGTGGAGTACATGCATATAGAGTACGATTCATTACATAATAAGTTATTTTAATTGTATACATGCAATTATGAGAGTATTCAATTAGTTTTTACTTTATTTGAAGAGAATTTATGCAATTAGATTTTAATATTGATTATATAAAGGTTTTTTAACATAATACTCAGATTATAAACATAATGTTTCTATAATTACACATCTATTGGTCAATATATCGATCAATTTTAAGAGAATAGGCTCTTTTAGGGTCTAATTTATGACATATCAGTAAATTTAAGTTAAAAAGTGATGTTTTTGTAGCAATTCATTGCATTATGTTGAATTCAAAAGGAGTACAAGCATTTAGAATACGATTCATTGCATAGTAAGTTATTTTAACTAAATACAAGCAATTGTGTGAGTATTCAATTAGTTTTTATTATATTTGAAGAGAATATATGCAATTTGACTTTAATTTTATCTATATGAAAGTTTTTTAACATAATACTCTGATTACACATCTAATATTTGCAATATTATTGTATTTCAGTCGAAAACTGATATGTGACGATCTATTAAGGACATTTGATTGTGTTTTAATGAATTACCTATAATTATACATCTTTTTATTAGTATATCAATCAATTTTAAGAGAATATGCTCTTTTAAACACTAATTTATGATATATTAATACAGTTGAGTTGAATAGTGATGTTTTTGCTGCTATTCATTGCATTACGTTGAATTCAAGTGGAGTAGAAGTATTTAGAGTATGATTCATTGCATAATAAGTTATTTTAACTGAATACAAGCAATTGTGTGAGTGTTCAATTAATTTTTAATGTATTTACAGATAATATATGCAATTTGACTTTAATCTTGTCTATATGAAGATTTTTAAACAGAATACTCTAATTAAAAACTAATGTTTGTTATGTTGATCTATTTCAATCGAAAATTGATATTTGGCGATTTATTAGGGACATTTGATTGCGTTTTAGTGTAATCCCTAAAATGACAAATCTATTTATCAGTATATTGATCAATTTTAAGAAAATAGACTCTTTTAGGGTCTGATTTATGATATATCAATGTATTTGAGTTGAATAGTGATATTTTTACAGCTATTACGTTGAATTCAAGTAGAGTACAAGTACTTCGAGTACGATTCATTACATAATAAATTATTTTAACTGAATACAAGCAATAGTTTGAGTATTCAATAAGTTTTTTTTGTATGTGAAGACAATATATGCAATTTTACTTTAATCTTACCAATATGAATATTTTTTAATATAATACACTGATTACACACATAATGTTTGCTATATTATTGTATTTCAGTCGAAAAACAATATGTGGCGATATATTAGGGATATTTGATTGCGTTTTAATATAATACTTACAATTATGTATTTTTTTTATTAGTATATCAATCAACTTTAAGAGAATATGCTCTTTTACGGACTGATTTATGACATATCAATTAATTTGTATTGAATAGTTATTTTTTGGCAGCTATTCATTGAATTACATTGAATTCAAGTAGAGTATAAATATTTAGAGTACGAGTCATTGCATAATATGCTATTGTTAACTGAATCCAAGCAATTATTTTTTTTTTATAGCAAAGACAAGCCACTTAAAATATCTCTAAGAATACAAACTTTGTTTTTTTTTTTAGGTTCAAAATACTGCAAGTTTTACATAGTTTAAATTGGTCAATAGAAGATTTAAGATAAGTGAAAGTGACAGTTGAAAGCTGAAATTTAATATATTAGTTTGAAAAGCATAAAATCATCACATCACCGCCCATGGATGCAATAACAGGAACTTCAGAGAATCATCTTCCCAGTACTAAACTAAATTTGTAACTGTTGACGTAGGATGTGGGGATCCCAGGAAACACCGAAGAGAGAGAGTTCCGGAAGACGGCGGCGCGCAATGAGGGTGAGCCTGTTAACGGAGGCTCAGGGGAGAGATTCAGTCCGAAGCAACCAGAAAAGCACACAGAGATTTAAGGTGGTTCAGGGAGGAAACCCCCTACGTCCACCGGTCGATCAGTCAAGGTATTTTACTAAAGTCAAAAGATAGCCCTGAAGGCTTGTACAATGCTTTCTTTTAGAAAAGAAGGAGGAGGAGAGGAAGAAGAAAAAGAAGTAGCTCCTTGGTTCTAGCTTTCCTCCCGGCGGATGAGAAAAATCCCTCCCTTCTCTTGTATGTGTGTCTTGGTCCCAATCACCCCTTTTCTGGCTGAGACTGTTCAACGGTTTTTATAGCCGTTGGGCGGGTGTAGCTTTACCCTGGTTTTCCGGAGGAAAGGTGATGGATGAGCTCCGAGCGCCGCTTATCTGTCACTGGAGAGATCTGCCGCTGTACGGGGATGTAAGGATCCTTTAATGTTGGTACTTTTCTGGGGAAGAGTGTCTGTACGGAAATCGGCGGGGTTAGGTGAGGTTTGATTGTGACAGGCGTTACCTCGTACCTTCGTGCCCGGGGTTATGAGGGATTATCCTGGATCGTCGTGGACGATGGTTGATTGAATCCTCGTGCCCGAGGTTTGACCTGGGTTAATGGTCCTGCAAAATTGGAAGTTGAATCAACAAACCAATCAAGTACAGGCCTGTCAGGCACCACGTGTTCGGCCAGGATGTAGCGCAGGAGCCACGTGTTAACATCAGCCCCCCGCATTGTCAGGGCGCGAATATTAATATGGGTCCTGGAATGCGAACCGTCGCGAAGGTGGATGCGCTGCCCAAGGTCTGCAAGGATAAGATGGGGGCGGAGTCTGCCGCTTCGCATTCTATTCTTCCTTTATCTGTTGAACTCTGCAATAGTGTGAGTGCTTCCCGCAGAGATGGCGGAGAGGAAGTGGAAGACCGCCTCCGGCTTCTCAAAAAAAAGAGCTGGAGCGCCTCCGGCCGACGTCCCTTTAAAGAAGAGTTCTACGGAGGTACCTGGAGGGGGGTCGGAGCCGTCGCGGGCAGAAGTTCCCACGGCTAAGGTAGTCGCTGCCTTGGTTCAGACACTGGAGTCTCTTTAGGGCCCGGCGAGTGCGGCGGCCGCGGAAATGGTGGTGGAAATTTCTGATTCTCCTGTCAAGCCACCTCCGAAGGCAAAAGGTGTGCGGGAGGTGGCTTTGGTGGGAGAGACGGCCACCGGGGAGAAGCTGGCACCAGGGAAGGTTCTGGTGAAGGATGAAGAACTTGGGCGGCTTCTGCCCAGGTTTGGAGTTTCTTCAGTAAAGAATCTGGAGGGGGGTCCCCTGGTGATTTGCAGACCTGCTTCAGGTATGTTAGCTCCTGCCCCTGAGAAGAAAGAGAAACCCTTCTCCCTCTCTCTCCCTCCGTTAGATTTTGAGGGGAAGAGAGAGAGAGGGAAGAAAAGTACAGAGGAGGAGGGTTCCAATCTGGAGGAAGGGACCCAGGGGAAGAAGGAGAAGATCCTTGTCGCCGCCCCTGCAGGTACTCCTGGCATTGAAGGGCCAGGAGATAGGATGGAGGAGGCGGCGAAGGAGAAGGGGGAGATTTTCCCGGCTGCCCCCAGTGCTAAAATTGGAGAGATCTGGGGCACGCTGGGAGACTGCCTAATTGAGATCAGGCGGGCGGAGGAGAAGACCTTGGGGAACACCTCTGAGATTCTGAAGATGGTAAAGTCCCTGAAGGGCAAAGAGGTAGCAGAATCCCGCTATCTTCGGAAAATAGGGGACTTGGAGGATGCTTTGTCCCAAGTCACAAAGTGTTCTCTGAGTAATCAGAAGGAGGAGTTAGAGGGGCTGCATCAGCTGGAAAGTAGGTTGGCCTCTTTAGCCCAGGTTAATGCGGAGTGGGCCAATAAAAGTGAGATTGCGAGGGGAGAGTTCAACCGCAATCTGGCGAGTGTGAGCCAGGCCCACTCTGCCCATGTCAGAGACCTCCAAAAAAGGATAAAGGATTTGGACGATGATAGGGAGGCTTTGAGGGAGGAGAGAAGGAGGTTAAGGGAGGAACTGACTAAGGCCAGGGAGGCCTTGTCAGGGGCGAAAGAGGCGGCCTCCGAAGCTTGTCGCCGGGAGGAGTTGCTGAAATCTGAGATTCGCTCTCTGCGAGCCTTGGTGGAGAACAGCTCCGGCTGGCGGGGGCGACGCATGGAGGACCTGGAAGAAGCGGTGAAGAGGGCGGTGAAAGTTGTCAGCGCCTCGCCGGTGGGTCGCCATACGCAGCATCAGGCTGCCTTTGATGCTCTTCTGCAGACATTGGTTGATGCAGGTACCTTGAACCAGGAGAATATCAGGGACCCAACGGTTCTGCCCTTTTGTGGTCCTAAGGGGCCAGACAGGTTCTTCGACGCTGGGAGTTGTCGCCCAGATGAGACTCCTTCCTCAAGGTCCTACGCGGGTTGGGGAGGTTGGCCTTCTCTGCGCGGGGACTCGGGAGAAAGCCCTGCGACCCCTCTGGAAGCCAGGTGGCTAGGCCGGTGCGACCCTCCTGGAAGTCAGTAGCAGGGGCGCCAGCTGAGCCAGGGGTGACGGGTCTTCCTCCTCAACCAGCTCCTCAGACTAACGGCGTAATCTTCTCTTCTTGCCGCACCTGAAGGATCTATTTTTCGGATGAACAACCTGCAGGATGTTGACAGAGAAGGAGAGGAGATCTTAGGGAGGAGCCCTGGTTAAGAGGTCTGAATTCATCAGGCCTGGTGTTTAAGTTCTGAAGCCTTGTATCTTTTTTTGTTTTTCCTGTACTTATGAGAGGAACGTGTGAGGACAAAGAGAGAAAATATATCAAATTCCATCATTTAATGAAAATGCAGTTTTCATTTTTCAAGAATCTATTTTGTGGATGAATTCTCCTGTATGCTTCCTTTTCGTGTTCTGAACCACGAAGTTTTTAGAAGAAAATACATGAATTCATAAGTAAAAGATAAAGAACTCCAAAAGGCAAAGTAAAACGCTTAAGTAAAAGAGATGGGAAAGCTCTCTGAACCTTCGTGCACGATATATAGATATCGAACACAAGGAAAAAAGGCGATCTTCGAACCCTCGTGCACGATATAAGAATACCGAACACAAGGAGAAGGAAAATAAGGGTAACCCTCGAACCCTCGTGTACGATATATGAATACCGAGGACGGCGAAAAGGCGGGATGGAGAGGAGTGGTGCCTCGCAAACCGCGCATCGCTTTGATTCCCGCACACCGCTTCGATTTCCGCGCGCCGCTGCGCTGCTGCGCTGCTGCGCTGCTGTGGCTCCTGAGATTGTCAGAAGGAACGGGTGGTCAGAGGATGTTCGCATGCTAATCCAGGAGATCAGACGGTCGGGAGGCAAAAGGCCGCGCTCGTCCCCTATAAACGGCTGTCTGAGCGGGAGCTTCTCCTTCCTTTCGAAAAAACCCTAAGTTTCTGAGAGAGAAGAAAGAGAATACCTGCCCCGCTCACTTGAAAGGGAGGACCGAGCGAAAAATAGGAGGAAGAGAGATTGAGTGGGCCGACCTGGCCGAGCGGTTTCAGAGAGATAGCAGTTACCAGGAGTCCCTCATGGTGGAACATGAGGTGCTCAATACAACCAAAGGGTTCAGGGGGAACTCTTGTCTGATGGTCATCCCGCCTACCTCCGACCTCCGGCCAAACAGGCCCCCTGAAGGGGCGGTGTGTGTGTACAGGGCCCAAGTAGAGTACGGCTTGATGATGCCGTCGCAACCGGAGTTCAAAGAAGTTCTGAACTCATTTCAACTTGTACCGGCGCAACTTTCTCCCAACGCTATCGCCTACATCTACTCCTTTCTGAAGCTCCTACAAGCCAGGGGAATAGCGTGGAGTCTGGTTTTGTTCAGGAGTTTGTTTAGTTGGATGGCAGTGCCGGGGTATGGGGGGTGTTTGGCCTTGCGGTCGAGGTCGAGGAAGGCGATGTTCTGGGGAGCTAGCAGTTCCCACTCTGACTGGAGGGATTTCTACTTCTTCGTTGGCTGAGATCTAGGGATCCCCTTGACGCCAGGAGTTTGCCCTGCTGAGTTCATCGGCGATCCTCAATGGACGGCGGGGGCGTCGGCCCAGAGGGACCTGGAAATTCTGAAAGGGCAGAACTGGCCCTTGAAGGATTTCCTGAGGTTGGTGAAGAATGATGTATCCCTGTATGCAAGATCGCAGGGATACACCATCTTCAAGGAGATTACTCCTCCTTCCGGAATAGTACTGATGAGGAGGGCCAGGAGGGGGCAGCCCCCGGCGACTCAACTCAGCAAGCAGGTAGTTGAGGAGGCAGGGGAAGAAGAAGTGGAAGTTCCAGAGCCTGTCTGCGGCGGGATATCTATTGATGTGGTATCCTTGCCGGACGACTCTGGAGACGATAAGAAGACTTTGGCTGAGGTGATGGAAGAAACAGGTAAAGGAAATGAGCCCGCTTCCTTGGCCAGGTCTAAAGTGATCCCCAAAGCTGCCGCGGGGATTACCATAGGAAAAAAGGGGGGCCAAGAAGAGGCGGCCGAAGGTGGCGCAAAAAAAGAAATGGTGGAGGTGCCCTGCCCAGGAAAGGAAGTAGTGGTCGCCCCTTCCCAGGTTCTGGTCTCCCTTGAAGCCCCTAAGAAGAAGAGAGGGCCCTCTGAAGAGAACAGCCTGGAGCCCCCTCTAAAAAGGGGAAAGAGTGACAAAGAGGGGGGGGGGTACCGATGAGGAGCGCGAATGGGGGAAGAGTGTGGAGCCCCCGTTGTGCCGAAATTTTATCGGGGAATTTGCAGGCGAGGGGTCAAAGTTCGTCGTGAGCGCGACGGAAGCGAAAAGAAAGATGATCATCACTTCCGACCAATCTTCGAACCTGTTCAATCCGGTTCGAGGAGACCTAGGCTTGATCTTGGCGGGGGGTTTGGCGACCAAGGCGCTGGAGGAAGCAGTTGAGAAGACCTCCACAACAGACCTCTTTGCTCAGGTGTCCAACAGAGTGGCGACGGTAAGGACTCTCTCTAACCTTTCTGGCTATCTTTTGCAGATGCTGATCTTGCCTCTTTTGTAGGTGCTTGCCCGTTTGCCCCTGATTATGAACAGGGCCCTGCGGGTGGAGGAGCAGATGATAGATCAAACCGGCCAGTTGCACTGCAAAGATGCGGAAATTGAAGCTTTAAAGCTTCAACTGGCGGCGGAGTCTTCTAAACATGCTGCCCTCCAGGAGGAATTTGCCGTTTATAAGTCTGCCATGAGTGCACTGAAGGCAGACAATAAAGCTTTGCGAGAGAAACTGAGTAAGGCTGATGAGGATAAGGAGGTTGCTGTCGCGAGTAGCTCTATCGCGGCGGTGGAAGCCTACAAAATGAGCTTACCTTGCAGGAAAGAAAGGTTAGATGGGATCAGGCGGGCCTGGGAAGGATTGGCCTCCACTTTGATCCAAGAAGGCGAGGTTAAAGCTGTCGTCCTTGGAAAACTGGACCCTTTCCCTTGTATGGCCGTAGATCCAATTTATAAGGAGGAAGGATTTGACTTGACCGATGACACCATCCAACAGTTTTTTGACCTTTTGGATGGAATCAGTGAAGGTTAATCCTTTTCCTTATAAAATGATGTAACCCTTTTTGTAATTTTTTGAAAGATGAATAAAAAGAAAGTTTGTTTATCACATACCTGTTTATTCTGCCGTCTATGTGTATGTACCTGTTTATAGGATTTAAGATATCCAGGCCGGTTCTGAGGAAAACTCATAGGTTCCCTGAATCTTGTAATAGATGGGCTCAAACTTGGATGACAATAAGCTTTTGAGCCGCACGGTAGTTGGCTTTAAGTTTGGAACTTCCTGAAATCCATAGGGGAAGAAGTGTATTGTGATAGACAAAGTGAATCCCGCCCAAAAGGTGTTTTCGACCCAATGCCACAGGGACTGAGAGTCTTATACATCGTGCACGATGTTTGTACTTGTGGCAAGGGTTAACCTCGGGGATCCCCTTTATTAGAGTTATAGACATTACCTTGTAAACCTGCACAGGAAAGAAGTATTGATAATAGTGGAGATCCTGCCTGGAAGAGTTATCTGACCCAATGCCGAAAGGACTTGTTCGTCTGAAACGTCATGTATGACGTTTGTACTTAAGGCAAGGGCTGACCCTCTTGGAGTGGCAGTTATCCTGGTGGGAAGCGAAGGCACCCTGCTTAGGGGGGACCTGTATCTTGTTCGATAACAGGGACAGCCCTAAGGTTACGAGCAGGCCCTCAGACCCTCCGCTGGCCAGATGGGCTTATGGAAGGGTCCCAGATGTTTGTAGGAAACCCTGCCTGCCAGGCGCTACCAGGCTTGATGATCACCGTATTAATGAAAGTTAGTGAGTATCCTCGTGCATGAGGTTTGACTCCTCGGGCACGAGGTATGAGTTTGAGTTGAGATCATACCTAAGCGACACTATGATCGAAGTATGTATATAGATGTGTCTCTGTATATAAGAACCACTTGCCATGAGTATGTTTGGAAATATGAAGCCTTCCAAAATATAAAGAAGTCTAGGTCGAGAATAAAGCCAGGATTTGGCTTTGGAATCCTCTATAAATGAATCCCTAGAATGAATCTGTACAAATGAAGAATACCAAGATGGACAAGCGAGAGATTTATGCGAAAAACTTCTTCAGGTCATCCCCACTCCAACTCCTGGGGATCTGAGTACCCTCCGCTGTCATAAGGTAGTAAGCATTCGGCCCAGCAACTTCGCGCACGATGTAAGGGCCTTCCCAATTTGGCTCAAGCTTGGGAACCCCTAGATTGCTGCCGGCGAGTAGCCGCCGCTTGAGAACTAAGTCACCCTGATTGAGAGTTCTGGGGATGACCTTTCGGTTGTAATATCGTTCTACTCGACGCTTATGCTCAAGGCGTTTCAGTGCGGCTAGCTCTCTTTTTTGCTCCAGGAGGTCTAAGTCGACCCTTCGTGAATTATCATTTTCGTCCACCCAAGTTTGCAAAGCCTCGAGTTCGAAACTGGCAGCAGCTTCTATTCTGGGGGAGAGGTGTTCCAGCTCAACTGGTATAACAGTGTCCATCCCAAATGAGAGGGAGAAGGGGGACTCTTGAGTAACCTCGGATGGGGCTGTATTATAAGCCCAGAGTGCTCCTAGTAACTCTTCCGGCCAGCGGGCTTTTGCGCCGTCTAGGCGTTTCTTCAGAATATTCAGGATGTTCTTGTTGGCAGCTTCCGCCTGGCCGTTGGTGTGAGGGTGCCAAACAGAAGCATACTTGAGGTTAATCTGGTGTTCTCCGCAGAAATCATGGACCCTTTGATTGGCGAATGGAGTGCCATTGTCGGTGATGATTACCATGGGTATGCCATACCTGCAGATGATGTTGGCCCAGAGGAAGTTTTCGACGTTTTGAGCAGTGAGCTGAGTAAGTGGCTTGGCCTCAATCCACTTTATGAAGTAGTCGACTGCGACTAGTATCCACTTGTAGCCTCTCATAGCCGTAGGCATTGGTCCCAAGAAATCCAGCCCCCAAATGGCGAAGGGCTAGGATGAGTTGATGGGTTTGAGATATCCTGCGGGCTGCCTCTGCATGTCAGCATAGTACTGGCACTGTGGGCACTTCTCCACGAATACCTGAGCGTCTTTGTGGATGTTAGGCCAGAAGAAACCTTGGCGCAGGATTCGCATGACGAGGCTCCTACCTCGTGCGTGTGTTCCACATTCTCCTCGATGTATTGCTTCCATAACTTTTAAAGCCTCGTCTGGTCTCAGACATTTGGTGAGGGGCTTAGCATAGGATCTCCTGTAGAGCTCTCCGTTGATGAGGGTGTACTTGGCACAAGCAAGCTTTAGTTTCTGCGCCTCTCGTCTATTATCAGGCTGGGTCCCACTCTTCAAGTAATTGAGGATCTCATCCATCCAGCAGGGTGGTTGCTTCTCAGAAGAGACTTCGGTGCACTCGAAACTAGGCCTTTCGAACACTTGAGTCCGGTGGAGGTCTGGGAGCCCCTCTTTTGCGAGCCGGTCTGCCACCTGGTTCTCTTCGCGGGGTATATGTGTCAGGGAGAAATTCTCGAACAGAGAGATTAAAGACCTGGCCAGCTGCAGATATTTCCTCAAAACCTCGTCTTTTGTCTCAAACGTCTGGTTCACCTGATTGACGACCAGTAGGGAATCGCTGAATACCTATATGCGCTTCACGGCAAGGCTGAGCGCGAAGTTCAATCCTGCTATGAGGGCTTCATACTCTGCCTGGTTGTTTGTCGCTTTGAATTGAAGCGTCACCGCCTGATGAAGTGTAGCCCCCATTGGACTGGTTAGAAGAATCCCAGCCCCCTGGGATTGAGATCCGGACGCGCCATCAACATGAAGTGACCAGAGGTCCATCAGGGTTTCGGTGGGTGGCAGCTCCGTCGTAGAGAACTCAACGACGAAGTCGACTAGAGCCTGAGCTTTGATTGCTGTCCGTGGAACAAACCTGATGTCGTATTCTCCCAATTCGACAAACCACTTGAGCAATCTCCCCGAAACCTCGGGTGTATGCAATATTTTTAGGAGTGGTTGATCCGTGACGACCTGGATGGTATGGGATTGAAAATAAGGCCGTAGCTTCCTGGCCGTCATGAGAAGGGCCAGAGCGAGCTTTTCTAGAGTGGGATATCGACCTTCGGTGTCTAGGAGTATGTGACTGGTGTAAAAGATGGGATGCTGAACTTCCTTTTCACCGTCGATGAGTACTGCTGAGACTGCAGTATCGGATACTCCCAAATAAAGAGATAAAATCGAACCTTCCTTTGGCGCTACCAATACCGGGGCCGAGGTTAAGTACTTCTTCAGTTTAATAAAGGCAGCTTCACACTCGCCGTCCCACTATCCTTTCTTGTTATTACATAAATATCGAAAGAAAGGGGAACATCGATCGCCGGCCTTTGAGATAAATCTGCCCAGACTGTTTATCCGCCCTGCCAGCTTCTGGATCTCCTTCACCGTCTTTGGAGAGGGCATGCCTTGGATGGCTGATATTTTATCAGGATTGGCCTCTATCCCTCTGACGGAGACCAAGTATCCCAAGAATTTTCCTGAAGCAGCGCCGAAGGTACATTTAGTAGGGTTGAGCTTGAGATTGTACCTTCGGAGAGTGTCGAGCGTTTCCCGGAGATCACCAAGGTGTTTTGTCAAAGTCTTGCTTTTAACCAAGACGTCGTCTACGTAAGCTTCGAGATTTCTCCCCCTTTGATCTTTAAAGACTGTGTCGATCATGCGTTGATAGGTGGCACCGGCATTTTTGAGACCGAAGGGCATGACCTTGTAGCAGTAAGTGCCATAGTCAGTGATAAAAGCTGTTTTCTCTTCATCCTCCTTGGCCATCCAGATTTGGTGATACCCGGAGAAGGCATCCAAAAAGCTCATAACCCTGTACCCGACAGTTCGGTCTATCATCGTGTCGATATGAGGGAGGGGGTAAGTGTCTTTAGGATAGGCCTGATTTAGTGACCTGAAGTCTACGCACATTCTCCACTTCCCAGTGGCCTTTCTTACCATTACCACGTTGGTCAGCCATCAGGGATATTGTACTTCCCTGATGTAACCAGCTCCCAGCAGCTTTATGATTTTTTCTTTAATGGCATCCTGTCTTTCCCCGGCCATTACTCTCTTCTTTTGTGTAACGGGGGCGGCGGTTTGGGATACATTCAAGTGGTGTTCGCAAACGATCCTGTCCATGCCTGTAACATCCTTAGGAGACCATGCGAAGATATCGATATAATCTGAAAGCAAGACAGTAACTTCTGCCTGCTGCTTCTCATTTAGGAAAGACGAAACATTTACAATTTTAGAAGAGCCTTCACCTCCTAAGGCTACGCTGACGACCCTTTCTTGCGGTGTGACCGGTTGGGTTTCCCTGGGATCCATTTGGTCGACTACAAACTGCGCCGCTATCTGAAAGCAGCGGGTAGCCTGTATTGCGTCTCCTCGGATGGTAACAACGCCGCTAGAGGTCGGAAACTTCGTGCACAGGTGGGGCGTGGAAATCACCATTCCGAAGGAGTTTAGAGTTATCCTCCCCAGGATGGCGTTGTAGCCCGATTTAGCTCTGATGACTGCGAAGTTGACCATGCTCATAGCGTGGCCGTTGTCGTCACCGAAGGAGACGGGAAGAGTAATGAATCCAAGGGGTTGGATCCTTTCACCGGAGAAACCGAGTAAGGTAGTCCCAGCGTGGAGGAGGTTAGTCTCTTTGAGTCCCAGAGGAAGGCGGACTCAAAGAGGATGTCGGCGGCGCTCCCAGAGTCGAGGAGCACCCGCCGAACATCGAAATCGGCGATGCGAGCAACAACCACGATCGGATCGTTATGCAAGTTGCCCTGCTGGGGGAGATCTTCACTGCAGAATGTAAGGGGGATGGATGAGGCATGATGCTCAGAGATGCCGCCAACTTCTGCTCCTTGGCGCTGTGCGGTTGGGTCAACGCTGAAGATAGCATTGATAGTTCTGGTGGCCGGAGGATAGGAGCGCCCTTGCTGGCTAGGGCCTGCGGGTGGTAGGGCCTTAGCGGGAGTTTCAGCAGTCTCGGGGGCTTTCCCTTTCTGGACGGCAGTGAAGGTTGGGGCCATCTGCATGAACTCCTTGAGCTTGCCCTGATTCAGCAGTTTCTCGAGCAAGATTCTGAGGCCTCGACAGCGGTGAAGCCTGTGCCCATAGTTCCCGTGGAACTCGCAGTAGTCGCTGGAATCCACTCCAGGTGGCGGCGCCGGTTTAGGTCCTGTGGGCCTTATCCATCCCTGCTTGATGGCTGCCGCATAAACCTCGGGGAGTGGCCTAGACAGAAGAAGTCTCGGGGGTTGATCTTGCCGGGGCCTCTCCCCTTGTCGATCGCGGGGTCTGGCCACTTGCATCCTTGTAACCGGGGGTTCGACACCCCGATGTTTCCTTTTGTTTCTTTCCCCGGAAGCGCTTACGGGGGAGGATTCGGCATCCTCTAGGAGCATGAACTGACTGGCCCTGGCCACCAGCTCTGGGTAACTCCGAGGTTTGGCCAACTGTAGGGATTTGGACAGGTCCCCTACCTTGAGCCCTCTCCGGAAGTTATGCATGGCCACTGTAGGCTCTACATCTTCGGCTTCCGCTGCGGCGGCGAAGAAACGGTTGGTGTAGTCCCAAACGGTTGATGTTGGCGAGGACCATGTCGGACACGACCATACGGGTCCGCCCTATGAAACGGGCGATCAATTCCCACTTCAGATGCTCATAGGAGGTGATGTGACCCCGGGGCAGCTTGATGAACCAGCTGAATGCTGCCCCGTTCAGTGTGTTGGCCAGGAGGTGACACCTAGTGGCTTCGTCCGGCCGGCGGTATCGAACGGCGGCCTCAAACCCCTGCACATGCTCACGGGGGTCTGTTGCGCCTCTGTAAACCTCCAACCTGGGTGGCCGGAAGTCTTCTGGGATGGGGGCCAAACGGATGACATCGGAAAAAGGGACATTTCCGTCCATTGGCCCGAAGAAGGGATCAGGTCCGTGATGAGGAACCTGAGCGCCAGGAAAGAGGGGGTCTCTTCCAGCTAGAAATGGAGGGAAAGCAGATGGGAGAAAGGCAGGTTGTGGTAGTGGACAAGGTGGAAGGGGGTTTTGATGAACCTCCTGGAAACGGAAAGGGCGTATGGGAGGCCTGGAAGAACCAGAAGATTGGATGGAGAGTGGTGCGGCTTGGGGCACCGGCGCAAGGATTTCGGCCACCGCGGGAATCGGAAGGAGCGGAGCCGGGGCCGCTGCAGGTGGCAGAATTACCTCTGGGATCGCCGCAACCGGCGGAGGAGGAGCAGGGACCGCCGGTACCGGCGGGCGAGGAACAGGGACCGCCGCTATCGGTGGGAGAGGAAGTACTGCACAGACCGGCTGAGTCTGCCTGAGGATGACGGCCTGTTGTGCCGTAAGGCCAGTAACCATGTCAGTGAGGTTTGCGAGCATCCCCTGGAGCTCCGAAACACGGGTGCCTCTGGAAGAAGAGGCAGACCCGGCACATCCCCGGGAAGTGGAAGTCGAGGCTCCATCGTCCGGCGCCCAGACAGAGGGTTCTCCTGCATGTGCACTGCGGGCAGTAGAGTTGGTTTTGCGCGTTCTAGCCACCATCTTTCCAGGTCTCAATGAAAGCACCAGAAGATGTTGACGTAGGATGTGGGATCCCAGGAAACATCGAAGAGAGAGAGAGTTCTGGAAGACGGCGGCGCGCAATGAGAGTGAGCCTGTTAACGGAGGCTCAGGGGAGAGATTCAGTCCGAAGCAACCAGAAAAACACACAGAGATTTAAGGTGGTTCAGGGAGGAAACCCCCTACGTCCACCGGTCGATCAGTCAAGGTATTTTACTAAAGTCAAAAGATAGCCCTGAAGGCTTGTACAATGCTTTCTTTTAGAAAAGAAGGAGGAGGAGAGGAAGAAGAAAAAGAAGTAGCTCCTTGGTTCGAGCTTTCCTCCCGGCGGATGAGAAAAATCCCTCCCTTCTCTTGTATGTGTGTCTTGGTCCCAATCCCCCTTTTCTGGCTGAGACTGTTCAACGGTTTTTATAGCCGTTGGGCGTGTGTAGCTTCACCCTGGTTTTCCGGAGGAAAGGTGATGGATGAGCTCCGAGCGCCGCTTATCTGTCACTGGAGAGATCTGCCGCTGTACGGGGATGTAAGGATCCTTTAATGTTGGTACTTTTCTGGGGAAGAGTGTCTGTACGGAAATCGGCGGGGTTAGGTGAGGTTTGATTGTGACAGGCGTTACCTCGTACCTTCGTGCCCGGGGTTACGAGGGATTATCCTGGATCGTCGTGGACGATGGTTGATTGAATCCTCGTGCCCGAGGTTTGACCTGGGTTAATGGTCCTGCAAAACTGGAAGTTGAATCAGCAAACCAATCAAGTACAGGCCTGTCAGGCACCACGTGTTCGGCCAGGATGCAGCGCAGGAGCCACGTGTTAACAGTAACCAAAAGGATCTACTGACCAATGTAAGTTACAAAACCACCCATAGTCCAAGGCTCTGCTGGTTCCTAGCTGCATTACTATAGTTGCCCTGCATCTGCGGTGATGCACCATAAGTTCCGGTCACACCTGCAATCACATTACCTCCAGCTACCTGATTTCGATAAGCTGCCTACATCCCAAGCACCCCGGCATTTGCCACTGAACCAATTCCAGGATTGAGTCCTGCTACAGCAGTGATGATAGGCTGAACAACATGTTTATATCCCACTGAAGGTGGAGCTATAAGATGTCCAGGTCCTCCAACCGAAGAGGTAACCCTACCAATTGATCCAGCTCCATCACTCCTGCTAAGTTGAGGCCCTTGAACTGCAACTGCACCCTGACCCTGCTGCATCACAGTGTACTGCACAACACCATTATTGGCCATATGAAATCAAGGCTTGTTAAGCTTTGGGCCATCAATCGCCTTGTGGCAGTGCAAGATATGACCTCCGAAATTCTTATAAGGCAATACAAGCAATTATGTGAGTATTCAATTAATGTTTAATGTATTTGAAGAGAATATATACAATTTGACTTTAATCTCGTCTATATGAAGGTTTGTTAACATAATACTGTGATTACACTCCTAATATTTTTGCCATATTGATATATTTCGTTCGAAAATTGATATTTGACGATCTATTAGAAACATTTAATTGCATTTTAATGTAATACCTATAAATACACATCTATTTATCAGTATATCAATTAATTTTAAGAGAATAGGCATTTTAGGGTCTGATTTATGACATATCAATGAATTTGAGTTGAATAGTGATGTTTTTGTAGCTATTCATTGCATTACGTTGAATTCAAGTGGAGTACAAGCATTTAGATTACGATTCATTGCATAATAAATTATTTTAACTGAATACAAGCAATTATGTGAATATTCAATTAGTTTTTATTGTATTTGAAGAGAATATATGTAATTTGACTTTAACATTATATATATGATGATTTTTTAACACAATACTCTGATTACAGACCTAATGTTTGCTATATTATTGTATTTCAGTCGAAAAATGATATGTGACGATTTATTAGAGATATTTGATTGAGTTTTAATATAATACCTACAATTATACATCTTTTTGTTAGTATATCGATCAATTTTAAGAGGCTAGGCTCTTTTAGGAACTAATTTATGACATTTCATTGCTGTTAAGTTGAATAGTGATGTTTTTCGACTATTCATTGCATTACGTTGAATTCAAGAGGAGTACAAGTATTTAGTGTACGATTCATTGCATAATAAGTTATTTTACTTGAATACAAGCAATTGTGTGAGTATTCATTTAGTTTTTATTGTATTTGAAAAGAATATATGCAATTTGACTTTAATCTTGTCTATATGATGGTTTTTTAACATAATACTCTGATTACACACCTATTGTTTGCTATATTTATGTATTTCAATTAAAAATTGATATTTGACGATCTATTAGGGACATTTGATTTTATTTTAATGCAATACCAATATTTACACATCTATTTGTCAGTATATCGATAAATTTAAGAGAATAGACTCTTTTAGGGTCTGAGTTATAACATATCTATGAATTTGAGTTGAATAGTGATGTTTTTGCAGCTATTCATTGCATTATGTTGAATTCAAGTGGAGTACAAGTATTTAGAGTATCATTCATTGCATAATAAATTATTTTAACTGAATACAAGCAATTGTGTGAGTATTCAATTAATGTTTATTCTATTTGAAGAGAATATATGTAATTTGATTTTAATCTCGTCTATATAAAGGTTTTTTTTATAATACTGTGATTACACACCTAATGTTTGCCATATTGACGTATTTCAATCGAAAAATGATATTTGGCGATCTATTAGGGACATTTGATTGCGTTTTAATATAATATCAATAATTATAAATCTTTTTATCAGTATATCGATCTATTTTAAGATAATAAGCACTTTTAGAGACTGATTAATGATATATCAATAAATTTGAGATAAATAGTGATGTTTTTGTCGCTATTCACTGCATTACGTTGAATTCAAGTGGAGTACGATTCATTGCATAATAAGTTATTTTAACTGAATACAAGCAATTATGTGAGTATTCAATTAATTCTTATTGTATTTGAAGAGAAGATATGTAATTTGACTTTAATCTCATCTATATGAAGGTTTGTTAATATAATACTGTGATTACACACCTAATATTTATCATATTAATGTATTTCAATCGAAAATTGATATTTGACGATCTATTAAAAATATTTAATTGTGTTTTAATGTAATACCTATAATTACACATCTATTTGTCAGCATATTGATCAATTTTAAGAGAATAGGCTCTTTTAGGGTCCAATTTATGACATCAATGAATTTGAGTTGAATAGTGTATTTTTGCAGCTATTCATCGCATTACGTTGAATTCAAGTGGAGTACAAGTATTTAGAGTACCATTCATTGCATAATAAGTTATTTTAACTGAATACAAGCAATTATGTGAGTAATTAATGTTTATTCTATTTGAAGAGAATATATGTAATTTGATTTTAATCTCGTCTATATGAAGGTTTTTATTATAATACTGTGATTACACATTTAATGTTTGTCATATTGACGTATTTCAATCGAAAAATGATATTTGGCGATCTGTCAGGGACATTCGATTGCATTTTAATATAATACCTACAATTATAAATCTTTTTGTCAGTATATCGATCTATTTTAAGAGAATATGCACTTTAGGGACAGATTTAAGACATATCAATATATTTGAGTTAAATAGAGATATTTTTGCCGATATTCATTGCATTACATTGAATTTAAGTGGAGTACAAATATTTAGAGTACATTTCATTGCATAATAAGTTATTTTAACTGAATACAAGCAATTATGTGAGTATTCAATTAGTTCTTATTGAATTTAAAGAGAATATATGCAATTTGACTTTAATCTCGTCTATATGAAGGTTTGTTAACATAATTCTGTGATTACACACCGAATGTTTGACATATTGACATATTTCAATCAAAAAATGATATTTGACGATCTATTAGAAATATTTAATTGTGTTTTAATATAATACCTATAATTACACATCTATTTGTAAGTATATCAATTAATTTTAAGAGAATAGACTCTTTTAGCGTCCTTCTTCGAACCTTTTGGTATGTATTTCCCCCGATCAGTTCCACCGGACGAGAAACTCCATAGCAATGAATTTGAGTTAAATAGTGATATTTATGCAGCTATTCAACGCATTACATTGAATTCAAGTGGAGTACAAGCATTTAGTGTATGATTCATTGCATAATAAGTTATTTTTAACTTAATACAAGCAATTCTGTGAGTATTCAATTAGTTTTTATTCGATTTGAAGAGAATATATGTAATTTGACAATAATCTTATATATATGAAGGTTTTTAACATAATACTCTGATTACACCCCTAATATTTGCTATATTATTGTATTTCAGTCGAACAAAGATATGTGACGATCTATTAGGGACATGTGATTGCGTGTTAATGTAATACCCATAATTACACTTCTATTTGTCAGTATATCGATCAGTTTTAAGAGAATAGGCTCTTTTAGAGTCCAATTTATGACATATCAATGAATTTAAGTAGAATAGTGATGTTTTTGCAGCAATTCATCGCATTACGTTGAATTCAGGTGAAATACAAGCATTTTGAGTACCATTCATTGCATAATAAGTTATTTTAACTGAATACAAGTAATTGTGTGAGTATTCAATAAATGTTTATTCTATTATAAATAGTTATTTTAACTGAATACGAGAAATTATGTCAGTATTCAATTAGTTTTTATTCTATTTGAAGAGAATATATGCAATTTGACTTTAATCTCGTTTATATGAAGGTTTGTTAACTTAATACTGTGATTACACACCTAAGTGTTTGCTATATTTATGTATTTCGATCGAAAACTGATATTTGACGATCTATTAGGGGCATTTGATTGCGTTTTAATGTAATACCTATAATTACATTTCTATTTATCAGTATATTGATCAATTTTAAGAGAATAGGCTCTTTTAGGTCCTGATTTATAATATATCATTGAATTTGAGTTGAATAGTGATTCTTTTGCAGCTATTCATTGTATTACGTTGAATTCAAGTATAGTATAAGTATTTAGAGTATGATTCGTTGCATAATAAGTTATTTTAACTGAATACAAGCAATTATATGAGTACTCAATTAGTTTTTATTGTATTTGAAGAGAATATATACAATTTGACTTTAATCTCATCTATATGATGGGTTTTTAACCTAATACTCTAATTATAAACGTAATGTTTGCTATATTGATGTATTTCAATCGAACATTGATATTTGGCTATCTATTAGTGATATTTGATTGCGTTTTAGAGTAATACCTATAATTACATATCTATTTATCAGTATATTGATCAGTTGTAAGAGAATAGACTCTTTTAGTGTCTGATTTATGATATATCAATGAATTTGAGATGAATAGTGATGTTTTTGCTGCCATTCATCGCATTACGGTGAATTCAAGAGGAGTATAAGCATTTAGAGTATGATTCATTGTATAATAAGTTTTGTTAACTGAATACAAGCAATTATGTGAGTATTCAATTAATGTTTAGTGTATTTGAAGAGAATATATGCAATTTTACTTTAATCTTGTCTATATGAAGGTTTGTTAACATAATACTGTGATTACACTCCTAATGTTTTGCCATATTGACGTATTTCGTTCGAAAATTGATATTTAACGATCTATTAGAAATATTTAATTGCGTTTTAATGTAATACCTATAAATACACATCTATTTATCAGTATATCGATCAATTTTAAGAGAATAGGCTCTTTTAGGGTCTGATTTATGACATATCAATGAAATTTGAGTTGAATAGTGATGTTTTTTCAGCTATTCAACGCATTACATTGAATTCAAGTGGAGTACAAACATTTAGAGTACGGTTCATTGCATAATAAGTTATTTTTAACTGAATACGAACAATTATATGAGTATTCAATTAATTTTTATTCTATTTGAAGAAAATATATACAATTTGACTTTAATCTCGTCTATATGAAGGTTTGTTAACATAATACTGTGATTACACACCTAAGTGTTTGCTATATTTAAGTATTTCGATCGAAAAGTGATATTTGACGATCTATTAGAGGCATTTGATTGCATTTTAATGTAATACCTATAATTACATTTCTATTTATCAGTATATTGATCAATTTTAAGAGAATAGACACTTTTAGGTCCTGATTTATAATAAATCATTGAATTTGAGTTGAATAGTGATTCTTTTGCAGCTATTCATTCATTACATTGAATTAAAATATAGTATAAGTATTTAGAGTACGATTCGTTGCATAATAAGTTATTTTAACTGAATACAAGCAATTATCTGAGTACTCAATTAGTTTTTATTGTATTTGAAGAGAATATATGCAATTTGACTTTAATCTCGTCTATATGAAGGTTTGTTAACATAATACTGTGATTACACACCTAAGTGTTTGCTATATTTATGTATTTCAATCGAACATTGATATTTGGCTATCTATTAGTGATATTTGATTGCGTTTTAGTATAATACCTATAATTACACATCTATTTATCAGTATATTGATCAGTTGTAAGAGAATAGACTCTTTTAGTGTCTGATTTATGATATATCAATGAAATTGAGTTGAATAGTGGTGTTTTTGCTGCCATTCATCGCATTACGGTGAATTCAAGAGGAGTACAAGCATTTAGAGTACGGTTCATTGCATAATAAGTTTTGTTAACTGAATACAAGCAATTATGTGAGTATTCAATTAATGTTTAGTGTATTTGAAGAGAATATATGCAATTTTACTTTAATCTCGTCTATATGAAGGTTTGTTAACATAATACTGTGATTACACTCCTATTTTTTTACCATATATTTATGTATTTCGATCGAAAAGTGATATTTGGCGATCTATTAGGGGCATTTGATTGCGTTTTAATGTAATACCTATAATTACATTTCTATTTATCAATATATTGATCAATTTTAAGAGAATAGACACTTTTAGGTCCTTATTTATAATATATCATTGAATTTGAGTTGAATAGTGATTCTTTTGCAGCTATTCATTGCATTACATTGAATTCAAATATAGTATAAGTATTTAGAGTACGATTCGTTGCATAATAAGTTATTTTAACTGAATACAAGCAATTATCTGAGTACTTAATTAATTTTTATTATATTTGAAGAGAATATATACAATTTGACTTTAATCTCATCTATATGATGAGTTTTTAACATAATACTCTAATTATAAACGTAATGTTTGCTATATTGATGTATTTCAATCGAACATTGATATTTGGCTATCTATTAGTGATATTTGATTGCGTTTTAGTGTAATACCTATAATTACACATCTATTTATCAGTATATTGATCAGTTGTAAGAGAATAGACTCTTTTAGTGTCTGATTTATGATATATCAATAAATTTGAGTTGAATAGTGATGTTTTTGCTGCCATTCATCGCATTACGGTGAATTCAAGAAGAGTACAAGTATTTAGAGTACGATTCATTGCATAATAAGTTTTGTTAACTGAATACAAGCAATTATGTGAGTATTCAATTAATGTTTAGTGTATTTGAAGAGAATATATGCAATTTTACTTTAATCTCGTTTATATGAAGGTTTGTTAACATAATACTGTGATTATACTCCTAATATTTTGCCATATTGACGTATTTCGTTCGAAAATTGATATTTGACGATCTATTAGAAACATTTAATTGCGTTTTAATGTAATACCTATAAATACACATCTATTTATCAGTATATCGATCAATTTTAAGAGAATAGGCTCTTTTAGGGTCTGATTTATGACATATCAATGAATTTGAGTTGAATAGTGATGTTTTTCCAGCTATTCAACGCATAACATTGAATTCAAGTGGAGTACAAGCATTTAGAGTACGGTTTTTTGCATAATAAGTTATTTTTTACTGAATACGAGCAATTATGTGCGTATTCAATTAGTTTTTATTCTATTTGAAGAGAATATACGCAATTTGACTTTAATCTCGTCTATATGATGGTTTGTTAACATAATACTGTAATTACACACCTAAGTGTTTGCTATATTTATGTATTTCGATCGAAAACTGATATTTGGCGATCTATTAGGGGCATTTGATTGCGTTTTAATGTAATACATATAATTACATTTCTATTTATCAGTATATTGATCAATTTTAAGAGAATAGGCTCTTTTAGGTCCTGATTTATAATATATCATTGAATTTGAGTTGAATAGTGATTCTTTTGCAGCTATTCATTGCATTACGTTGAATTCAAGTATAGTATAAGTATTTAGAGTACGATTCGTTGCATAATAAGTTATTTTAACTGAATACAAGCAATTATATGAGTACTCAATTAGTTTTTATTGTATTTGAAGAGAATATATAAAATTTGACTTTAATCTCATCTATATGATGGTTTTTAACCTAATACTCTAATTATAAACGTAATGTTTGCTATATTGATGTATTTCAATCGAACATTGATATTTGGCTATCTATTAGTGATATTTGATTGCGTTTTAGTGTAATACCTATAATTATACATCTATTTATCAGTATATTGTTCAGTTGTAAGAGAATAGACTCTTTTAGTGTATGATTTATGATATATCAATGAAATTGAGTTGAATAGTGATGTTTTTGCTGCCATTCATCGCATTACGGTGAATTCAAGAGGAGTACAAGCATTTAGAGTACGATTCATTGTATAATAAGTTTTGTTAACTGAATGCAAGCAATTATGTGAGTATTCAGTTAATGTTTAGTGTATTTGAAGAGAATATATGCAATTTTACTTTAATCTCGTCTATATAAAGGTTTGTTAACATAATACTGTGATTACACTCCTAATGTTTTGCCATATTGACGTATTTCGTTCGAAAATTGATATTTGACGATCTATTAGAAACATTTAATTGCGTTTTAATATAATACCTATAAATACACATCTATTTGTCGGTGTATCAATCAATTTTAAGAGAATAGGCTCTTTTAGGGTCTGATTTATGACACATCAATGAATTTGAGTTGAATAGTGATGTTTTTCCAGCTATTCAACGCATTACATTGAATTCAAGTGGAGTACAAGCATTTAGAGTACGGTTCATTGCATAATAAATTATTTTTAACTGAATACAAGTAATTATGTGAGTATTCAATTAGTTTTTATTCTATTTGAAGAGAATATATATGCAATTTGACTTTAATCTCGTTTATATGAAGGTTTGTTAACATAATACTGTGATTACACACCTAAGTGTTTGCTATATTTATGTATTTCGATCGAAAAGTGATATTTGGCGATCTATTAGGGGCATTTAATTGCGTTTTAATGTAATACCTATAATTACATTTCTATTTATCAGTATATTGATCAATTTTAAGAGAATAGGCTCTTTTAGGACCTGATTTATAATATATCATTGAATTTGAGTTGAATAGTGATGTTTTTCCAGCTATTCAACGCATTACATTGAATTCAAGTGGAATACAAGCATTTAGAGTACGGTTCATTGCATAATAAATTATTTTTAACTGAATACAAGTAATTATGGGAGTATTCAATTAGTTTTTATTCTATTTGAAGAGAATATATACAATTTGACTTTAATCTCACCTATATGATGGTTTTTAACATAATACTCTAATTACAAACCTAATATTTGCTATATTGATGTATTTCAATCGAACATTGATATTTAGCTATCTATTAGTGATATTTGATTGCGTTTTAGTGTAATACCTATAATTACACATCTATTTATCAGTATATTGATCAGTTGTAAGAGAATAGACTCTTTTAGTATCTGATTTATGATATATCAATGAATTTGAGTTAAATAGTGATGTTTTTGCTGTCATTCATCGCATTACGGTGAATTCAAGAGGAGTGCAAGCATTTAGAGTACGATTCATTGCATAATAAGTTTTGTTAACTGAATACAAGCAATTATGTGAGTATTCAATTAATGTTTAGTGTATTTGAAGAGAATATATGCAATTTTACTTTAATCTCGTCTATATGAAAGTTTGTTAACATAATACTGTGATTACACTCTAATGTTTTGCCATATTGACGTATTTCGTTCGAAAATTGATATTTGACGATCTATTAGGAACATTTTTTTTCTTTTTAATTTTTTTTTTATTTTTTTTTATTTTTTTTTATTTTTTTTTTGTAGAACCCTCTCACGGGAGGGGGATCTTATTCATCCAGCCCCCTGCTGGCAAAAAGAGTCCTAAAATACAAGCTAAGAGGAAAGAAAAGTAAATAAGGAGTACTAATTCCCTTTACAAAGAATCAAACACGGAAATAAATAAGGAGTACTACTCCCTTACAAAAGTGAAAAGGAGAAGCAACTAGGAAGAAGAAAACTATGCAAATATAAGAAGCTCCACCACTCAAGAAAGATCAAAAGCCAAAGAGCAGAGGAAACATCAATCTTCTGAAAGCTGGCAATCATCCCTTGAAAGGCTGATTCTGCAACTCAGTTCATCCAAACTGCAGTAAACAAATGAAGCCACCCTGAAACCTCCATCGGAGCCTACTGAAAAATGCAGCAAGGGACCTGCAGCCGAAAAACAGGGCAGACAGAAGCCAACCAACTGTAGCTGCAACAACCTAACAAAATTGAGTAGCCGAAACCCCCAAAAACAAACTACAGCAATTGCAGAATCTTCAGCCTCTGTATCATAAACCATTATGCAATCTGTAGTCATAAGCCATCTGCAGGCGGAAAATACTAAATCCAAATCTGCAAAGACAAACTCAACAACCAACAAAGAGAAATTAAATCCTTCTAGTATTCTCCATTCCCATTTTGTCATTAATAATGAGATTTTGCCCATCAACAGGAACAACATCAAAAGTATCAAAATTGACATCAGTATAATCTATTCTAGAAAAAAAATTGGCGACCTGATTAATATCATGCAAAATATAATTAGTTTTAACTTGCATGTCATGGATGAGATTCTTCAACTGATGAATGTAAGGAAGAAAATCCCAACCAATATCATTGTCATCTCTAATCCAACTAGCAATATTAGTAGAAGTCAAATCCAGATGAAGACAATTGTAACCTTTATCCTTGCATTTATTGATACCAAAACTGACAGCCAAAATCTCAGCAATAATAGCATTATCACAATCAAAAATACAATGATAAGCATAAATGAAATTACAATCACTGTCTCTTATAATACCTCCACCAGCAGCTTTATCATCAGTTAAAACCCCATCAAAGTTAAGCTTAACATACCCCAAATCTGATTTCTTCCAAGCCACTTTGATATCTGGTTGAAGTTTACAAACAGATTTATTAGAATGAATAAGATTAAGAAAATATGAATTAC
>JAEMOT010004158.1:222610-263416 GCA_019297695.1 Apostasia ramifera | reverse complement strand
AGTTATTAATGGGGGTAAGCTACCCCGGGTTAGCTCATCCTACCCCCAATCCAAACGGACCCTAAGGGGAAGTGATTTGAGTGAGTCCATTTGGGAGGCCGAGTTTCTCAACAAGGGCATAGTAGATACAGTTCCGTTGGCTCCCATGCCAAATATGAAAGTCATCATCTAACACTTGACTCGGATCCTCACAGTGAAGGGCTCCTATTATGCTCATGGCATCATCGAACACTCACCTCTCTTTTGCATGCCTACACCTTTGGATGTGTACCACACAACTCCAGTGTCAGCAGCGGCAGCATCTTTCTTACCAGTGCATCTTTCTTACCAGTTCAACTTGCTTCTTGAAATTCACACAAAAATATTTGAGATTCTTTTTCCAACATTAATTTTTCAATCGAGGAGCAATTTTATAATGCCATTCGCTTTTTTGTTTTTTTGGTTTTGGAAGGTGCTGGAACCATGGGGAAGGAGTTGTTTTGACTATGGAATGTGGTTTCTTCTTATGGTGTAGCTTTATGGTCTTTTGAGTTATGGTCTCCATGCTCAATCATCATTGAGTAACCAGTAGCCTTGCACAAAACCTGAGTTGAGAACACTTGATTGGAGAAGCTGGCGACATCTTCAATTGTCAAACCTATAAGAATCCAAGATGATGTCCAGCTGTTGGAATCTAAGATGATGATCTTTCTCACTTAAATCTAAGGATTTATTAATTGATAAAACGCAATGAAAACAAATGATTTATCCGACTCCACCTAGTGGGATTAAGGCTTGGTGGTGGTGGTTGTTACTTCTACCCAGATTGGCCTTGTCATCTGCCAGGTCACTCATCGTCATACCACCACCCTTGAAGACTCACCACTTGGCATGCCTAACCCCCTTAAGCATGTAATTCTAGAAACTAGCGAAAACTTAACAAAGTCAGAATCTTAGATTATTCTTTACTGTCTTGCTCTCTTTTCGATTGTTTGTTACTTGCCAAGATCTTACAATGAACGGATTCGAGATGTATATGCCAGTTCCTTTTTTTATTGTATACACACATGTAAAACGTCAAGAAGTATCAATATTCCAGCAAACAGAGCATTTTTAAGGGCTACATACCCGCTGCTTGTTCTGTATGGCCTCCAATAATTCTGCAATCTCCAGTTGTTTATTGACAACAGCATCCACTGCCTGAAAAAAAGAATTAAAACGTGTAAGAGGAACAATATTTGAGAAAGATGCAGATTCTGAAACTCTTTTTTTCGCAGACACTCAAGTACAGAATTACAAGATTACTCAATATATGAAGACATGTAACTGCATAGGCAAAGAAGGTAGAGAAAAGGAAGATGGTGATGGTTACATGGGTAAATCTCACGCATTTACATGGGGGACACTTTAATTATAAAAAATTATATGTTTCACCATCAAAGATAAAATATTACATTTATCACACTGAAATCTTATAAAATTATATATTCTACACCAATCCCACACTTTCCATGAATGTGTGTGTAGAAGACTTGCACTAAAGAAGACACATGTGATCTTATTAAAAAGCACCTGAGTCATACATCGCATAAGGCTAAGTAGAACGTATACCCATTATAACAAAGGAGTTGAGTTGCAAAGAATAAAAAAGCTTACCTTTTTAGTCTTGTCTAGATCAGTCTCCATAAACTTTATTCTCTGAAAGTATTCTTGGAGCAAGAGTTCCTTCTCCATTGGCATTTCTGGTGGTTTGCAGCAAATTTCACCAAATAATACTTCAAGTCTCCGTAGGCGTTCGAGACAAGGTTCCACATTTACTTGCTTGATAGCTTCCACAGTAGAATGGGTAATGCGAGCAGGATTTACCATACATGAATGACGAATGATTCCTGATCCTTTATATTGTCTAAGCTTGAAAAATGGAAAGAAGCATAATAATTTGACCAGAAGAGCCATCAATAATCTCATCAAATGCATTCCTCTATAATCATCCTGCCTATCAATAATCAAATTACCTGCCAAGTTCCTAAAATGTTAAGAAAGAGACCTGATGAAGTTCAAAATCAGAAGTCTGATAGAATAAAATCTGTAGTAGGCTAGTTGCAAATAGGTCGCGAACTTTACTTTAAAGCAACTGCGTCCCAAACACCTTTTTGTAGCTGCAATTAGACTTTTCGACCCAACTGTCATCTTCAATCAGGTTCCAAGTGATGGAAAATGTTCCTTTTAACAATACTTTCATTAATGTTTGATTTTATTAATACGGCAACCAAGTTTACAATGCCGTAAATGCACTTCTTTTAGCTTAAATTCAAAAAAAAAGAATATGTTGGTGACAAGATGAAGGGATTGGGATCCCGGATTCCGGTGAAACACTCATCAAAACCCTCCATAGTAATTACTTTCTCCCTCCGCTTTTCCACGCGAAATAAAATAGCATGGATTCTAAAACACTATCAAAGATAAGAGGTTTAAGAAAGAACATTTGGGTAATTAAGTAGAAGTTCAGAAGGACTGAAAAATCGAGGGACCCAATTGCATCAAATTAAATTAGTAGTTGAGACTTGCACGCAAGCGCTCCCAAGTTTTTGGAATGTATTAACCTATATGTGTTAACACCAACAGAATATAAGGAAAAAAACGGCTGAAACAAAAACACATATATTACCTTATATTCTTATTCTCCAACCAAAAAATGAAGTTATAAAATGTGGCTTGAACATCTGGGGAGCTAATACACTCTAGTTTAGAAAAACCCATATCTGAACTGAAAGTTTTTTGTTAGGGCCAACCCGTGTGTATCTTATCATATTCAGGCTAAAAAATCATGGCTCAAACCGGAGGATATCTGTAGACTTTAGTTAAGTGATAATCCTAGATCAGTGATTTTCAGATGGGTTATTTCATGGTTAAATTAGAGCTTACCAACACGATGTAGTGCTCATCTTTCATTATTTTCTTTATGTAAACTACAATACTTTGAAAAAGAGAGTAACGATTTCAAAAAGGTTAACAACTATAAGTTTCGGGTTGATCCCCATCCAATTGTGTTGGGTTGGGGTTGATCAGATCACGTTCGAGTCAATGAAGCTGAACAATTAAGTTTTGTGTTGGGCCGAAACCCAAAGCATGAAACAAGATTGACAACCCTATTCTTGACTGAGATATCACTACCTTGTAAACATGACAACATAGTAGTACTGGATTGTCCCTTGTTCTTCAGTTCTTGGGATGCTTTCGCAGAAGTTGCTAGTCCCCTGTTACCATAGTCAACAGCTTTATCAACCACAATGAAGTGGTCATCACAACTGTAATAAGCTGCTGAATCACGAGCTCTCACCTGTAAAACTCAAATTAACACAAATAATATCAAAACAGAGAATAAAACTATTATGATAAACTGATGCACACTATATGCCACCATATTTGCAACAAAATTCAAAATACCTACCACTAATAATCAAGTGAAATGCAAAATCCACCCTCAAAAAGAGGGATTTTGGGATTTTGAGCCCCAAAATTTAAAAGATGTATTTTACTTTGGCAATTTGCATCAAATTCAAATATAATTTAAATTTTGGGACTTTTTGAGAAGAATCTAACAAAGTTAGTTTACCATAGAATATTAGAAGGAAGACCAAAGAAGGTATAATTCATACAAGACTAGGGCTATCCAGGTTAGGCCTATCCATCATATGTCACAACGAAGAGGGAAAGATAAGAGGAAAAGAAAACTTTATAAACATAAATAAGTTTTATTTAGAATCCAAGCATCTTGAAAATCTAAACAAAATGCAATTACATTATCTATAGCTGAGGTCGAATACATAGCAGTGGGTAGCTGTTGTGCTCAACTGTTATAGGTAAAGTAATAGTTAAAAGACCTCGAAATTACTGTCAATGAAATTTTGTTTCAATATAATAACACAAGTGCCATAAACTTAACTAAAAATCCCATTCAACTTTCACATACAAAACACATCGAAATAGAAGATCATTTCATTTGATCACATGTTCAAAATGATGAAATTTTGATTGAATATGTTTAAACTGCAAATCAACTTGCTGATATATTTATCAAACTATTACTAGCTTAACAATTTTATAAAATATTACGAAAAGTCAATATACGTGATGCACAAATGTATGATGTTATTTCAGTTAAATCTTTTTAATTTTAATTCTAAATATTATTATTTTAACCTAATAAAGTCTACAGTAAAGTGTAAAGCAAATTGCAAAATGCTTATAAATTGGCATGCTGGCAAATTCATCCTATGAATTGAGTGTTATTAAACGAATCGAACTTGCCCAAAGGTAAACTCAGTTGAAGGTGACTTCACTCATTAGAGAAAAGGAGGTTTCCTTTATTTAAAGGTTAGTCTTGTTCTTTCCCTCATTTGTTCTCTCTCTCTCTCTCTCTCTCTCTTATTTTCACTCTCTACCTCTTATACTTCTTTATTTATATCACACCACTTCTTTCTCCCTTCTCATTATTCTCACAGCCTATTTTTTCTTCTTGTCTCTCACGGCTAGGAAACCTAAGAAGAGAAAGATTCCCTACTTAGGCCCTCCTTGTGAATCAAATGACTCAAATCCATCTTCACCTAAGGAAGAAAAAGAAGATGAATCCAATCTCTACTCATTCTTTCCTAGCCTACCTCCAAATGCTTTTTATATGCTTCCTACTCAAACAAGAAGTTAGAAGTGAAGGATACATCAAAGCAAGATGGGGAGGGAAAGAACAACAAGAAAATAAAGTACAATGAAGAAGTATACAAGGGGCTTGAGCATAACTTCCAACAAACCTTTTTCCTCTGTTTACTTATCCAAAATCTTCTTCATGAACTGATGCTAGTATTCATACTACCTATGGTCACTCTTCTTCTTTTGGCACTTGCACTGGTTCTCTAAAGAAGAGTCAAACCTATGCAACCATAATTAAGTTGTATCTTTTGAAGTCTTATTTATCATGTAGCTTGCAACTTTTTGACTTTTTTGGGGATGCATTTCCCTCTTTTTGATAATGCCAAAAAGGGAAAATTTTGCATGGTGAATGATGAATGCTACATGTAATGTAGTCTTTTTTATATTGGTGATATTTCTATGTGATTACTACATTTCTATATGTTATTCTCTGTTGATTACTACGTTGTTCATGAAACTTGAAATTTTAAAATTCTAAAGATATGATGCAACACAAATTTTTGTGAAGGTAATAAAAGCAACACACTATGTGAGGGCACTATTGAGCTAAAATTGTAATAGCTAATTAAATAAAATAGTGCTTAGGTTATTGGGGAGAGAGTACATTGCATACAAAATTTTAAAATTCAAAAAAAAATTATACTCCTTTATCTAATGTGCTTGTCATCATCAAAATAGGAAAAATTGTTAAACTTATGTTAATTTTGATAATAACACTCACATTAAGTTATATCAACTAACTAATATATATATAATATACGTACACTTTCTTATTTTTGACAAAGTATGATATGTGAAGGGATTATGTTGATGATGAAGTTCGACTACATAGAAACTAATAAGATCTAAAGCCAAGCTTCAAGTGATGAGGATATCAAGAAAATTTTAAATTTTTTTGAAGAAGCAACAACAAAGATCTCAAGTGCACAAAATTTTCAAGATTATGGAGATCAACTTCAAAGCTGAAATTTTTTACCGTACTTATGTATGTACATGCATTCCTTAATCCCAAATTCTAATAATTGCCCATTAAAATTTACATAAAATATAAAATAAAAATACATATTAGAAATTAAAGTACATTGAGAAATATACATTTATATATTCAATATCTATATTCTAAATTCCATATATTAATATGTATTTACATGTAGATCATTAATATAATTATTCGCATGAATCTATTAATCTTATAAATCCAAAATATTAAATTTTATAAACGCTGGCTAAAATTTTTTAAAATCATTTCTACTTTTTAAAACAAGTCGAGGTCTTCTCTTTTTTTCAATTTCTTGTTGACTTGTCCTGCTTGCCTCTTCAAGAGCTAACCTTGGAGACCAAACTGAGCCATCCTAGTGCTATTTTTTCTCTATAAAACAACCCCTCCATGGGCTGGTAATACCTTTGTAAAAATCTCTCCAAAACCTCTGTCAAGAGTTGAGCTGTTGTTTTCTCTTCCTTAAGCTTAAACGTCTTGTTCTCTTCTAAGCTTTAAGGAGTTCAAATTTTCAACTTAGAGAACTTTTTGGAGGGATCAAGGTCTTGATGTATTTCTAGTTATTATTTTTAATTATTATTCAAGCCTTGCATGTTTTTCTATAGGTCTTACTATTTTAATCGTTTCAAACTATTAAAATCTATTTATTTTTCTTCCATGTTCTTCAAAATCTTTACACAACTTCAGAGAACGGAAATAGTTTTTTGAGTAACTTTTGCTCATCATATATGCTCTTTAACTTGATTCAACGCTCATTTTCTACATTGACTAAATTAAGTTCTTTCTTGATATTTTTAGCATACTCTTCTACAAAAGCAAACCTTATCAAAGAACATAAATTCAAAAGAAATTTATAAAAAGAAAATTATTAGTGATTTAAGTTTTTATAGAGCTTGATCGAAAAAATATTGTAGACCACTTTGGTCATTAAATTTTTTCATGTTTTCTTTTTGCTCCCTGCATGGAGCGAGTGGTTTATTCCTTATCCCATGCATAAGGTTCAGTATAGTTCGAACCTTATTCCTGTGAAAAAGACTTTGGGTTTCCTCCTTGTAATAGGCTTGAGCTTGGCTCGTTAGCAAGCTTGAAATAGTGAAACCCCAAAGGAGGAGCTAAGGGAGCAGACTATATCTAGTTAAAGATCGAACTATTATATATCATAGTGTTTTGTGTAGCATCTCATTAACCTTTTACTTCTAGAAACACACTATCTCGATCTTATAAGACTTTGTTCTAATTCGATTTGTTTTTATTAATTTTAGTTCATATGATATATTCTAAAAATAAGATATTATCGAATGATCAGTGGAATTTGAGTCGGACAATTTAAGTTGACCTAAAAGACCAATTCTCCTAAGGGACAAAAAAAACATCCAACTTCCGCTAACAACTTACTAACCACTCACTTGTATTATTGCAACTTTTTATTTACTTACTACAACTAACTACTTTAACTCTCACCAACTTTTACATATTGCTTATCTAACATTTATTATTGTAATTATTTTCCTCTCTAATTTTTATTATCGCACACTAACATTTACTTATAGTCTACTAATATTTTAACATTGCGCTTTTCTTTATTTTTCATTTTTTATCTTATACACATATAACAATATACATATACTTATATGGATATATATATATATATATATATCTACATATATCTATACTCATATTATATATATATAATATGTTTATAGTTGTATATTTACTTTGTTATTCATTTCTTTTATTAACAGGTGCTTATATAAGATTGCTTGCTGCTCTCAAAAACAAAAGCCTAGCAAAAGTGTAATTAATTTAAATTTACTTAACTTGTAATAACTCTCAATTCACCTCTCTCTTAGGAGTGCTATTTGGGTCTAACATTTATTAACTATATTTTGTTTAATATTTGTCAAAAGTGAGAAAGTAAATATTTAAGTTAGAATTTTTATGTTTATTTGAAAATGTATGACTAGGAGCAGTATACACATTTTCATATGAGCATTTACATATTTTCAGATACTTCATTACTACTTGTTAGAACCTTTTCTAACACCCCTTGCCGAACAGCTGCTCAACAGCAGCCCCTTGTCGAACAGCAGCCCCTTGCCGAACAACAGGCCCTTGCCGAACAGCAGCCCCTTGTCGAACAGCAGCTCAAAGAGATGTCACAAGATCGTACCCTCTGTACTACTGTGTCAACTCAGCATTTAAGAGCATGGGAGCCCACTCCCTAATCGTCCTTGGCAGAAGTAGGTGTCAGATGTGGCAGACTAAACCTACTATGTCTCCTCCTCTCCAAGCTATAAATAAGGGGGGATTGCTCTCTCTAAGGACCTTTCCTTCCTTTCTCTCTCTCGGGCTGAGCTGTCCCTCTCTCTCTATCCCTCTTGTACTCATTCAATCTCCATTTAGAGATCAAACTTTGTAAGAGGAGATTCGATTAGTGGATTCAAATCGCCTGGATGGCGTCGTGGTTTTTCCCCCGGACACTCGGGTTTCCATGTAAAAATTGTCGTCTTATTTTTCTCTGTTGTAGTGCATTTTTTGCATCAACAGTGGTGCCCTCTCGCAGGATCGTCTTCTCTAAAACCCTCACTACATGAGATCCCTTCTCTAAAATCCCTTCTCAAAGTTCTGGCTTATGGTCAAGCCAGCTCGGCGACAGCAGTCAAGGGCAATCCCCTTCTCAAAGTCCCAGCTTACAACTATAGCAGCTCGGCGACTGAGAGTTAAGGGTGGCCTCTTCCGTAAAACCCCTTCTTGAAGTCCCAGCTTATGGTCAAGACAGCTCGACAACGGGCAGTCAAGGGCAATCCCCTTCTCAAAGTCCCAGCTTACGACCATAGCAGCTCAGTGACTGAGAGTTAAGGGTGGCCTCTTCCCTAAAACCCCTTCTCGAAGTCCCAGCTTATGGTTAAGACAGCTCGACGACGGGCAGTCAAGGGCAATCCCCTTCTCAAAGTCCCAGCTTACGATCATAGCAGCTCGGCGACTGAGAGTTAAGGGTGGTCTCTTCCCTAAAATCTCTTCTCAAACAGCAGCTTCCACGAAACAGCTCAACCATGATGAGCTAACGATTCTACAGGGAGTAATCTCTTCTCTAAAATCCCTCGTCGAACAGCTCTCCTCTAACAGCTCTTCTCTGCAGCTTCCACGAAGCAGCTCAACCATGACGAGCTAACGACTCTGCAGGGAGTAATCTCTTTTTTAAAACTCCTCATCGAACAGCTCTCCTCTTAACAGCTCTTCTCTGCAGCTTCCACGAAGCAGCTCAACCATGACGAGCTAACGACTCTGTAGGGAGTAATTTCTTCTCTAAAACCCCTCGTCGTGTAAAAGGGGATAGCTTTGCTAGCAAGAGAAACGCAGGTTGCTCATAGGCCACAGAGATAGGGGAAAGATCGTGAACAAGTATAAAGACGAAAAAGAGAATGCAGTAAAGCACATTGGGATTTAGGTGATTTGGAGAGATTCTCCTATATCCACCGACCAAACCAATCCAATATCCACTATGTAATCAAAAAATCCCTTGAAGCGTGAGTACAAGGCTATAGAGAGAAAGTGAAAGAAAAGTATACAAGGTGTAAAGGTTCTCTTCTCCAAAAAAAGAGACCTTTTCATAAGCTAGGTTCTAGTACTTATAGTCTAGTACTTATAGCCGCAGTAGGAAGACCAGAAGGGGAAAAGGGGCGTCCTTCCATCCCAACAACAAGGGATAAGCTAGATTCTAGGATGGCTCAAATTTCGCCATATAGGTTACTAGAGCTAACACTCAATTGGAGGACAGGCTCAACAGTCAGTGGCATAGAAGAAGCAGTCGGAAGGTCAGTTCGGCAATGCGAGGGAATCTCAGCTTCATACCATCACGAGGTCTTTACTTGGATTGAAAGGGGCAAACAAAGCTGACGTAGCGCTGCTCCTACATGCTATCTTCCTGAAATAAGCAAATAAGGTAGATGAGCACTGCGGGGAATATGTAGCAGAAGGGTTAGCCATAGCATTGTCTTAGGACAGTAGGTTGGATCCTATGAGTACGAATAGGGAAGACTCGAAGCACAGTCCGAGTCTTCACAACTGATTGGCTTTTCCTAGAACCAAAGCAACAGGGAATGGACCTTCTTGTCTAATTGTTGTTTCATTCGCCATGGTTGTCCTGTATTGGCTTAGGGAAGATCTAATTAGCTCTTGTTCTCACCACGTGGATGGCTGCAATGCTTTCTAGTTTCCCGAGCCAAAAAAGAAGGTAATAATTTGTGATTAAATTATTAGAAAAAGTGAATAAATTAGATACTTAAGTTCAATTATATAAAATGACGGTGAAATAAATGGTGATATTAGCAGAATTCAGATATATTATGTGATAGAAAAATCACAATTATATTTAAAAGTAAGTTTTATAAAATAATAGTAAAACTAAAGACTAGCTTGTTATATAATGTTGAATGCTGGCAACAACTAAAATTTATAAATAAAATAAGTTTGTAGAGACAAATGCTAAGGTAGATAAGTGAATAAATACGAAAAGGACAAGATAAAGAATGAGTGTATTCGCAAGAAAGTTTGAGTAGCCCCAATTAAGGATGAGAGAATCACCTTAAATGATATGAACATATAAATCGTAAGCTGATAGAAACTCCAATAAGGAGAATTAGGTTATTATATTTGACTATATAAAAGTAAGAAGAGGACAAAAAAGAGCATAGCAAGAAACTATAAGGATGACTTTGCATATTTAGAGATAAATGAGTCATTTGATAGAATGCAATGATTAAAAAAGATCCATGTAACTAACCCCACTTAGTGGAATAAAGTCTTGACTACTGTTGTTATAGCATGCATCAAGACAATAAGCATTCAAATGTTTAGAAACTGTGAAACTATTAAGACAAAAAAAAACTTAGATAAAGGGATTTCACATTAACATGATCAAACTTACTTCTTCATGAACAGGAGCTAAGCGGGTATGTTCAAATGTTTTAGATACATGAGGAGAACCAAGATCATCAACATCAGATCCAGACTCAGCAGTAGAAGTATCACTAGATCTTCCCTAATTCAAAATAAACAAAGAACATGAAAATCAAAAAAAAAACAAAGAACATATTTTCTTCATAAATATATATAGGGAATTTCATACTGAAGTTGGAGGAAAGAAATAAAAGCCACAGAGGTTATGACTATACCTTTAGACTGTATTGCCATGGTCCACCTTTTTGTTCTGGATCTCGTAAAAGCCTATGTTGCCTTATAAACTTTGATTCAGCTTTATGCACATGCTACATTAAATCATGAGGATTACTACTGATAAATCAAGTATTCAACAAAGGTCAACATCGTTCGGAGACACAATCAATGTATAAGAATTCTACAATTCTGAAGAAGAGGACATAATAGGACTGACATCAAATCGAGTTCCAGCAAACCAGTGTCAACGTGAAATCTAAGTACTTGATCTATTTCAATTTGGATTTCACTCGCATTTTAAAATGTAGTTGTTCAACTATAAGTCAATTTGAGCTCAGTTACCAGCCTTTTTGCTGAATTAAACATGATTTGTAAAAATAAATTACAGATATTGTTCTTATTCTTAATATTATATCCATAATACAAGTTAAATACATACCATGCATTACACGCTTACATACAAATACCTTATATCCATAGTATAAGACTTAATAAATATGCTCGGAAATATATGCAGTTGATTTCAAGTTGAATCAATTTCATTTCAAGCGCACTAACTTCGAATTACAAGAAAATCAAATTGACTTTGACTCAACCAAAATTCGAGTAATTTTCAAGCATGTTTTGAGATTCAAACATAACTACCAGCCCTAGCACATGCTAAGAAGGAATGAATGTCCGCATACAAATGGTGGGGATAAGCATTACAACATCTAATCTTGAAAGAATAACAAGCCATGGTTGGTAACACAAACTAGATAGAAAGGTTCAACAAATGCTCAAAATAAAAACATGTTAAGAGGGTTCATAGTTCTTACCTTCATTATTTCCGGATCACTCCACGGCCCTTTGTCGGACATAAGGCATCCCCCAGCGCACACGCATGAACCACCAAAGAAATCAGGTAATTGGCTGAAAGAAAGATGGATCATGTGGCCAAGAACAAAATCAAGAAAACTGCCTCAACATAAAAATTAGAAGTAAAAAGAAAGCATAACAACCTTGCATCGATTGCTTCAAGCAATCTGTGTTGAAATTTGGTGCCAAGAACCTAAATTACACAAGGATATCATGAATGTACTGTATAACAAAAAGATGCCATAAAACAACTGCTACTTACATGTATTTTCGACATGGTGTTCGGGTCAAGAAAACCCTTGACAGAGCTCCACAGAAGCTTAAAACCATGACCAGCATTGACAATGAACATTTGGTGTAAAGTCTAAAAGGTTGGAGTGAAATTCGTAAGGCTAGCTTGATAAATAGCACGAGATGCTTGCATCAAAATAAGCGTACCTCCGGATAATAATCACCATTAATTTTCTGCATATTTTGCAATAGATCTCTTGCAGCCTTGCTAAGGTTCTTCAACCCCTAAAAAGGTTATTAAGCACATTGCAACTCAAGGTCAATATCAAAGCCTCCCAAAAGCAAATTGCTTGACTCTACTCACAGTAAATCATAATAACTTAACTAAGCAAACTCACCACGCCCTGAACGTCTAATACTGTGGTTGTCGAATCAATGTGTTTCTTGGCAGCAACAGAGCAAGCAGGAAATTTTTCATTGAGGGTCTTCTCAAACTCCAGTACATGATACTTGATGTAACGCTCTATCGTCGTAACGTGCATAAGTTTATTAGGATCAACTTTGCCAATCATTTCAACATAAACGGGTCTTCCCTCTTTGTCAACACCATGGTAACCATGGGGATAATAGCGCTGGACTATTTCCAGTTCATCATATTGAAAATCCTTGGACAAAATATTTGAAGGTTGTCATTCATTAGGATGATCCATAACAATAACTATTCTGATCTAATCAGCTTCAACACCACTATGTGGCATATTGAATTTAGATAATGCATGCTCCAACCAGAAGAATGTTGAGTACAAATTTAATGGGATACGACATGAGAAAGTGAACTGATGCAAACATTCAGGCCAGGGAAATGAACAACCAGCACAGATTTAAAATTTACAATGAGAAACCAGTAAAACCAAAGTCATGGCCAGAGTACTGGAAACTAAAGTAATTATCAGAAACAATACAACAAATTTAGCCACACAATAGATAAGATACATATTTATCTTCATTTCAATTATTGATTCCCGGAGAATACTCCCTTAACAAGTGAAATGCGATCACAAAAATTGAATGCTAGTATCTGAAATACTAACTCTAGTCATTATTATACAATAATTTGAAAAAGCACTGCATGCTGGTGGCTAAGAACATTGAATAACAATAGAAAGGATTCAAAGGAATGAATAGACACAACACTAAGACGGTCATCACAGGCAAGCTCAATCGATACAAACATTGTGGAAAAATCAAAACATAATGTCTTCCATGCAAGGTCACTTCGGCAAAAACTAAATTTTCAATCTCAGCACCCATGAATAAATGATGAAACAACATGTTCAAGTCAGTGTCTGAAAGGCTACTGAATGAATGTCTTATAAATCTTCACCTGCAGTACAGTGTCTATCCCGAATTCTTGCCTCCATCCAAGCATCTCTTCCCACATTTGAATGGTCTTCTTGATATCAAACTTCCTAGCTTTCAAAAATCTGCAGAATAAAAAAGAGTGGCGCGCTAGTGGTAGCACAGCTCATGAAACATGAGTAAATCTTGTATGCATCTTGCACTGGATCAAAGCATGTATGCAACTCAACTTACAAACCATAAAGCTAGGAACTCCAACTGAATACTACGATTTTTTGACTTCTAATGAGACACTACATACTGGACATGGCATGTCAAAGGAAAACCTACATACACGCATGATCATGTGCAGTCACAGACAAGCATACAAGCTTTTCTTCTTCGGTGTGATGCATAAATATATTACTGTTTGTTTTTCACCATTTTGCATCTGGTTTTAATGTAACAATTATACAGCTGGATGAATGCAACTGTTAATGTAATTTGAATGGATATGTATATATATAGAACTTCCTTGCTACATGCATGAGGTTCTTTAACACAAATTATTACAATTATCTATCCAGCATTAGAACCTCTTTACTCTTTCAAAATTTCCACATGGCTTAACACAGGAGATTTCAATTTCTGCTCCATAAGTTCACTAAGTAATGGCTAGTATAAACTCATAATATAAGCTTTTAGGTTAGTTATAAGAGATTTAGCAAGCAAAAAAACAACACATTATTCTTATATTATAACCAACAAGCTTAAGCATTTAAGTTAATTACCAGAGATTCAACATATCTGACCTCTCTATTAGCACTATTAAATTGGCAAAAAAAATATCTATCTAGTAATTCATTGAATAGAAGGATTATCTGCAAATCAGAATCTCGAACTTACAGAAAACTAACCTGAGCATTGTATGATAATCATCATGTTTATCTGGCAACAAACCCCTAGAGATGAGCTCCCTTCTGAAAGCATGTACTGCACTTTCCTCTTGGGCATCCCTCACATCCTCAATCGAAACCGAAGAAGCTCTGTTGCTAGCCTTCTTTTTCCCCTTCTTCTTCAGGGAGTGTGTAAATTTATTGGATGCGTTCATCGCCTTCTTCTTGAGTGTACTCATTCTTGTTCTCTTCCTCTCATCTTCGAAAATATCCACATCTAACCTTCTATCCCTTCTTTCATCAATAGCAGATAATCCTTCGCTACCTTCATCATAGCAAGCAGAGGAGATACGCTATGAGCCAGCGCAAATCAAGTTTCACAGATCCATCTAACAGCTTAAAATGAAAGTATCCAGTTGACCTACCTGTCATCTTTCTCCTTTAAAATGAGGAAAGTTCTCCTCTAGCTGCGTAATCACACAACAGAAAATAAGAATCAGACCCGCATAAAAAGCCCTGAATCCATCGGCTCATCAAACATCAAAATCAGGTGGAAGGATTTTCCAGCAAGAACACATTCAAATTACATTCGTCATATATAAAAGACAACTTCACACTCTCCACTGCTCCACATGATCCCCTTTCACCAATAGAAAAACTAAAACAACCAAAAGGAGGAAAAAATCGTACTCCCTATCCAACCCATTCGCCGAAATCCGTTCCTGAAATCCGCATTAAGGTCGTAATAACTCGAGCCCGAATCAAACCCACTCTCTAATCAATCCTGATATCAAGAAACCGTAGAAACGAAGGTGAGATGAGGAACCGGAAAAGTGGTTCTGTAAAGGCTGACCTCTCGACTCTTATTCCCAAAGCGGCCTCACTCTCCAATCTGTTTCATCCAAGAGAATCTATGCTCCAACCATCAGCAAACCAACCATAACTTCACCACATCTTCCACAACGATGGAGAAAGAGAAGAATGTGGACGAAGAATGAGGAGAGACAATCGGTGCGATTATAGAAGATTCGAGGCAGAGTGATTGCTCTGTTTTTGCTTTCACTTTCCGCAAAGAGGAAGAGCGCCGCCCTTCCACCCTGCTCCGTAGATACGGCTCTATATTATTCCTACAATACTAAGATAATAAATTGCATATTTGTACCTAAAGACTAAGGGTATTTTATTCTAGTCCATAGATTTATTACCGTAATAACCTTTCATTCACTTATAATATTATATTCAATTTGAATCAAACATATAAAATATGAGATATAAAGAGACTAAAAAATAATAAATCATTAATCTCAAGAATTCAAACATTTATTCCACTAAGTGGAATTGAATATTATAATTATAATATATTACTGAAAAATTTATGTCATTAGAATGAGTATAACTTGAATCTAATTAATTTAAATATTATTTTAATCAATCTTAGGAAAAGAGAATAATTAAAGTTAGTGCTAAAGAAAATTGGTGTAAAGTTTATAAGGCTGTTTGCATATTTTAACAAAGATGCTTAACTTAATAATTAAAGTATTTAAAAAATATAAAAAAATTAATTACTAAAAAATCTCTATAGTTAATGCATAATTACTATTTAATTCATAATTTTTAATTTATGAGTTAACTATAGTAACAATCAATTTAATATAAAATATAAAAATAAATTGCATTATGGTCCTTTAAGTTTAGACACCACCACTGATAGTAAATCCAGAACTCAAATTTGAATCCCAATCACTTAATTTTAGCTCGTTAAGTTTGTGAAAAATTCTTGATAGCAAGATTCTCCTATTTTCTCGATCATAATTCTAGTGCAACTACTAGCTAGGTAGATTTTAGTGAGGGATCATCGAGGATAAACAGGAGATCAGTAATATTGCAAATTGATTTTAAGTAAACTTTTTATGTAATAAAAGTATCATTATACTCGAACAAGGGGATTCTAAACAAATATATGTACCCACATAACAAGCTTAATAGGGATAAAAGAAATAAATTCATTATTTACACCTTAATTTTATAATTAAACATTGATACGATTGAGATTAAATTTTATAACGGTGGACCTATATGGTTTAAACCTTAGGTCCTAATACAACTTAACTATTTTTATATACAGGTAACTCGTTCATGAGCTCAAAGGTGTTTCTTATGTTGATCCTTTCATTTTAAAAAATATTTCATTTTGGTTCTAAAAATCATAATTTTGTGTCACTTTAGTCATTCCACCTACTCGAGCATTAAATTTTTTTATCTTTTTATTTTTATTATTTTGCTTTTAATATATTTTACTTTTCTTGTTTAAAGGGTGAGAGACAGATAATCTTATTTACAAAAGTTCATTTTATAATCTTATATGATGTTCATGATGTTTAAGAAGATAAATATATAAATTTTATAAATTAGTTATTCTTAACTATTTTTTATCATAATTTATTCTTTAAAATAAATCATAAAAGGCTTTGGTAGTGAAGTAAAAGCAGTCTAATTCTAAAGAATATAAAATTCATTGAACATGAGCTTATATTTTATTTTTTTTATTAAGTTTGACTGACAAAATCAAAAATAACTACAGTGAATAAAAAAAAAGAGAAGGTAAATAGATAAAATTGAAATAAAAATAGGTGAAAAAAGATCAAAATGAAATAAATCAAATTTCATAAACTAATAAAAACTTGGAGACCAATATGTAATTTGCCACACGAACATCTAAAAGGAAAGCTGACATGCTGGCACAACTACCTCCCGTTTTGGCGTGGTCAAGCTGTCAACGGTCTGCAAGCGACCCGCCAGCTTTACCAAAATTTTAAATTATAGTAACTAATTAGTTAATTAATTAATTCGCCAATTTCCAAGGGAAGAACTGACGATTTCTCAAAATTTCATGGGATGTTCTATTTAAAAAAAAAAGCAATTACATGCTTAACAATTTAAAATATTATATTTACATATTAAGTATTATTTAAAATTTATTTATATCCATGTAATTTCATAATTTTTAATATTATAATATTAAAGGCAAATTACATTCATGTCCCTGAGTTTAACGCTTAATATCGCATAGGTCCACGTCTTTAAAATTATAACATCGGGTCCCTGAGTTTTAATAAATTATCAAATGAGTTCTTTTTTATTATTAAATTTTTTTAAAATTACAATTTTACCCATGTCATTCTCTCTCCTCCCGATCAGGCGCACGCGTGCGACCGCGCGGCAGCCGAAGGCTGCGGCCCACGCGAGTGCGCGGATCAGGAGGAGAGAGAGAGAGAGGGGCAGGGGTAAAAGGTAATTTTAAAAAAATTTAATTAGAAAAAAAATAAAAAGGACCTATTTGATAATTTATTAAAACTCAGGGACTCCGATGTTATAATTTTAAAAATATGGATCTGCGAGATATTAGACGCTAAACTCAGAAACCTGAGCGTAATTTACCATAATATTAATGACATTTTATTATATAATTATAGTTAAATTATAATTAATCAAATTTAAGCACCTATGTGATAGTTAACAATGGTAATGGACAGTACCCAGTAGTAGATAAAGAGCAACATAGTCGTTGATAGCGACTAATAGTGAGATTATTGTTCATGCCTCATGGCTAATTGACAATAACGACTGATACAAAATCCCTAAAATATAATAATAAAATACTCACTAAGATATTTGTAGGACATAAATGAGTTAATAAATACCTATAAATGAATATTTAATGTTGTTCGTGTCTTATGGCTCATCGACAGCAGTGATTAATATATGGTGGTTGGATCACAACAATAAAATATCCAGTAAAATGATCGTAGGACAACATTGGGTGAATAATAATCTATTTACGCATATTAAATTCAAAGTGATATACATGTAATAATTAATATATGTATTTGTTTGTAAGGTTAAATTTAAGAAGATTAAAATTAAATTTGAATAGAGATATTTTTTTATTAAAAGTTGTGAATGATATGAAATAAAGTTAGTTATTATGTTGGGATATGTGAGAGATGTGATATAAAGTTAGTTATTATATTGGAATATGTGAGGGATGTGACATAGGTTAGTCATTATTTTAGTAATATGTGTAGGATGTGAAATAAATTTAATTTTTAATATTAAATTTTATGTGTGATGTGATGTGCTTGGTTAAAATTAAACTAGGTTAATTTTAAACTCCTAGATAAACGGGGCCTATAAAGTAGAACTAAAGTAAATAAATTTTGAAGAATTATAAATATATAAATAAAATTTTATAAAACAATATGTATATAATTTTTTTGAAAAATTATATTAGAGTGTTTTGTTTAATGCCATGTTTTGTTGTTTTTAAATAATATAAAATATTATAATATTTTTACTTTAAAAAATATTTTAATATTTTTTTAAATTGAGTGATATTCAAATATAAATGGAGGTGATGTTAAATTAATTATTATTATTTAATATAATTATATTAAATTAAATAAATAATAATTTAAAAATAATATAAATATTTATTAATTTGAATATGTAGGGAGCATGAATGCTCCAACATGAAATTATGTTTAAAATTTTTGGTTTAATTTTAACTAAAAATATTACTAGATATCGTTATGCAAATTTCGTCAAATGTTTATTTGATTGTATTTAAAATCATCATATGAATTGTACATTATGATAATTTACCATTATAATAACAATCTTGCATTAAAACTTTTACTATATTATCTCATATTTTACTATATTTTAATATTATTCTTCTCCCAGTCTGTTAGTCTATCTACGAGACCAATTATCGGTATGACAAATTATATATGATGATCCAGACTGATATTATTGAGATATTATTCATCTTGGTCAAACCTTAATTATGCTTTAAGATTTTTTTTTCTCTTTAAAGAGGTTTTTATTCTCCACCCTCTTCAAACCAAGTCCTACGCACCGCTGTCCCGTGATGGCGCGCCAACAACCTCCACTACCAGGGGAACCGAAGGCTGGGTCACCGCGCCTTTTTCCGTCAGCTGCGCTTCATTGTCCGACACGGTAATGGCATTTTCCACCGGTGAGACCGTTCAAACCCCACCTTGGAGAGGCCTTGGTGCTGCGCGCGCGACACCCCGCGAATTCCCAGCATCTACGGGGGCTCCCCCTAAGTGGGAGAGACAGATCCGAGGCCTTTTCGGGGCCTCTTCACGAGTGAGAGGCCGCCTCGCACTTGCTTGACCAAACTGGGGGGGATGCCCGGCCTCCGGATTTTCACCCTCCATAAACTCAGCAATGCCGTCGAACAGGGACATCGTCACACTAGCTATTTTTTCGAGGTCAACAATGGCCCCAACGACAGTCCACAAATATTTATGAAGCCCAGGAGCCCACATGGTAGTCAACAGACATGCACATCAATAAGCTTCAGGACTACCGGGGGAGGGGGGGGAATTTTACATCTGGATTCACGTCGTCTTATCTAGAGCATACACGTTTAAGTGGCATCGGTGTCACAATTACCCGACGATGAACAAAAAGTTCCCATGGCGAACACCTGTTGTCGAAAAGCCCATGTCAAAGAGGTCAAGCCGAACTGCCACAGAGCTCAAGATATAGGGGACCGTAGACTAATTATCGGTATGACAAATTATGATGATCCAGACTAATATTATTGAGATATTATTCATCTTGGTCTAGCCTAAATTATGCTTTAAGATTTTTTTTTCTTTAAAGAGGTTTTTATTCTCCACCCTCTTCAGACAACTGTTCACTAAATCATTCTTAACCAATAAAGCTCAATATAAGTTATTATTTGTTTTAGCCCAACAAATTAGGCCTCATGCTATGTTCCTCATTAAGTATATAAATATGTTAGTAAGAGATCTCATAAGTTAGGAATTTCTTATTGTGCGAAACAATTCTAAAAATTTCAATCTCTCTAACATCTTAGATTATTAGAAATTTGAACAAAGTCTCTGCAACTAACACATTATAAATATAATCATTACAAATCTCTCTGTGCTCTCTTTGGATTAGATCATTACATAAATTAAATTAATTAATTCACTAGTAGAATATTGGTCTTTTATAGCGGTTAAAAACCGTTGTAAAAGACCGCAAATAAATCACTTTCTATGCGAGTGCTGTAAAAAGTCTGGACCTTTTACAGCGGTTTTGATAGGTGTAAAAGATTAATCTTTTACAGCGGTTGTCTTAAATAACTATTATAAAAGAACTCTTTTACAGCGGTTGTCCAAGACAACCGCTGTATATGTTATTTTTTTTTTACAAAAATTTAGTAAATTATAAAATTATTTAAAACCTGCAGTACAACGAAATATTTTCATTCTCACTATCAAGGAAGAATCTCAAATCACATTGATGAACATATCAAACAATCAAAGCAAAATAAGAATTATAAAATTCAATTATTTTAGGAGATTCTCAGTATTCAAATTCCCAATCAATTAAGGCATAATCAATATTTCACGAAAGCAATTAAATCAAGTTTAACCAGCATTTTAGGAAAGCAATAAAATCAAATTTAATTATTGTAAATATTTGATAGTAAGATTTTTTCATTTTTTATAATATAGCATGCAACTGTAAATTCTACTATAAATGGCATAATGGGTTGAGAGCAACATACAGGAGAGCATCAATCTTCACTTTTCAAATTTCTTGCATCATTCTCTGCTTTTCTCTCTCTCTCTAACATATATTATCCCCTTTCACACTCATACATATACACATAATCAATAAATTATAAATATTACATCAAATAAAAAATTTTACAACTTAAATATGCACAATTAATTATCTATTGTCTACGCTTCACAGGGAGGTCTGAAAGAATATGTAGCTAGTCTGCGAATCATAACAGTTGCTTTCATCAGACTACGTTGCTCATCATGATTGCTGGCACCTTGATATAATTCAAAAATGCCCTATAAAATAATATTAATATCACAATTTTTGTGCCAAAATTTTATACAGTTAAGTTTGTATATCTGTCACAACTTAAAGATCAATTTATCATACTCATGCACACTTCTATAAACCTCATAATGCAGGGCTTCAAGTTGCATTTGGATCAAAACAATATCAGTCACAAAGTTAGAAATCACAAGAAATCACAAGTACACTATCTAGAGGTTGCATACACACTCAAAATGAACAATAAGAACTATACCTATTTGAAGAATTTATAAAATATAATTAACGATGTACACCTGCATTATCATTGAAAATGTATTAGATTAAAACTTTTTTAAAATTTAGTATATTATAATATATGTACTATTGTCGAATTTATAAATAATATATCATCCCATAAGTGCCACGAATCACATATGTATTCAGCAAGTTCTTCACGACCTTGATCTATTTCATTGTCACTATAAGTCACATTATTTTCAAAAAACTACAAACAAAGAAAACTAATATTAATTATATTATAGAAAAATAAAATGCGCTAATAAAATAATTATCATCCTCTGCTGGCTCAATAAATATTCTATACATATGGGACTTTCAATTTCTCTACATAATACACATTTATACAAATAAGTGATCTTTTATCTCATCGATACCATCAAATATTTTCTACGATATAAATATTCAAATCATAAGTTGAGAAAAATAATTAGTATATTTCTTTATTTTTGAATAAATGAAAGTACTAATGCAATTTGACTTACAAATAATTCTGTCCATATTTTCTGTTTATTTAATTCTGCAATCTCACACCACTTAATGTACGAGATAGGAGCATTATTTCTTACCATAAGCCCACACATACTCATCAGTTGATCAGCTTCTTTTCCAAGTATAGGCTTACCATTCTCCAACTGAATAATAATTTTTTCTGATTGTCTGCTCTTAGTCAACTTTGTTAATTGAGTTATTCCTCTCTTTTTTTTAGGAGCAGAAGATAGTTGTTGATCTGCCAATAATAATCTGTAAAATAGAAACATAAAATTATACTTGTTAGCAATATAAAATTATAATCATTGAAATAATAAAGTATAGAGAGAGACATACCAAGTAAGGCAGTTACCGTCATTAGAACCAGCAATAAACAAGATCAAAGTAGTAAATTAGCGTCTAAAATAAATATCTATTAGAATTATAAATGATATTTTATTCTATAAAATACTGTATATATTTAATAAAATAATATTACCTATAAATTAGCTTTTTAATTTCTTTTTCTTCTTATTTCTTCTTTTCCCAGTAATATCTAACTCGATCTCACCTTCATCTTCAATGTGATAATTAGATATATCGTCAAAATTATCACATACATTCTTATATATACTTTTTATAAATACGAACAATTCTTGTGAAGTAATATCGTTGTCATGTTCTTTCATCAAAAATCTTGGATTACAAGTTAGAACGACTGACCATTGACAATTACTAGGATCTTGGACATAAAAGACTTGTTTAGCCTGATTCGCAAGAATAAAACAATCATCTCTATGGCCAATGCGATTGAAGTTAACCAATGTAAAGCCATTTTCATCAACCTTGCTTCCACCATTGCTGTCGACCCATGTACATTTGAAAATAGGAAGACGAAAATTAATATATTCGAGTTCTCATATTTCATCAATTATACTATAGTAGCATAAATCACCCGTATGCGGATTTTTGTCTTTGGCATTTGATATTTACATTGTTTGAGCTACCAAAGAAACTCCACTATTTTGAGCTGCTCGTTTATTATCATAATTTTTAGTAGAAAATCGATATCCACTGATATAATACCCATCAAACTTAAGGACACAACAATTTGATGAAAATGATAAATATTTCAATGACTTATCCAACGTAATACCATCAGGTCTTGTAATAATGTAAAAATATGATTTTCAAACCATTTGATGAACTCTTTGATATATTTGTTCTGAATCCACACTTCATCCCGAGAATGTGAAGGATTTTCTATCCTTAACTCTTCCATATGCTTTTCAATATACGGATCAATTATTGCAATATTGCGCAGAACATATAAATGTGCTTGATTCGATAAATTCAGATCAACAATTTGAGGCTTACCAGTGCTTAGGCCCTTTCCAAATTTATCAGGTAGATTATGGCCAACCGGAATCCCAATTGAATTAACATCACGTAAATATTCAGTACAGTACTCCACTATCTCTTCTGTCACATAGCTTTCAATAATACATGCCTAAGGCCTATAGCGATTCCGAACATATCCTTTTAATATTTTCAAGTAACGCTCAAAAGGATACATCCATCGCATAAAAACAAGCCCACATAATTTTACCTCTCTTACTAAATGGATAGTCAAATGTATTATGACGTCAAAAAAATGTGGAGGAAAAAATATCTCTAACTCACATAGAGTTTCAATTAAATTACTTTGAAGAGCATCTAAATTACAGGAATCCACCACTTTTGCACATAACGAATTGAAGAAGATGCATATTTTCATAATTGCATTGCGAAGACGGACATCTAAACTGCCTCTAATTGCAACGAGTAATAACTGTTGCATTAAGACATAACAATCATGCGATTTCAAATTAATCAACTTACAATCTTTCAGATTTATACGACTTCTAATATTTGAGGAGTATCCTTCAGGCACCTTTAATTTATACAAAGATCTATAAAATTTTTTCTCTCCTCTTTAGTGAAAGTGTAACAAGTATGTGGAAAAAATATTCTGTTTTCTTAGACTTTAGGAGCAAGTTGTTGTCTAATCCCTATATCCATCATGTCTAATCGTATATTGAGACCATCTTTATTTTTTCCTGAAATATTCAACAAAATTTCAATAAATTATCGCATATATTTCTCTCTATATGCATAACATCTAAATTATGTCGTATATATAAAGACTCCCAATACTCAAGTTTAAATAGTATAGATTTTCTTTTCCAACAATTTATTGCTGACACTCCATCAACAAACTTAAAAATGACTTTTGTTATCATTTTGTTCGAATATATCTTTCGTATGATATGTATATGATGACAATCATATTATTGGAACTTGGCATCATCCTTATTAGATGTCTTTGTATCATGTCTAGCTAGTAATAGAGGATGGTGTATGGTAGACAAACAAATAGATTCGAAGATGAAGATATGACCAAAAAAATATTTGTTTGCATAATTTTGCACTAGCTCTTCAATCTACATATACACTACGAGTTATTACTGTTTTGAGATAATTAATATTATATATTCAAGTAAAATTAGAAATGATTCAAAAATTTATTATGTTTATTTATATTGGAGAATTGAAAAGTTATCTCAATTCAAATCGATCAATCTTGACTCTAAACAAGCCTAAGGTAAAACTGTCAAATAATGAATTTGCATTTATTGCCATAGATATTGTTGATGCTGAAAATCTGAGAGGAGATTAGAAGAAAAATTTTTTACGTGGAAACTGCTTAAGTGAAAAAACTACTCGCCAATCTTTCGGCAGCTTTAAAGATTTTCACTAGAAAAAAAGTGTTTACAGAAAAGAAGGCTGGAGTTTGCCTTTTGAGAGAGAGTTCGGGTCCTCTTTTTCTTTTAATAATGAGATTTTTTATAGTCTAATTTTATCTTAGAATAGTCACTTTAGAGGAATAACTTGGAGCAATCACTTCAGAGAAATGACTTGTCTCCAACATGACTCTAACGATGATAATGTACTCAAAGTGTGGAAGCTCTGCTTGTATGAATTGCACGATCCCTTTAGGTTGACCATGCCTCTTAAAAACAGTATGGAGGCTCTTACTTTATACTTAATTGTATAAGCAGTTCGGCTTGGAGAGTCCAACTTGAGTTCTTCAGAGTGAGCTTTTAGTCCTGTAACTGCTACTAAACATCTCTTGTGCATTTGTCATATCAACTCTTCACATGTATGCTCTAAATGCACTGGGATCGAAATATAATAAATACGAAGTATTTATAAAAACTAGGAAGTAGTCATTTATAAAATACTTAAGCATCCTTGTAAGTCAAGTAAATAGTGAATGTTGGTCAATATTTAAACACAAGATACATGGAATTCTGCCTCATCTTCTAATTAAATAATCTTCATTGATTACACATGTGATGTGTTATTTATGACTATTTAGTGACACCAAAAGCAGTAAAGAATGGGAGGAGGCAAACTATATGTAATTTTATAAGGCTCGTTTTGTTCGAGTTATTTTTTTTACACAACATAAATTTTGATTGTAAAATTTAACTTTATTTTACATCTAATACAAATATGAATATTAGAATTAACTTTATTTTATATTTTACATACTTTTCAATATTAAACTAATTTTTTTTGCCATTAAATCGATAAAATAAATTATTTTTTATCTAAAATTTAATTCTCGAACCAAACGAGGCCTAATAAGTATTCTAGTTATGGCTTTTACATATGTTCCAAAAGAATGATAAAATGACATTTAGGGAAATTTGGTTAAACTTGTTGTAAACTATAGCTTCTATAATATAATCCTTTATGTTTTGTTTAATATAAATTCAAATTCTTTAAATGGTATAACACCAATTATTTGATTTTTTTCAAAATTACCTGAATTAGATTTCTTTTAAAACCATAGTTTTTTTTAAATGGCTAAAACGTCAAATCAAATATTTTATTTTAAAAAATTAGATTGTATTTCACATCTTGTTACCTAATTATCCTTCTTAGGGCCTGTTTGTTTGTAAGATTTAATTTATTAAGATTAAAATTAAATTTAAATAGAGATATTTTTTTATTGAAAGTTATGAATGATATGAAATAAAATTAGTTATTATATTAAGATATGTGAGGGATGTGATAGATATGTGAGGATATGATATAAGTTAGTTATTATTTTAGTAATGTGTGTGGAATATGAAATAAAGTTAATTTTTAATATTAAATTTTATGTATAATGTGATATGCTAGATTAAAATTAAACTAAGTTAATTTTTAACTTTCAAATAAATAGAGCTTTTAGTCATCTATTTAAGGTATCAACTAACATACTATACATAAATAAAGAGATATGAAGATATATATATATATTATGGCATAAGTTTTAAAACAAGAAATATCTTCTTTTTTTTAATAAAGATAACAAGAAATATAACAAGGGATTTTATTTATGAAGTCATAGCAAGGGAAACAAGAACATATCACCATTAATGAACATTTTATTTTCATAAAACAAATCCTTTTTCACCTGATTATAATATTAATTCTAACTAAATGCTTTTTATTTGTTAATACCAAGTGACCGAATTCTATCTAACATTTTAATCCCAAATCAAATGAGTAGAAATAATGATCGGATCAAAGATAAGTGTTATCAAATATGTTGAGAGGTTCGTGAGGGTTATAAATGATGACTTCGCTCATAAAAAAAAAAAATTTACGAATGATAACAAGAACTTGAAAAGATGAAGGCATCTTTACAACTTTCAACTCAGAGATTGTGTTATCGATATATAAAAATGATATTTTGAAATAGCGCCTTCCCTCTTCTCCCTCTCTCCCTTTGAGGCAAGCAAGAATACCGTTTTTTATAGTTAGAAAAATTTAAGTTGAGAATGCCTTTTGCCACTCTCAACTGTTTTTATATTCAAAAGTAGGGATAATTACCTACATGCCACATCATTTAGCTTTATTTATGCGTTACCTATCTATTCTTAGTTAATTACGCTATGCACACTCAAAATATTATAAAATCTTACATACACATACTTGCGTTAAAACTCAGTCAAAATCTATTTGAAAAAAAATATTTCGTTAGTAAATCATTAAAATTATATTTTTACACTTAATAGTATATATTTTTTTCTTTCTCAATGTCACACTAAAGCGCTGATCTGTCCTTCCCTTGCCACAACCTAAACATTAAGGTTTTAGTATTTTTACTCAAAATATATTTAAATATTCTTAAAATAATATGATGAACGGTTCAGATTTTTTGTAACCTAACTATAGTTAGGTTATTGAAAAATTATGATTACTCATTATAGTGAAAACAAGCTAAAGTATGTGTATATAAGATTTTATAATATTTTGAGTGTACATAGCGTAATTAACTAAGAATGAATGAGTAATGCTTAAATAAAACTAAATAGTATGGCATGTAAGTAATTATCCCTTAAAAGTATCACTTATTATGCTCTACTCAATTATATATTGGAGGTCTTGATTTATGATATACTGCAATTCTTACAGCAGGCATATTATTAGCATTATATATTATGACAATTGATGTCGAAAGTGGACGTTGCACTCATTATTTTTACACGAACAAAAAAGCTAACTTGCAGACTTGATTATCTAAATGATGGATTGAATCGTTTGTAGGAGGAATGGAAGGTATTGAAAGAAATTAGATGAGTGAGTCAAATGTATCTTTTGTTCAAAAAATATAATCACATATATATCTAGCTAATTTCTTGTTATTTTTTTTAGTGTATGCAAATATATCATTAGAAAATTTAGGTATTACATTTTTATTTAAATATATATTATTTTATAATTTAAATTCTATGTAAATAATATTTAAAATATTATATTGACATGTAAGTAATTAATATTATTATTTTAAATAACTCCATTCTTTTTAACCCTTAACATATTTTTAAAAAAATAGCATTAATTAGTTTTTTATAGTAATTACACAAACGGACTACCTCAATTATACACACATTTGGATGATTTCATAAAAAAAAAAAAAATCTCAAAAATGAGATTTTTTTAAAAAAAAATAAATATTGTGGCGCACGTGATCGCACATGAGTCGAAAAATTCTAGTGGAATTCGTCATCTTCTATCGCTGGCTCTTAACACTCGCCGGCCGTCCCGTCCCCGTCGCCGTGATCGCCCATCCGACCGCCTTTCTTTCTCGAATCTTCCCTCCAGATCTCTCTTCAGTATGAGCAGGAGGCAAGATCGCTAATTTCTTTTCTCTGCTGCTTCTTCTTGACCTCAAATCCTCCCAACGTTCTTCCCCGATTTGTTCTGCATCTTGTGGCAGACCAGGTTCCCCCGCGTCACCAACTTAGATCTCCGATAACGAAGATACCTAGGTCAGTATCGATCCATTCGGCGATCAGCAAAAACCCAGTTTGGGGAGGGGCAGAGAGAGAGAGCAGATTGAAGTCGTCACCATGGTGGTAATGTAACCTCTGATTTAAAAACATTGTGTCCTGTTTTACAATCCATTCTGTAAGATTTGGATGTATGAATGGCAGGATCCTGATAGGAGAAAGCACGATTACCTTCAGAAATCCACCGTGGTTGAAAATTTATGCGGCGTTCTTCGTCGATTCCTGTTTTCTTTGCTTGCGATCGGCCCCATGCCCAACCATATTGCTTTCATCATGGATGGGAATCGTCGATACGCTAAATCCAAGAGCAAGGAGGAAGGAGGCGATCATAGGGCTGGGTTTTCTGCACTCACCTCTGTGCTGAGGTACTGTTATGAAATGGGAGTCAATTATGTCACTGTATACGCTTTCAGCATAGATAATTTCAAGCGCAAACCTGAGGAAGTGAATTCCATCATGAATTTGTTGAAGGAGAAGATCGATGAGCTACTGCAGGAAGAGACCATCATCAAGGAATATGGAGTAAAGATCAACTTTTTGGGCAACCTGAACCTTCTGGATGACGTTGTGAGATTATCAGTTGAGAGAGCAATGAGGATCACTTCCTCTAACACGGGTCTGGTTCTTTCAGTGTGTGTAGCCTACACTTCGACCAACGAGATCTTGCGCGCCGTCGAAAGTTCATGTTTTGAGAAGTGGAATCAAGGGAGCAGCAGCACACAAGAAGTGATTTCAGTTGATGATTTGGAGAACCATCTGCACACAAATGGCTGCCCGGATCCGGATATTCTGATCAGGACATCAGGGGAGACTCGCCTCAGCAACTTCCTTCTGTGGCAGTCGAGTTTTAGCCATTTGCAGAATCCAGCTCCTCTGTGGCCTGAGTTCTCTCTCAGGCACTTGGTGTGGGCTGTGCTGCACTACCAGAGAGCTTATCCCTATCTAAAGGAGATTAGAGAAAGATGCAAAAAGATACAATGACAGGGTTTTGATTGAGATCTTCAGCTTCTTTGGCTTTGGCTGAGCTGAGGATTGCTTAATTTTGGTGCAAGGTACACACTTTTGTGCATTAGATAACTGTGACACGAATTTTGCAAATTGTATCACTTATATGTCCTTAAAATATGAATTTGTATGCAATGATTTTGGTATTTTTATACAGCAGATACTGTTTAAGCCATGCTAATATTGGCTGCCATTCTAGAGTCAGTTGCAGCTTTCTTTTATGTTTATGCAGTTAAATAAATGTTTCACAGCTCAAAGATCTGTAGATATGATACCTTTTGTAGCTTTTTATTTGAGATCTGAGTACGTTTGGTTCAGTGTTGTTATAATATTATATCTTATTATTTGAAAAAAAAAAATATTACAAAAGATTATAAGATTATTTTATGGAGATTGGACATAGAATTTTGAAAAAATTACAGATTTCACACTAAATTTAAAAAAAGTGCTAAAAAATTTGTTAACAATAGTTAAAATTTTTGTTTTGAGAGTTTATCTTTTAATTTCAAGATTTAGGATTCAAGCTTTAATGTTAAAGCAATTTAGAGGTTTGAAGTTTAATAAGAATTTTAGTATTTTTTTAAATGTAATGTGAAGTCTATAATTTCTTCAGAATTTTGTATTTTGTACGGTCCTCTGTTACTTTAAAATGACATTTGGGTATCATTCAAATTCGAATGATATCTAAATGTCACCTCATCTGTGAATAAAATCATCACGAACTTGTTCTTTTATCTACCGTAATTTCATGATTCTTATGCGATATTATATTTCTATCAAGTATGAACACTACTATACACTTGAACAACAGCAAATAGTTACATGTGCAATGTGGGCACAATATAGACAATAATTGAACAAGATTTCACCTAACAAATAATCATAAAGCTTAATTATTTACATCAAACTACCTTAATATTTGGCAAATTTGCCATTTTAAGTTTTTAACAACAGTGATCACTAAGAAGATGCCAAGGCAATCAATGAAAATGCAGCAAAACACCCACCCCTTTTAAGAAAAAGGGCAAATTCTTTTGATTAGTAGCTAATAATAAGCTGTTTCTCATTTAGCATCTTTGATAGTTATTATTTGGTGAGATGATTAAGTTGGGATAATATTTTATCATAAGTGGGGATAAGGCTGAAAATGAGTTGAGTTCGATTGAGTTTTTCTCAACTCAGATTTAAAGTTTTCAACTTTGAGTTGAGTTTGGTTTGAGCCAAATGAAATTTATTCGAATTTGTCTTAAATTGAGCTTACATTTTAAATTTTTTCTAATTTAAATATTTATTTTATTACATACAATTTGTATTAAAATTTTTTGGGATAATTACCTGCATGCCACACCATTTCACTTTATTTATGCGTTACCCATCAATTCTTAGTTAATTACGCTATGCACACTCAAAATATTATAAAATCTTACATACACACACTTAAGTTAAAATTTAGTCAAAATCTATTTGAAAAAAAAATATTTCATTAGTAAATCATTAAAATTACATTTTTACCTTTAATAGTACATATTTTTTTCTTCCTCGATGTTACACTAAAGCGCTGATCTGTCTTAAAATTAATTCATGTCGCGGATGTCTCCTTTCCTTACCACAACCTAAACATCAAAGTTTTAAGATTTTCACTCAAAATATATTTAAATATCCTTAAAATTATATGATGAACTGTTCAGATTTTTTGTAACCTAACTATAGTTAGGTTATTGAAAAATTATAATTGCTCATTATAACGAAAATAAGTGAAAATATGTGTATGTAAGATTTTATAATATTTTGAGTGTGCATAGCGTAATTAACTAAGAATGGATAGATAACACATAAATGAAGCGAAATGGTGTGACATGTAAGTAATTATCCTATTTTTTTTTTAATTATACATGCATATATATTATGTTTGTAATTGTCCTCTAATTTTATTATGGAAATGCTTATATATCATTAAATAACAGATATCTAGCTTATTATGAATTAAATTAATTTTATTATGAGAAAATTAATTCAAGTCATAAAAATATTAAATTAAGTAAAATGTTATTGAGTTTTGAGTTTCACATATAATGCTTTAAATGAAATATAAAATTAATTTGTTAGTTAAATTTTGTGTAAAATGAGAATTAAAACTGATAGTTGCACTATATTATATGTGAATGAATTAAAGTTTCACATTGAATTTTATATAAAATGTGAAATATTGTGTTAAATGCTAGAAATTATAGATAAAAAAAACCATGACAAAGGAACGAAGAGGTAATTAAAGGATTAACAAAAAATTTTATCTTCAAGAAATGAATAAGATAAAAAGGACTACTAGTTTACATGATAGTGAAGTAGTTGATAGTTGGAACTGAATTTATTATTAGACATCACTTGACTGTCTTCATCCGGGGTGAAGGTAAGATGATCTTTATGAGTGCAATACTCGCTACAAAAAAAAAGGCAGCCCTCTAAGGACTAAAGACTATTCTAAGTTATGCATCGAAAATATTAGATATTTAGTTGGAGTAAAACTCTATGAAGGTATTTAAGCTTATTTAAAGTAGATTACACCAACACGGAACTATCTGAAACTAGATAGACCTTACGCGATAAGATAAAAGCCACTTTGACCAACAATAACGAGAGCAACAAATAACAAAGAGAGCATTAAATATATCATTAGAAGACAGCGGAAGACCAACCAAGAAGTCAGGGATATATAGCTAAAAAACACTACATGCTACAAGTATAAATTAATAAAAATAGTGGCACAAAAATATATTATTTAACATCATAAATATTTTGCTTTATTGTTTTTTTGTTGCAAGATATATATAATAACATAAATAATACAGTTAATTTTTTAGTATATTATATCACCATAGGTGATTTTTGTTAGAAAAAAATATGCCCCTCCCTATTAATTCTTATAACATTCTCAAAAAAAAAATATTAATTAATTTTATATCACTTTGTACTTTATTTAAAGTAATGCTTTGGTAATGCTATCTTTAAAAAAAAAAAAAAATCCTACAAGGTCATTGTCATGTACATTAATTAATATTAAGGAAATGATTCCCTATAGTCAACTCCTATATTTATCAAAAAAAAAAAAAAAAAATCCTATCGCAGCATTAATCTAAACAAATCATACAAATTTTGTATTGCCATTGTGTCACTTACATGTTTTATTAGAAAATTAGGTAAAGTTTATTGTCTTATTGGGTATTTTATTTTTAGAAAAATTACTTATATCATCCTCAAATTTATTCTTATTACTTATTTAACTTAAAAAATAAATATTTATATCTACTCCTCCAATTTAAATGAATAATTACAATTCACCCTTGAAATTTATATATAACACCACAAAATATATATTACTTGTATTTTTCACCCAATATTTAAGGTGAATTATACTTATTCATCAACAAAAAATTGATAGATATAAATATTTACTTTTGAGAATTAAACAAATAATTAGGGGTGTGCAAACTATGATTTAAACTGAAAAATTGAACCGAACCGTTTAAATTTAACGGTATAGTTTGATTTAGAATCTAACGGTTTGGTGATAGTTTAATATTTTAAGTATTTAGGTTAATTGGTTTGGGTTCGATTTCACATGTTTGAAAACCAAACTGATCAAATTAACCGATTATTAAATAACTCACATATAAATATAATTTTAAGGTTGGATCGGTTCAGTTGTATTACAGTAATTTTATAATATTGACTTTGAATTTATTGAAGTGATAATGTATATGTATATTTATGAGTTTTCATAGTATGTTTTTATGCTAATTATTTAGTGTATTTTTTTCAGGTATAGTAATTAGGATAAATTCTTACAACGGAGACTGTCTGAAAACTTGAAAAAATATTCATTTTTAATAAACAGATGAAATTTTTGTTATGTAATTTTGATTATACTGATGTGTCCAATTACTTCTGAATTCTTCCAACTTTTTTGTTAGTTTATTTTGGTGATGCGATTAAATTATTAAATTAAATTTCTTATTGTGCTAAATTACTCTTATATTAAAATTATTATCTAGATATTAATATAGCAATATTTAACATCATTATAAGAAGATTAAGAAAATTTTTGAGATAAAAAATATAATTTTAACCGAACCAAACCAAATCAAATCGAACCGATATTTATTTGGCTGATTTGGTTTCATTAAATTTAAAATCAAATTCGATCTTTTGTTTTAGTTTGGTCACCAAACCAATCAATTAAACTGAATGCACAAGCCTACAAATAATAAAGGCAACTTCTCAAAAGACGAATGTCCATTCCCTTTATTTTTTTTAATAGTTTGCCATAGTTCACCAAACAATTTAAATGAAGATGGCCAATCAAATTTCAGTGCAAAAGATAATTCAAGTCAAACTGCTTACAGAAAATCAGTATAAACAGCAATTCATACACTGAGAGAGAACCACATAATTTCCAGGTCAATCTCTCCAGATTCCACCTTTTGGAGCTTCAGGGACATCTCTTGCTTCACCTTCCCATCCACAATTCTGACACTGCTGTCATGGAGGAGGGCATTGTCATGGGATTTCAACCACTTGCCGATTAGCATATCTGCAAGCGAATCAGGGTCGCCAAATGCCACTGCTGATGTGATCAGTGGCTGCAGGTCGATCTCGGCCTCTCCCATGATATCATCAGCGGAGAGCATGTCGTGATCAAACACTTGCTGGTTAGGTAGAAATGAATATCTTAATGACACCGTTTACCCAGGTTAACTTTAGTCTAAGGGGGCATTTGGTTCAATGTTATCTTGATGTTATGTTATATTTTCTAGAGAAAACAACTCTCGTTTAATGACATCTATAAATAATCTTCTATAAGATTATAGAATTATTAGTCAAAAGATAATATCTAAATTACATGGCATAATATAAAGATAACAACAAACCAAATGTCCCCTAAATTAACAAACTAAGAACTCTAATTTGTAAGATCTGATTGCTAGAGGATGTAATTTCCAGAATAATGAATGATTCTTCATGAGAAGGTACGTAGATGTGATATGTACTAATTTTTGTAGTTTAAAATCAGTTATACATACATGTTTTGAGATAAACCTTTTGCATCTTTATTTGGATTTCAGCTTTTTATTTTATATCACAACAACAATAACAATAATCAAGCCTTTGTGCTACTAGATGTGGATTGGCTACATGAATTCTTTATTTTCATTGCACTATATCAATTAACAAATCTTATTTAACACTAAGTGTGTAAGATCATTTCTTACAGTTTCTTGCCATGTATTTTTTGGTCTTCCTCTTTCTCTTTTTATCATGGGCAAGATTTAATAACTCAACTTTTCTTGCTGGGCTTCAATTGACCTACAATTTATATATCCAAACTATCCAAATCAACTCTCTCTGAGTTTATCTTTAATTGATGTTACTCCAACTTTCTCGTGGATATACTCATTTCTCATTCTATTTTTTCGTCTATACCCACTCATTCACCTTAACATCTTCATTTCTGGAATACTTTTTTTTTTATAGACCAACATTCAGCACCATATATCATTATTGGTCTTACTACTGTTTTATAAAATTTACCTTTAAGTCTAAGTAGAATTTTCTAAACTTTTTATCTTATATTATCCAATGTTAAATAGAAGAAGTGCTGGGTTGCATACATGTCTAACTCACAGGATAAAATGTTTTAAAGCAGACATTAAAGAATATTTAAAAACAACAAAAAAGAGAAAATATGCAACTAATACAGCAAATTAAGAACTCACCAGCTTCAGGGGACCATAATTCTCAGGAACTGAAAGTTTGAGTTCCTCATTCCAAACTGGGTTCAAATTGCTCTTAATAACAGAGGTTTGGGCTTTCTGCAGAGTGAACAAGCAATAAAAATATATAATCAACATCAGAATAATAACAGTTGGCTTATATAATACCAATAAGTATGTTTCAAGGCTGCATAATTCCATACTTTTAAGAATAATTTGAGGCTAGATATACACCTGCTGCCCAAGGGTTAAAACCACATAAGGATCACTACTTAGCATATCTCTTACAGCCAAATTTCTGCCTTTTATAACTTTGACCTTCAGGATTCCTATGAACTCTACCATACCTGCCTGAGATCAGTTTAAAAACAACACTGCTGATCATTATCAAACCTTAATTTAGTTCCACCAAATGAAGAAAAGTATAACAATAGGGTCTGTTTGTTTGTAAGGTTAAATTTAACAAAGTTAAAATTAAATTTAGATAGAGATATTTTTTTATTAAAAATTGTGAATAATGTGAAATAAAGTTAGTTATGATATTAGGATATGTGAGGGATGTGATATAAAGTTAGTTATTATGTTAGGATATGTGAGGGATGTGATATAAATTAGTTATTATTTTAATAATGTGTGTAGGATGTGAAATAAAGTTAATTTTTAATATTAAATTTTATGTATGATGTGATATGCCAAGTTAAAATTAAACCAGATTAATTTTTAAGATGAAAACAAACAGGGCCTCCAGTGCAGCTTTTAAGAGATGAATTAGCACAAGTAGTGCAGCTTCCATCAAGCTCCTCTAATATACTTGCATAATACATAATGGAAAAGACTTACCGTGGATGTTGAGAAGTCTGTGTCCAAACTACTGTACTTGTCCTTTCGAGAATTACATGACCTGAAGGAACCCTCTGAGAAAGAACTCTTTGAAGAAACGATGCGCAAGCTTGGTTTCAGGAATTCTTGAAACTCATACTTGGCCCTGTGGAAAGACTAGAATGCTTCACCTAATAAGATAAAGGAAATGAAATATTTGCACTCTGAATGTTTACTCCACCTGATGAACTTTGCACGCTCCTCATAGCTAGAGTCTGAGGTGGGTTTTGAAAAACCCTGAGGTAGGAATGCCTCATAAATGGAGTTGGCATAGGAGTTACCACCAACTTCTATCATAGATTCAATTTCCTCATCAGACCACTCATCAAGTGCCACTGAAAGAACCTGGATATCAATATCTATTTAAACTGAGATAAGGGAGGATGAGTAAATCATGAAAGAAGAAAATGATGTATACAGAGACAGCAATTCACTGGCACAATTCTATATGTACAAATAGAATGATGAAGATCAACTATCAAGGGTAGGCAAAAGCTAGCAGGACCATTTACATTTAACTCTCAGTTAAAGCGGCACTTCACACAGAGATGCCTATCACAGAATTTCAGGACTCTGGCTAGCAGTTAAGCGCCAATCCTATCAAGTAATGGTTGTTCGACTGAACACAGTAAATCTCGAGTTCTATGGCAGCAAACTCTAGCATGTTAGTTATGTATATACAAATATACACTTTCTACATGCTCCATTTTAGCAGCCTCCAAGAGTATTATTAATATGTGGGAGGTTGAGCTAATAAGTACAGGCACTGCATGCGTAAGGAGCAAAGAAGCATGAATAATATGCAAAATTACATAAGATGGCAATGAAGCAAATGATGGTAAAAACATGATGACACTACCTTCGAAATATGGGTACCAAAACTTCTATGTACCCCGGAACATTTTAAACATATGAATACACCGATATTGGCTGATCTGTCAAGGAATGGGATGGAAAAATTAACACAGTACTGTTATAAGTCAAGAAACAAAATTTTGAAGAATTCAAACAAGAGCAGCTGACAGAAAAACTTGAAATACTTCTATTAGGGCAATATTTTATTAGAAAGTTATGAACTAAAAATTCTATTAGGAACATTCAGCATCAACAAAATGGATATACAAAAAAGGCAGACCCAAGTTTGATAATGCATACAATTAAAAAGCTGCTAGCATGACAAATGCATGCATGCAACCAATTGACTACATAATGCATGCAACCAATTTGGAAAACCAATGAACATTCTTTCGTTGATAGTTCCAAACTATGGTTTTGGTAATGCCAACACTTCTAGGTATCTGTCCCAAGGTATGTAGAATTGTAGGTTTCCTAAAGTGGTGTAGGATCATCCTATAAGGACAACTTGACATTCTAGTCATGCTAATTAATCAGGTTTCTATTCAAGAAAATGGAGAGCTGAGCTTTCAAGGTTTTTACAAACTTTTGGTTAATATGTTACAGATGCTTGAGAAGCTCTACTTAAATGATCTCAAAAGACCTTCTGGCTTGGTTTTGTTTTCCTACTTCTTTCTCGTACCACATTTTTATAAATGACACAGCACACTGCAACCTCTTTCAGAAAGGTTAGATTCTACTTTGTTTCATAGGAATGCCTTTCTCTTCTAAATGCTTTCTTGCTGTAGAGCCTAGCCAATGAATCTAGTGTTCTTCCTCTTCTGTCTCCAACAAGGCCATAATAGAATAGATAGGCAAAGCAGCCAATAGCAGTCTGTTCTTGCCTATCAATGAGGACTGAACTGATGTAGAGTATCCTGACAACATATATTGCGGGAAAACACACCTTGAAGAGTTGATGTTTTAGATTGAAGTTGATGTCAACAGTTAGTCAACAAGGTTTATGGCAAAGTATAATGACAAGAATAAACTACTACTAAGTACACTGTATCTCAAGGTCCCACAACTAAATTTGTTCAGATATCCAGAGGATCAGTAATGTCACTCAGAAGTATGAGAGTCTAAAATGCCAACTAGAGATTTCTTTTTTTTTTTTTTGAGGCAGTGTTTCAGCCATCTATGATGAGCTGATTTAACCAAAGGTTAAAGTTTACTAGTAAGTTTTAAACATGGCACATAAAATAAAAGGACTGTGATACATCATTCAAAGTCCCCAGCCTTATCTATAATCCACAATGTGGTGGACAAGGTTTCATCGACTCTTGAAAGGAACAGTTTCCTTCCGCCATTATCACAAAAAGAACAAAAATATCCTATACTTAGGAGCTCTTCATAAAACACTTAAACTATAAACCTGTGGAATTTTAAGACTTCAGCTAAAATTGGAAAACATACGAATCATAATTATAACAAATGGAAACTCTGCAGTATTGTTAAAAAAATGACAGAGGCTAAAAGAAACATTAAAAACACTATAGTGAGATAGAACATCATGATAATCATCTTAAATTATGAAAGATGAAGCTTGCTAAAAGGTGGGCATAGCAATACCTTAATAACTTCTATATTTAGTTGTTGATGTCATATTAGATCAATGCAATGATAGTATTTGAAGCTCACAACAACAGAAACATATTTGTATATGATGCTAGGACTTACGCCCACTTAGGATCTGCAGCACTGCAATCAGCACAAATTCGATTATCACTTTTGTGCAATAACTCCTTAAGTTTCTTACGGTTACCTGTCACAATGGTATAAAAAATTTAAATGATATCTTATCTACAAAAAAGGTACATTTCTAGAAGCATATAAGCGTCACAGCTAAATTTTTCAAGGTAGTCATAAAGCAAACATAGTACCCGGTGAAGATTTTTCACGTTCAGCTTTATGGCTCATCCTTTCTTTGACAGGCTTTGATCATACAAAGCGTATATTGATCTAAAAGGGAAAAACATTGAATATAAATGTAGCCGCAGAAATTGAGAAATAAAAACGCTTAATTTCACTGGGTCAGCTCCATCTCTCCGAACACTATGACAATGCCCACTTATGGTCACAGTGTCCAATCTTTCAGATTATTGATTATGAAGCATTGCAGGAATAGGGTTGCCTATTAGTCAGAAATCCAGATTTCTTTCTTTCATGTGATTGATGGTGCGTTGTAAGGGATGGACCTAGTTAGCACTTCAAGAGGAACAGGCTGGCTTCTTCCTAGTGATTGGGTTGTCCTCCCTCTTCCACTGTGCAAGAAAAAAATTATATATGAAGCGACTATAAATTCTGATTTCTTTACCAGCTAGTACGATTCAATCTACCCACTGCTTTCCTGTTCAATGCATCTTTTTTTTTTTTTTTTTTTTTGATCATTTCAATGCAGCTTTTCAACAAAATTGAGAAGTACATATTGAAATAGTTCAACCAATTACTTGCTTTTAGATAACTATTCGCTAAATATCGAACTGATTCAATCGGTTACTTACTTGATACTTCTATATAACTTTAATAGGTATTCAACAAAACGCATACTCTTCTGCAATTATTAAATGATATTTCGAAGTAATTTTAGCTCTTAGATATTTATTCGCAACATAATTCAACCTAATACTTACTCCCACACAATTATTCACTATGCATTGAAATAATTTTGACTGGTTTGCTAAACCAACCAGAAAAAAAGGAATTGGATTATAAATATGCATGGTTGGTTTAGCAAGCTAATGAGAAGCAATCCACCGACTGCTTATTCCTAAAAATGTTACTGCTTATTCGGGATAAAATAAAAAACACCTCACTCTTTCAAGCTAGGGGAGACATTCATACCAGCAATCTTGAAATAAAAAACATAAACTGTTGGACAAGGTGCAATTAGCATCCGATAAGAACGAAATCCCTGAGTAGCATGATACGGGAGTGTAACTTATCTGAATCATGAATAATCAAGAGAAAAAAATTCGATGAATTTCCCCTTCGAATCCAATCACGGAAGGCGCGAACGCAAGCAAACAAGCATGTCAAAACCCTCGATTATGAACACAACAGAAATTAAAACCAAAATTTCAATAACAAAAACACACAGCAGAGATCTATTGCTAAAACACGTAAAACAATCATCAACATCAAGCCAATTATTGCACAAATGCTATCAGACGTCGGAATCGAAAACTCATTAGTTATTGCAAGCCTTCAAAAAAGAAAGAAAAACCAATCAAAAGGGATGAAAAAAAAAAAGAGAAAATCGATCACTGCAAAAGAGAAAACTCGATCTTACCTTCAATCCAGGGTACTCGAAGCACAAATTGAATATGCTCCGGAGTCCGGACCCTAACCTCCGCAACGCCGAGAGCAATTGGGGAAAAAGGCGTTAATTTGGAAATAAGGGAAGTGAAAAATACAACTTGGGATCGAAATAGCCTAAAAATCGCAGTGGGAAGAGGGTGCACCACGTGGACCATAAAGCTTTTAGATCCTTCTGTTACTGTAGGTTAGGTCCGGTGGGTCCGCTCATCCGTCTGGTAGTCGTTATCGATCCGATTTCAAGCCGAGCTAATACCAGTTTGAAATCAGTTCAATCACATTTTAATTGACTCAAAATCGGCTCGAAGTCTATTGGGTTCGACTTCATGTTGGCTCGAGTCGATTCCAATCGACTTTGAGCCGATTTCGAATCATTTTTGAGCGGCTCAAAATGATAAAATCCCTATTTCTTTTCGAGATCGGCACAGTTTATAATATATATATTATATATATAACATGTATTTTAATTCATTTCGAGCTCGATCGAGTCGAGCCTACCTCAGCTCAAAATTGGCTCGAAATTATTACTGAGCAAGTTTTTGGCTCGTTAGTCGGCTCGTTTAGATCGACTCAATTTAAGCCTTGGAGTTTAAGAAATGCTTAAAATTGTTTTTAAATAAGAAAAAATTATTTTAATACTATAATATAAAATAAAGTTAATTTATTTTATTAAAGTATATATAAAATATAAAATAAAATTAATTTTTAAATTAAAATTTATG
>JAEMOT010004158.1:185286-221036 GCA_019297695.1 Apostasia ramifera | reverse complement strand
TATATATATATATGATCAGCTGAATTGTTATAAAATCTAAAAAAAAATTAATGGACTAAAAAGTAATTAAATTAAGGGCAAATTATACTCAAGTCCTTGAATTTAGAGCTTAATATCACGCAGATTCATATTTTTTAAAATTTATTTTTCAGATTCTTGTCAGTAATAGATTGCAAAAATTATGTTTGTGTAGTTAATTTTTTTGCAATTAAATGCGAAACATCAAATTTTAACTAAAGGTGGTATTTTTGCCAAATTAATTTGTTTTAAAAACACTTTTTCATTCAACTACGAAAATATAATACTATATACCAAAGTCGTATCATTTTATTCAAATACAAAACTATGCAAATATATAAAAAATTTATATGTGTAATGTGTAGTGTCAAAATTATATTTAAATATAATTTTAATATTATATGCAATATATATTACTAAAATTTTATTCAAATATAATTTTAATATTGCACGATACACAATATTATAATAATATTTGAATATAATTTTAATATTTGATATCATACATGAATGTGATTCCATGATACCTAACTGTACATGTCTAAAATTATAATTTTGTATTCAAATATGAAAATATATATATATATATATATATATATATATATATAAATTTATATATATATTTCACAAAATAGAAATTATTTTTAAATATAACTTCGATATTAAGCGTAATGCATATTACTGAAATTATATTCGAATAAGATTCTAATGCTGCGCATTATGCAATGTTTTAATTATATTCGAATATAACTTTAAAATTTTGGCTTTACGTGGTATGCAGACTGCAGTGCAATTATATTAAAATACAATTTTAATTATACTATTATCAAATTTATATTTGAATACTGTTATTTCACTTTAAAATAATTTTTTAAATTAAAATTTATGATTTTAATGGATTATAATTTCATAATTTTTTATCTATCAAATAAACTCAAAATTATCTAAAATTTAAAACATAAATCATTGCAATATAATCCAATAATTCCTATGAGTAAATTTATTTTTGTGAGTAATAATATATTAAAATATTATAAAATTAAATTAATATTAAAATAATTAAATTAATCATAAAATTAAAATATGATATAACTAATATATTGTTAAATATATTATAAAAATATGAAATTGATTTGGTGTTCGATTCGATGTCAAATCCTCACTGAAAGAATTATAGCATATTTTGATTATATAAATTATATTTAAATAAGATAATAATATATTATAATTTTCATAATTTTTTTTTTCTATAGCTCAAAGTTATCCCATCTATCATCTTAATATTATTTAATAATACCTAAAATTAATTTTATTTTTGAGTTTTTTATTTTATTAAATAATAATACATTAAAAATTAATGTTTAAAATTAATATCAAAATACTTGAATTAAACCATCCAATTTGACTAATATATTATTAAAGATTGCAAAAAAAATATCAGATTCATTTGACTTTCAATTTGATATCAAATGCTCGCTCAAGAAAATTGCAATTTATATTTTTATAAAATTATTTTTTTTACTAATTATAATTGTCATTTTTTTCCGCTAATACATTTTATGTCTTGAAGTAATTGTAATTTTAAGTTAATTTATTATTTTTTTGTAATAATATATTAATACTTTAATAGCTTAAAATTCATATTTTAACACAAAAGCCATGCACACCAGCAGCCGACCGTCCTTTTAGTGCAGTAACGGCGTGAACACGCCGTCTGCCGCGTGGAGCGATTTCATTGGACCGTACTAATTGTACGGCAACGTGCATTTAAGTATGTCGGTATTCATATTTCATTGCACGAATCTTGACGAGTTACCTTCAAAAAGAGTGGGGTGGGGATTGGGTGCAATTAAAATATTATTTTATTAAACCTCAATTCAAATTTAAAGTGGAAAGTAGCCGTTACCAGCTAGCAGAACAGACCGACGATTTCCCCCACCTCCTCCATAGCTCCAGTCTGCAAGAACTCTCTCTCTCTCTCTCTCTCCCTCTCAGAAGTAGAAGAGTAGAAGAGTAGAAGAAGAAATGATGTTTACGGAGGGGCTCGACGAGAGTGCCATCAATTGGGTCAAACAGGTGATTATTTTCTACGGAGATTTCTTCAACTGCATCAGCGAATTTGATTTTCTACTGTTAAATCCTTTTTCTTGATTCATATTTATTTAAGTTTTGGGGCCTGGGTTCTTGCTTGATCCCTTCCTCCTCAGAATCTTTTGGATTTTAGTTCTTCGAAACCAAGCCCTACAGCATCTTATTATCTGATAACTTTAGGTGTTTGACCCTACTTTCTTGGGCTTGCATCCTCTCTCTCTCTCTCTCTCTCTGTGTGTGTGTGTGTGTGTTTTTCTCCTCAACTTTCTTAGCGTGTTGATGTTCACTGCTGATTCATTCATGTAGCTGGTGATTTTTTCTCATATACATCATAATGTACTGACTCTGCCCGTTGTTTTCTCATTTCTGTTCATGTTCTTTAGTGATTCACTCATGTAACAAGTGATTTTCTTCCACATGAACTACGTTTATTAATGCAGGGTTCAGAACTAAATCAGAAACCTCGATCACCTCTGACAGAGCAACTCCCTTTCTCAAACCTACCAAACCTACACAAAAGCAATAGCTTTCTATCACCTAAAGTTCTACCACCAGTAAAGTTTCACTCAGGCCTACTGGGAATTCAACCAAGTACTTATGCTGAAGACTCTGGGGATGATAAAGAAAGTATAGATTCAATTTCTGTAGGTCACTATGCCTATTGTTCTGACACATTTGAAGAAGAACTCATGGATTCAAGCGATTCAAATCTATTTGATCAGAAAAAAGAAATAGTCAATGAAGAAGAGATCACAATCAAATCCGAATCTACCTGTGAATCTGCAAAAGCAGTCCAACACAGAACAGTGAGGAGTAATCTGGTCAGAGGGCTTTCGAAGGAGAACTTGAAGGTCGACGTCACTGTAAACAGCCCATCTTCAAATGTGGCAGATGTCTATTCTGCCTCCAGTGCCTATGGACACAATAAAGAGTATAGTGGATTCACTAATCCTAGGGTATGCATCGTCTACATGAATTTTAGATTCACATGCATGCCATTGTGAGCTTGCCTGAAGCATTAGCAACACAAATCATAAAATGTCCATCACAAACACATAAAATGCATGTGCAACGTTTTACACTCCTAAATTATCAGTCATAACATTCGATACTGCACTTGACTTCTAAAAAGATTTGGATGGAAGAATCTGACATGAAAAATTTGCATGTTCACTCTACATACTAAACACCATTCAAATGAGCAAAAGGACAAATAGCAATATTTAAACATTATATTGAAATTGCAATGTTAATAAGTGCTGAGAATCTATAATGTTGATTTTGTACGTAGGCAAGTTTAGTATGGAAATCGTGTAAAGTTCCCACACATTTCCTGCCCACAAAGGTCATGATTTTATAGCTAACTTACCTTAATGCTACTCAATTGTAGTTTTATCATCCTAATGGTTACATTATGGAAAAGTTTGAAGAGCTAGGAACACCAAGTGCTCCACCTATCATGGATATTGGGAAGGAAGAAAGCTTCCTGGGAGCACAAGGTAAGTACAAAAGAACAAGAGACTAGAGAATTTCATAGCCAAGATTTTTATGTAATGTGCTAATAAGCTGATAAATTTTATTTCAGAACAAACTAATTCTGAAAGCCTTGAAGTCTCCTCAGAAGTGGAACACAACTTGCATGGTACAAGCTATCCACCAATAAGGTAAAACATATGGAGGTAATTGTTTTTTAGGTAAATTTGTTATGGCCGAATCGGTACATTTGCCTTTGCGGCCAAATTTCAGCACTTAAGGTCCCTTTCTTAACTGTCAACCATCACGGACTTAACCCCTTTAAGTACCGTGCAGCCTTAGCTCCCCAAATCCATCCCTTGTGGACAAGCTAGGTTAGCCTCACTTGGTGGTCATTGATAGAAAGTGGTGGAACAAACCTAATTGATGAGAGAACACAAGAACTCAACTTAGAAAAAGAAAGGGTTAAGTGCTATTTATACTTGCCTCCTCTTTGAATGGATGATTATGATTGATTTAATCCAACAGTAGGAAGGGATATTCTAAAGTACTCTAAGAACATTCCAATAATAATTTTTATGACATTTTCACAAGTATGTACAAGAATGTTCTACAAGTATGGAGAATATCCTAAAGTGTTCTAGAAGATGGAGGAGCCCCTTTGCCTTCTACTCATACAAAATACATAACTTATTATCATAATACTCAGTTTTGCCTCTATGTTATGTTTTACAGTGAATAGTACTACATCAAAACTTAAATGTGGCTACAGGAACATTTCAGCAGAGGGAAACATTCAGACAAGTTCTTGGCAAAATAAATTTGTCAACCAAGTACAATGCTATACTGCTAGGTTAGCAAGTTCGATAGCTGAATCCCAATGTTTTTCCCTGCTTCAGATTATTAGAACTAATTATCAAACTTTTTATGCACAATAAACATAACAGTGCTGAAAGATCATGGCAATCATTCATCGCATATGATGCATGCTTCCGCTTATGCTTAAATGCCTGGGCAAGGAACTGCATGGAAGCTCCAGAGTTTCTTAGAGATGAATGCATGGTGTTGCGTGATGCGTTTGGGTAGTTTAGATTCTGCAGATTTCAGCATATATAAATATACAGCGCTATTTGCTTTTGAAAATTTTCTATGATCAATCTGCTAAACCAATTTTTTTTTTTTGATTTAATGCAACCGATTAGAATTCAGAAATACCTGCTAAAACCCTGGAATCATATTCAAGGAGAAGGCAAGCTTGTAAGTGATGATGAAGGAAATTGTACATTGAAAGAGAGAAAAGACAGTTTGAAGATTGAAGTGGAAGGTTAAATTCTATTTTACAGCATTTCAATTTGTTTGAATTTTTTTGGAGATATATCTGGAAAACATAATGACATTAAAACACATTAAAAGTTTTAGTAACTAACAAATTAGGCTTTGCTTTTTTGATCCGCCCTTGGCCTTTATTCAATTTACTGTTCTTGCTTCTTAGTCACTAATAATTTACTGAAGGCCAAATGAGAGATGCAAGTTCTTGTCCTTCAATGAAATCTCCAATCAATTATTTTAAGCATCCAGAGATGGTGGCAAACATCTGGATTGTAATGCCTTCCTGTTTGATGCCTATAGAATAGTTTAATTTGTTATTGACCCTTTATGAGATTGAAGATAAGTTTTATGTCATCACCATGCATAGAGGAGCTACCAGTTTTGCACCACAGTAATGGTTATTAACCTATTGTCTTTTAAAAAAGAATCAAGCATCCATATAATATGTCCATAAACTTCCGTAAGATAATAAAATTAGTCCTGAGCAACACGTATGCTTAAGTTTTTAGGTCATTTAGTAATTAAAAATTTAACATGATATTGAAAGTAGAGGTCTTTAGTTTGAGCCCTGATGGTCCTAAGTTGTTTCTAGCACAAGGTTAAACTAAATTCCTATGTTTGCGTTGAATTTACATAGAAAAACCAAGCAAGTTCATGCGAAACTATAAATTTAACCTAGAGCCAAAAACCTATAAGCTTCACTTTTAGATCAATCAACACTACAAATGATTGAAGTCAGAACTTCTAAAAGCAGCAAACGCTGTCATAATCTCAGTTAATGTTATAGTGAAATATCAAAGGAACAACTTTTTATTCTCTTCATGTTATAATTACTATGAAGTAGCCTTTAACATGAGAAGTTCAATTTTAATTCTGACAGTGAAAAAGATCCGATTTAAACCACGTAGACAAAAGCTTCAGTCTACCTATTCTAGTCCAACACTATTCATGCAAGCTGGAAGTGAATATTTTCAGCATGTTACTTCAGTTTTGAAAAATAGGATCAATTCACTGAAATCGACTTCATATCCAACTAATCACGAAGGTAAGTAATCTAATCAGCTTTCCTACAATTTTAAATGTTATCATTTTTCAATTTACAGACATCTTCATTTTCCCCCCCAGAAGCTTTCTGTTGCTTGATGCAGTTAAAAAACTCAAGCGAAGAAGAACTCGAAGATTCAATTTCCCCTGTTTTCTTGACACCAGGAACCGGAGAGTCTTATGCCTTGTAAGTCTACTATAAAAAGAAATCTTTATTATTTATTTTTTCTCCATGTGTTGTTTAGTTTTGAAAAAAAAAATTGCACTGCTTACATTCAAGTTATTAAAAACATTTATAAAGAGATTAATACTTATATTCGAATACAATAAAATTTGATTAAGGATTTCTCTATTACAATTAGATTACAACAAGACTCAGTTTTAAGTCTACATCTCTTTATATTAATTATGGAGATTCTGACTGAACACATTCAAGTAGAAGTTCTTTGGCATATATTTTTCACAGATAATATTCTTCTTATTTATAAGATTAAAGATAGGGCTTCTCGTGGATAAGACTAAAGATGGGGCTAAGACAACACTTTAATTGTAGAGGAATACTTTAAAGTTTAATGATTTTAGTTTTAGTAGGTCTAAAATCAAATATATAGAGCTCAAATTTGTCAAAATAGAAGAACTTATATTGGGAGTTGACAATTCGTGATCAAGTTATTAGGAAGAGTAAGTGATGTAGATATATCGAATCAGCAATACAAAATGACAGTAAAATAGATTATGTTATTAGCAAAATTTAAGTTGAATTAATTAAGTAGAGAAATGCATTTAGTATGCTGTATAATAAAAAAACCACAATCATACTTAAAGGTTAATGTTATAGGATAATAGTAAGGCCAACGATATTATATAATGCTGAGTGTTAGTGTACAGAGCAAAAACATATTAATAAGATTAGCATCGTAAGAATGAGGATGTTAAAGTGGATAAGTGAATATATATGTAAGGATAAAATAAAAAGCGAGTACATTCATGAAAAAGTTGAAGTAACCTCAATTTAGGATAAGCACAAAAAGAGACAACTTAGATGATTTGGACATATCATAGGTTGATAAAGCCTTCAGTAAGGAGAGATGAGTTATTCAATTTTATCTATGTAAAAAAGAAAAGAGGACTAACAGAACATGACAAGGAACTATAAAAAATGACCTTGCATACTTAGAGCTAAATGAGAATCTGTTATTCGATAAAGCGCAATGAAAATAAAGGATTAATGCAATTGACCTTACCTAGTTTTATAAAGGCTCAGTTATTGTTGTTTATACGTGTATTATTTCTTTATGTTTATTGCTATTTTGCAAGAATTCAGAAGCTGTAAGTAGACAAGAATAACAAACTTGAAAGTCATACAAAAAGAGCATAAACTAACCTTAACATACGAACAACACTAATAAAGCCAACTTAAAATATTTTGAATGATGGTGATTGTGATTTTATGCACACCCTATTCCAACTTGAAATATTGCTCATGTTAACAATAAAAGAAAGAAATATTGCTCATATTGTTACACAAAAGAACTAACAGTGTACACTACTTCAGTCACCCAGAGAGTCAGGGAGAAGCTCTTTTTATTCAGGTTCAAGATATTAGCAAGATGAATCTGGGTCAAGCAAGGATTGCAATTTCAATATTGATATCTAATGCTCATGTAAGAACTGTTAATTTCTCAGTTTACTCTTTTTTTGCACATGAGCTGTCTGCAAACATAGCGGCAACTAAACCTCTTTATGATCTGTTGATGTAGCAAGGCGAAAAAGTGAGGTGGTGGCCAATATACTTGGCGGACAATGGATGTGTAGGGAAAATTCAATTATCCATAAATATTACTAGCTCTTTGGACAAGATAAACTCTGCAAAGGTTGTCATTCTGACTCATTTCTCTTCCTAAAGCTCGATGATTTAAAGAGTTGAACCTTTGTTTATGGCATGGATGTCAAGCTTTGACCCAATCTGACATCCCAACTACAAATTGAATTGAGAAACTCGCACTTAGATGACTTGATTATCATACTAAATGCATCAACTTTTCATTAGAATTTGTCAAGCCAATTAGAATTGAGTAGACTCAATTCTTAGTCATTTACAACCTATCAACGTGTGTCAAAACTGATTGGGTCAACTTGGGATTACAACTTTCATCAACCAATAATAGATAAAGTAAATTGGATTGAATATTTGAAATTTAGCCCAGGTACTCATTTTTTGTCAAATCTTTAGTATTACATGTAGCCCCCCAAATCCTAAAAAAACAATGAAACAATCTATAAAAAATAAATAGAAATATTGATTTGTTGTGTTAAATATGCAGGGTGGTTTTGCGGTAGAAACCCTCATCTATGATCTAGTATTGGAGGCTTCCATGCGAGCTAATAATTTCCAGGCAAAAAATTTGCAAATACATGGAGTATGGAAGTGGCTCCTAAATGAATTTGCTAGCTACTACGGAGTGACTAATGCATATACAAAATTAAGGTAATCTCTTATCAAAATCTGTATCATACCAATATTTTTGGATTTTGTTTATTAACTTCTACTTGTAGGTATCTATCATATATTACGAATGTTGCAACACCAACTAAAGAATGTTTGGAGCTGATATGTGTATTACTCTTACCTGTTCTTAAGGCTCGAGATGGAAAATGCCTGACTAGACAGGAGGTAAATTGCATTCTTTCACCACTAAGATTGGTAGTCTGCCACAACCACAAGTTGTTTAACAGATATTTAACATAATTAACATGGTATTAAAGCTACAAGAGATTGAGCCATGATAGCCCCAAATAATTTCCAATATAAGGTTTATAAAGCAAAAAATAAGACTTATGCCATACTGATTCCATGAGAAAAAACCAATGAAATTGCGTGTGAGTGCAAGCAAGATTATAGGATTAACCATGGGCCACAATCTAAAAGTCAAACTTTGAGGCCAGTTTGGTTATTAGAGACAAAGCCAAATGAGTTTGTGCATGACTTCTTACAAAGTATACAATTACTCATGGGCCTTTAAAACCTTAAGCCTTAACAATGTAACGGAAGAACAGTAACATATCAATCATTATTATAATTTTTTTTAGAATAACAATGACAATATCTCACAAATGATGATGATAACATGTATGTAAAGCTTAACTTCTGAACTCTAAATTGATAAGCATGTCATAATTTTGATTTCTGGTAAATAGTTTCTAAACATGCACTATCATCAAGAGCGCCATTGTTTATGATAATATTCTGATTTCCCCACCCCTCTCCCCCAATTTATCTTCAAAGGAGACACAAAAAATGCTAGGGGCAAGTGGGCTCTAGTGGCTCATAATAGAATCTAGGCTTAGTTGAGTGGTAGAGAGGAGATGACGATAGTGGTTGAGCTCATAATTGGTTTCTTGTGGATTTTAGCATTCTGCGCTAACCAACAATAATAGAGATAGGTTACCTCCAAGCAATGAATGTCCTTTATCCATCCTATTTCCTTCAACTGTTTGTATCGAGTTCCACGTTGATATAAGCAGGACACTTGGGCAATGGGGAGACTGATATCTAGGGGTCCAAAATCAGCGAATAGAGTGCCCATTCTTGATTTTCAAGATCAGATTACACTGCAGTACTTCATATCTTGTGCAAATGTAGACGTCTCCATTCTGATTTTCAAACTTCTGAGAACATCTTTCGTATTCAACTTGCATGCCTTCTCTCTAGCTGCAAGTATAATTCCCTAGGAATTTGAAAGCGAGTTTTGCCAACAAGAACTTACGCCATAATCTTAGATTGTGAATTCCTAGCCCCACCTTCTGATTTGGGCCTGCACACTTCCTCCTACTTAGCATAGTGGAGACTCTTAGCACATTTCCCCCAAGACGCTTGGTGGTACCACTGTGTATGTGAGTGTACTATTGATGAGCATGATTTTGCCTTCCCCAAAAACTAATCTTCGGCTCACAACATGTAGGAAATCTTTTTTTTTTTGGCCTATGTTTGGTGAGGGGAATGCTCAAATAGCGCTTCTTCGCTTTCATGCATACAACACACCCAATTGGTTGGTGGATTTGCTAAAAAAAATTGGTTACTTCTCCAGATTAATCTTCGAACTTGAGTTATTGTAGTGCATCTTGGACACTTTGCATTTCATCCTGCACGCTCTCATGAATATCGATAGGTCATCCGCAAACATTAGATGGGAGAGTAGCAAGGGCCTGGCTGAGATATGGATTCCAGAGATGATCTTTTGCTGGACTCTTTTCTTTAAAAGGGATGATAACAAATCCAAGCATAATATAAACAGGTAGGGGGAGAGAGAGGACACCCTTGTCGCAATCCTTTTCTTGCATGGAAGCACGAGGATCGCTTGCTGTTTATAAGGAGGGTATACCAAGGTCCATGGATGCAAAAGAACCCATTTCCTCCATGTTTTTGCCACCTATTTGATTTTGGATTTCTTCCCTAGTGATTGGCTCCACCAAGTTTCCTCTAGTTGCTTCTGAGGTGAGCCCTTTGTTTCAAATGGTTCTGAGACTCCTCCATTTGCTTGAGAAGAAGCTCTACATGGTGTCCATGATTGCCCCCTCATTAGTAATCATCCCCATGGTCCAATTAGACCGTCTCTTGCTAGTCGCCATCTTATGAAAAAAGGTTATATTTTTATCACCCTTGATCATCCAATGGGCTTTGCCATTGGTACCACCATGCTTTCAGCTTAAGATATTATGAAATATTTATAATTTGCAACATTGGATAATAGCTTTGAGTATCCCTGGTAACTAAACTTGTGGGTGCTAGCTACCTTCTCATGGAGCCAGAATATTTTTTTCAACCTCTTAAACTCTAGACAGCAAGTTACCTACCGCTCATTGCTCCTTAGCTCTTCAAGTGTTCACTCTCCCATCTTGCTTAAAATGGCCACTCAACTTCCTTTGGTAGGTGGTCGCCACAATCTCTAAACAATTTTTTGAGGACTCTTGGTACTCAATCCAAGCATCTTCAAATTTGACACCATCAACAAATTTGAAAGCATTATGACCACGGGAGAGAAAAATGGGACAATGATCAAGATGTAATTCGAGCAAGGTGCTTGATCTGTTGGTTTGGAGTTGAACAAAACTCTATCGAGCCTTTCCAAAAATCTTTATCTGTCATCTTTTTTATCGCAACCAAGTCCATATCAAGTAGGTTTGTCTTGAGCATGAGTTCTTGAAAGTCATAGTCATTTACAACTGTCTTAAGAGGCACTTCACTTTTTTCTCGGCTTGAGTAAGAATGCAGTTGAAATCCCTACCAAGAATTGCGGGCACGCTTCCAATTAAGCAAAGCTCCAAGGAATTCCAAAGGTTTGGTGGCCATATAATTTTGGTGGCAATTTATACCCATATCCATTTAACCAGCCCCGACCTGCCTCTAATGGGACTACTATGAGTTCTACAACTATGCCCACGACCCACCTCTCGTTATAAAATGGGGTGGATTTGAGTATGATTAAATCATATCCGTCCCGACCCGTAACCCACTATTACCTATCACAATCAGTTGTGATACTACCAATTGCTAAGATGAATTTTTGCCATAAAATTTATAAAAAAGATATAATTTGTAGGTAAGTACTCTATCATCGATTAGTAACTCAGATCAGTATGTTGTATAAGAGATAACTTCTTTCCTTATTCTACACAAGACAAACTTTTCTGTGAGTGTTGATCTTAGTTGAAAAACTTAGTGGCTTACAATATCTTTCATTACTTAAATTCTCTACAGAGAAGCATACTATTGGATTGTGAAGATCAAATCAAGAATTTATTGGCCATTACCTTCCAAAACTACAAATCTTTGGATGAGCACTCTCCTACAGGACTCACAGACTGCTTTGGTCCAATCCCAGAAATGGCTTCATCTGCATTAACTCCTGCAGTCGAACTCTTCTGTCTTCTACATGATATACTCTCTCAAGAATCTCAAAATATTTTGACAAACTTTTTCAAGGTAATCTATATCAAAGAAAGTACTTGAATGCACTTTGTGCTTTTCCATAATATATTACAAGAAAGTCATTTGAAACTTGAAGTAATTTTGTTTTACAGACTGCTGCAGCAAAAAGGTGGAGGAGACATTTGGTAGACACAGAAGAGTTCATGTCAAGCAACTGTGATGTTGCAGAACCAACAACTATCTCAGCTGCTTATACAAAGATGAAGACTTTATGTTTGCATACATGCAAAGAAATTCAATCCGACATAAAAATTCAAAATCAGAACATACTCCCTAGGTACTGACCTGCTAATTCCTACGTTATTAAAATACCAGAATATTATAAGTGCAAACCTCCAATATGCCTCATAAAATTTGTTTTTTCAAACAGTTGCATAGATCTCCCAAATATAGCTGCGTCTCTTTACAGTATTCAGCTATGCCAAAGGCTCAGAAACTTTCTATCAGCTTTTCCTCCTTCAGAACCAGCACCTTATGTGACTGAGCTACTAATAACTACTGCAGACTTTGAAAGAGATCTCAGTTCATGGAATATAAGGTTTGTAGAAATTTTCGTTTACTCTTGCTTATTTTTGATGTATCTGTTTACTATGATAGTACCTTTGTCAACAGCCCAGTTCATGGAGGAGTCATTTCGAGAGATTTGTTTCATAATTACATAGAAGTCTGGATCAAGGACTCACAACACCGGCTAGTTGAAATTTGCAGGGCTGAGAAGGTTAGCCTAAGTGACTAATTCATGAATTATTGGCTTGATCTTAGCTTATGAACAAAATAAGAAAAATATCTAATCATTAAAAAATTTTCTACAGATTCCTTTCTCTGGAATGTCAACAGACTATTCCACATCATCATTTGTGGAGAACATGTATGATCAGATCAGGGATAACTTAAACAAATTCACGGTAGTAGTTAACAGATGGCCAGAGTACCTGATAAGCATCGAAAGTGTAAGAAAATCAAACATGTAAATGTTGTCTCTTTACACCATTTTCTTCAGTACCTTATTAAGATTATACATACTACGTAGGCTGTCACTGATGTCGAGAGGGCAATATTGAAGGCCCTGGAGAAGCAATATAGTGAAGCTCTGATGCCTCTAAAAGATGGCATCCCAAAGAAGATTGAGAAGCAGATGCAGAAGCTCACAAGGAGGCAGATAACAGTAGCCTATACTGTTTCAAATGAGGTGAAACTCACCACCAGAAACAAAAGTTCATCAAATGAGAACAAGTAGCAAATTGTCAGTATCATAAGTAGTCTACCCAATAATTTGAGAATGCTTCATTAATCCTTTTTGGAAAATCACTTCTATTTAATACTACATTTGGTCATAATTGTAGTTTACTCAAATCTTTTATTTATAACCAAGCCTCTTCTCTTTTATATTCATCTCGCATTATTCTTATCTTCCTTCGGTAATCTAGTGCTGCTGAATAATATCCCACCTATATGTATATTCTATGACCGCCATATCACTACCAAATATACACCATGTTTTCTCTAATATAAATTATCAATGAAATTATAATCAAGGAAGCATAAACACTTCTATATGTCCAATATGATGTCATGTTGTGTCCATATACTGTGCCCCTACAGCACACTATGCAACAATCAACTTTATTCTAATTGATCTTTTTGGCCACTTACTATGATTTTTGTTACTGTTGTTTGACAGCTGGGAATTTTTCTCAACACCATCAAAAGAATACTTGATGTACACCATAGCAGAGTGGAAGAGATCCTAAAATCAGCAGCATCATTTCTGACACTTGCCAATGGAAATGAAAACTTTGGGGAGAGGACAAATGCAATCACTATAATGTTAAGGACAAATTACAAGAATTATAAGCATGCTATCATCAAGATTCTCGTTAATAATGTATGTTGCATCACTCCATTTATTTTAAAACTTCCACCAGGTTGACTTTTAGATTTGATATAAAGTTCATTTTATTTTAGCAATAGCAAGGCATACTTCATCTTTTGCATTATTGACCTTCAGACTGAAGCAAATCGAAGCACAAGGCTTAAAAAAATTCTTGAAGAGACAAAAGAGGCAAAAAGCAAAGCTGAGATTCGAGAAAGCATGCAAGCCCTCTGCATGCAGTTAACAGATTCAATTCAAAATCTGCATGTTGTCTTCCCAAGTAAAATTTTTATAGAAATCTGCAGAGACTTCTGGGATAAAATGGGACAGGTACCATATCTAACTTACATAGTACATGCTCATAATCTTCCATATAATAGTCCGTTAGGCCATCTAAGAAATTTAAATCTGTTTTAATAGATTATATTAAGCTTTCTAGAAAGCAGAAAGGAAAACAGGACATGGTACAGAGAAGCCGGTTATGCTCTTGGGGTGAGACTTTTGCTAATTCTAGCTTTGCCATTTTAAATGATTACCTTGAAATAAAACATAGCCACATTACTACAAAATGCTGACTGTCGAAGATGATGGCAACTTATTGCAGATTTTGGATGATGTTTTTGCTTCAGAGATGCAGACACTGCAAGGAAACTCCATACGTGAAGAAGATTTGGATCCTCCAAGTTCAGTGGTTGAGGCACGGTCAATACTTTGCTGAACTATATATTTGCAGAATGTGTGTATACCACAGCTAATTTGTTATAGTAAATTTTAAACAATTGCATGTAAAGTGTATGTATATGAATTTCCAGGTCTGTGGTACAGTGAAAAGTTTGTATTTTTTTTCTCTAAGGTTCCTTTCAAAATGATTAAAGAGTGAACTACATGTAATGCCTTGAGTGTAAGAGATTATTACCTATGTGCCATATAAATATTGAAATCACTCACCTCTTCCTTCATCTAAAGCTTGGTGTCATGCCAGACAATGGTTGTAACAGGCAAAGAAGATCAACAGACTTCAACTTTTCCCAGCATCCTCTCTCTCAACTTCAAGCTCAATCTAATGTTTTTAATACCTAGTAGTATTGCTGCATGGCAATCCTGTGCCCAGTGTCTTCTACATCATTCTTGGGAAATGTGCAGCACGACGCCGCAAGAAATGATAAAGGACTACGAGAATGTTGTAGGACAGAGTATGCTTCTCCACTCTTTGAGAAGAATCATTTGTCCCTTCACATAGGAGGCTCGACTCCGAACCACGTAAATCTTAGCATTTTCATCTTATCCTATTTGCTCTCTTTCTTAATCCATTGCTATGGCTTATCATAGGTGCTAGCTCGACTTGACCAATTTTAGTGGTCAACATCTTGGTGCCCTTACAAAAGATCAAACTACCAACACTCGGTTTATAAATCAGATGGTGAGAAAAATGTGCAGAGAGGCTGCTGGATTAGTTAAGAACAAGACGTAGGCCAGAAGACCTCATACTTTGGTGATGTCAACTCGGCAACATCAGCATTGGCGTTCGAAAGTTGGAGCCTAACTCCGATACATGGCGGGATCCAATGCTATCATCTTCTAGGCTTATAAGGAATCCCATTACTAAAGACATGAAGTGGTTGCGATTTGAAGAAACTCTACGCATAAGAACTCTTAACCTTTCAGTATGACTTTAAATCAAAACATTAAATTGTTAGGGTTTTAAAATTTAGAGTCTAGAATTTTAGGGTTTAAGATTTAAAATTTAAATTTTTTTCAAAATTCACTAACTTATCTTTGGGACTCTCTAAACATAATATTTAAATAACAACAACATTTTAGTAATATTTACGTATCATTTTAATTTAAATTATAATTTTATATTTTTTTCAGTATTATATATATCTAAATAAATAATAATTACTTTGTAGCATCACAATAATATTAATAAATTTGCATAATCAATAAACTCCCTAATTTTATTATTTATAAGAAAATTATTAATAATTTAACTAGTAGAATTATTACTGATATAATTACTAAATTCAAATATCTCAGTGATAAAAACTAGCATTATTATTATTATATTTATTTTGATATATATCATATTAATTTGTTCTCAAATTTTTCATGTAAATTAAACATCACGTTTGAAACTTGAAATTATTTAATGGTATTTTATTTGACACAAATTCAACTCAATATTTATATAATGATATATATTTAAACTTTTTAATATATGTAAGATATTATATATATTTAAATAATATATGTTACAAAATATATATTTGATATACATAAAAAATTATTAATATTTATTATATGTAAAATAAACATTTATATTAAAAAATAAGCTAGATCTCACTTGAAAATTAATTTCAAATTAAATAATTTTTTTTGGAATCAAATAAATTAATTTCAAATTAAGAAAAGTACTAACGAGTTGCTCGGGTGTGGAAACTGAGTGAGGTTAAAACGAGCAAATTAACCGAGAAGTATTAATTTTTTTTTTTGCTTTCTTTTTAATTCATTTTATTTTTTAAAAATATAAAATATTAATCTTTTTATAAATCATTATATCTATCTACTCTAATAGTTTATGTGTCAGAGTGTCTATATTTCAAGTTCCTAATCTAATTCTAATAGCTTGAATTTTAATATGTTGACTAACTTCTTTATTCGTATTCATTCATGATATGAGAATCTTTGTTCACTTATTATTACATCCGAGAGTCGATGCAGAGTCGTTGCCCATTTCTCACTTTATTCAGACAATACAGCGCGTAGCTTTCAGAAAACACCTTAGCTTTAGCGTAATTTTTTAAATGATTCATATCAATAACTACCTGTGACTACCTAATGCAATTTTTCGCATTTCTCATCTAAGACTTGAAACCCAACAACAACATGTTAAAGGGATAATTATATCAATAAAATTATCTCATAATATACATACATATATATATATATATATATATTAATGCTTTTTTACAATTATATTTATAACTTTAAAAAATTATAGTTTGATAACAAACTATTAGCTTTTTTATGAAGCATATTCTGATTTTAATTTTATTTCAAAATAAAAAAATTGAGTGAAGAGTTAAAAAATATGAAGAAAAGTATAATTATGGACAAATTATAAAAACTATCCAATAAGAAAAGTATAATTTTTCGCCTGAATGGATAATTACGTCGTTTTTAAATTTGTATATTTAAATATCTACTAAAATCTCTGTGTTAATAATTTAACTGTCAAAAATATAAAATAACTAAATTTTAATAATATGATGTAATTTTTTAAAAAATAAAAATATTAAATATTTGATGAATATGTAATATGCAGACAAGATGATTTTTAGGTGAATTTTGTTTCAATACCATTATGATGCAACTATAGATTGTTCTAATTTATTGTAATGAGCTTGAGAACAATGAGAAAAAAATTAGTAGTTAGTATTATTATGATGTTTTAATATAATAATATTAAATTAAATATTTATTGACTAATAATAATAATAATATAGATACTTAAATAATATTAATAATATTTAAATAACACTAATATGAAAATTATATGAAAACGAATATCATTTAAAGTTTAAATAGCGGTTGACGGGTCAACAATCTTCTAAAATCACCCACTATGTACTGCAGTTATTAATTATCATAAAAATTATACGATATTTGAATAATGGCGTAGTTGTTTTTCATATTTTAAGGTAGTTTTAAGCCTGGTGTTTGCTCATATTGTAAAATTCAGTTTATGTTTGTTGAAATTTTATTTAATTTTTTATATATATTTATTTACTCAAATAACTTGTGAGATTGAGAAAAATATTATATCTTGACAATGCTTATTAATTTTAAAATTGATACTTTAAGTTATTACACGTCACTCAAATCTAAAAGTACTTCTACAATAGTATCTTTACGTGTATTCCTGAATCGATAATCTAAAAATATGGTTATCATCATTTACGTATATTTTGGATATTGACTTAACCACGTCAATATGTCTTGACTAGAGCTATTCAATGAATCTTAACTCGAGCTTTGTAATATTATTGAACTTGAACTCTTTCGTCTTTTAATTTGAGTTTTCAGCATTCTCCAAGGTATATTCTTAATAAGCTTGATTGCCAATCTAACACGATCGATAGGAAATATAATGCTAGTTGACACAGTTATTTTGTTTATTATTGTTAGGAAAAGTAGTGGCTAAACGGTCTGAGTGTGGCTATCACTGGCTTAATGCTATCAACTTACCTTACATAATTTTCAGTGATGTGCCACTATCAAAAAGAGACTAAATTCGACCTGCGGACACTGAGTTCATAATATAATTATTGAATTGACTATATATTTCATGTCAGCTTAAGCTTTTCGAAAAGTTGATAGTACCAAGTATTTTGACAATTAATATCAGAGCAGGTCTCGGTTTCAAATCCCGACAGTGCGCTAAGAGAGAGGATTGTTGGAAAAAATAGTGACTGGATAGCTTAGGTATAGCTGTCATTGGCTTAGTACCATCGCTTTACCTGACATAAATTTGACACACTAAGGTTAAAGTCAAATCGTTGAATTTATAGTACTACGCTGTAATGTCACTAAATCACAAATAGGAAGTTTTGGAGCAAATATGTAAATTTACAAAAAAAGTTTGCCACTTATATAATTTCCCACAGAAATGTAGAAAATGATCACTTTTACAAGTTAGATCTTCAGTTAAAGATCTTCCCTACTCTAAAAAGGCACAAACCGCAAGAATCTGAAAATAAAAAGATTCACAAAATAGAAACCTATATGAAATATTAGATATCCGTGAGACACTAAATCGTAATTTGCCTAAAAACAATGTGCCCGCCGAAGTTGCTCGTTCAGCTGTTTACGCTGTCGCATGCGGACGTGCGTTAACGCCATGAGAAAATTAGGGTAAATAGCATTTGAGTCTCCTTATTTATTTTTATGTGTACATGGGTCCCATAAAATTTTAAATTAAATACATTGATTCACCAATTCATTAAAAATGCAGATCGAGTTCCTTTTTAATAACAAGTATTACTTTTATAGCAAAACAATTATGAAAATAAATATCTGTACAATAAAGTTGAGTAAAAGGCTCGTTTAGTTGGAGGATAAATATAGGTAAGGAAAAAAAAAATATTTTATTTTATAAAATTGATAAGAAAGAAATTTATTTTAATATTAGGAGGTGTGTAGGATGTGAAATAAAGTTAATTTTAAAATTAAATTTTAAATTTAATGTATTTATCAAATAAGGCCAAAGAGTACAATCAAATACTGCATATCAGTAAATTTATGAAAATAACTAATTTTTTTACAATAGATGTAATATTTTTTATAAAAAAATTAATTTACACTTTTATTTAAACTCATAATTAATTTATTTAATTCAAAAATTTAAAAAAAAAACTATGTAGACATTAGTCAAAAATAAATTTTTTGAAGTACATGACATCATCGCTCAAGTTCTCAAACTAAATTTTGTTTAATCTCAAACAAAAAAAAGGGAAAAACAATGAATTGAAAAGATTTTAAAACCAAATAAAATAAAATAAAAAGTCAAATTTTCCCATTAGTTTAGCCTATTTTAAATTAATCTGATCAATTTTAACTAATTATGTTATATCACTTATAAAATTTAATATTAAAAATTAATTATATTTTATAATATATACATAATTTAAAATAAAAAATTAAATTTATTCACATTATTCATAATTTTTAATAAAAAAATCCAATTTATTCGATATATATATATATATACTAATACGTTTATTATGAAGAAATGTGTACATTAGATGGTATGAGTCAAACTTAAGAATCAGTTTATCTTTGAATTGTTTTAGTGAAACTCGACTTGATCAAAATTTAAAATTAAAGAACAACTGAGAAAGAAAAGTAGCAGTTTTTGTTCAAAAAATCTCTCGCGAATCTGCTTCCTACTTTTTTTCTTGTTTTGCTTACCAACTTTTTCCCTAATTTTTATTAACAATTTAATGTTATTTTTTTGATAAATTATTTATATTCCTTTATGGCTCATTTGATTTAAAATATTTTTTTGATCCCATACAAATTTTAATTATAAAATTAAATTATTTTATATCAAACATATATATATATATACGAATTTTAATCTTCCTAAATATTTTATTTACTTTTATTTTTAAAAATTTGAAACAGACCCACATAAAAAAAAAATTTATCTTTTGATCAACTCTTTTAAATCTTATTGATGTTGTTATCATCTTATTGCAATTGTTGACAAATTTGTTATGTAGATTTGATGGATTGATTTAATTGCTGAAATGTTCTTGTGATGGTATTTTTTTTATGATTTTATGGCAGTGATTTATAATGAAAAACAATAATGGGATTAAATAGAATTATGTGAAAATAAGAATATATATAGTATATATATTTGAGTGTTTCAAAGATTTTTATAATTAATTTTTAATTATATTTTAGTTTATAATTTTTTAAAATATTTTTATAAATTCTTATAATTTATTTAATACTATAAATAAGGTTCTTCGCACTTATCATTAACAAAATTTTAATTTTATCTCATTACTCTTTAAAAATTTCAAAAATATAACATTACATGTTTTCTCTAATAACTCTTTTACTCGTTACCGCCTCATTGTTGCCCGCCTCCAAGGACAATGGGAGAGGAAGAGAGAGGGGAGAGGCGAGCGTAAAAATTTAATTATAAAAATTTTAAAATAAAATATTACTCAAATGCTGATAAAAATCATAATTTTAAATTTTCTGTATAATAAACATAATATATAGATAGCAAAGACTTTTAAAGCTTACATAGTTTTATTTTATTTTTGATCCAACACAAATTTTAACTATAAAATTTAATTTTATTTCACATCAAATATGAGTACAAATATTATAATTAATTTTATTTTATATTTTATACACTTTTTAATATCAAACTAGATTTTTTTTAATTAAATCTATAAAATAAAATTATTATTTTTTATTTAAAATTTAATTCTCGAATCAAATAAGATCTTATTATTATAATACTTTTAAAAAGAAATTAATCAAAATTTTTTTAAAAAATTATGAAACAAAATATAATTAGAGGTCAACACACTGTAATCGAGCCGTGATCGGTCCAAATTCAGACGAACAAGTTCAGCATAATCCGAATATTCTCTCAAAAAAGAAAAATTATAGAGTGAACCCTAATTCGCAAAAGACGACATCCGAGGAGAAAAATGGTCAATTTAAGTATACCTATCCATTCGTTCGATGGATTGAATAGTTTATAGTAAGGTATGCATACCAATCTACCTTCGAGGTATGCATACCAAGTCTAATAGGGCTTGACGTTTCAAGATGCCTTTGGTCGGGACAAAGTTGTCAGGGCACTAATTGTCGAAATAAGATGCATTTTGATTTCTTTGACGAGAGCTGAATAATGCAGTACTAGCAGCTAATAGCTAGTCGATAGATATCACGTTCGGTTGAATGCATCCATTTATTATAGAATATGATGGGAGAGAGTCTATTTGTATTCTCGTATTAAACGTGACTTCTCTTTAGCCCTGTTTGGCGTGAGAATCAAAATAGTATTAGTTTAAATAATAATAATAAATAAATATTTTTTTAACTATTTTACATAAATTTTAATATAAAAAATATTATTTTATTTCACATACTCAATAATTTTTAATAGAAATATTAATTTTATTTCACATTATAGATCAAAATACTCAATTCTGATATTTTGGTCAAGATTGTGAAATAAAATTAATATTTTTATTAAAAAATATCTGTGAAATAAAAAATATTTTTATATTAAAAATAAGTGTGTCAAATTTGATGTTAATAAAGAAAGCTAGGAAAAAAAAAGGGAAAAAAATAAAAAAATTATGAAAAATGACATGTTTTGCATTATTTATAATTCTAACCAAAATATTATGCCCACCATTTATATGAATCCATTAGTGGTTTCTAGTTGATAATTTAAAAATAAAATAAAATAAAATAAAATATAGTATGCCAATCATTCGCATGAATCCATTTGTCATTTCCACTTAATAAAATAAAAATAATAATAATATTATTATTATTATTAGGTTGGATAAGTATCACTCTTTTAGGTCCCATGTTTCAAAATTATTATGCCTAGATCATCTTCTACCCTATTCTATTTCATATAAGTCCCTAAGATTGTTAATCAATTAAACCCTAATCCAAATCTAACAATTCTAGTGCATATATTTTTTATTTTTAGTAATAAATTCTTTCATAAGAAAACTTCTCGTATCCACCGTCACGGAGCATCATAATAATTTCAAATATATCGCTCATCGTAAATAAAAAAAGAGGTTTTGGGTCAAAGTTATTTATATGTCAAGTTATCTCTATATTACTATTTATTTAGTTTAAAATTATTTAATTAAAAAAATTAAAAATTAATTCAATTTTAACTCTTTTATCTATAATTAGGATAATATCTAGTTTATTTTGGGTGATATTTAAAAATTATTTTATAATAAATATATTTGATATTTTAATAGTAATATATAAAAATATCATCAAATTAAATTAGTAGTTAATTTTTTCAAATAAAATATTATAAATATTATAATAATATTGAATCATACACATTCTTAAAAAAATATTAATGTGTCATGAATCTATAGAATTAGTTTCAAATACATGAAACTATATAATGTCATGATCTCATCATAAGTCATAAGGCTAAGATTTTAAAATTTGATTTTTTTTTTTTTTTGGTGGCAAGATAAAATATCATTTTCAGTAGTTTAGATAATTTCAATAATTTTAATATCGGCAGTTTCAATTTTTTTATAAATTATTTATATTTTGTAAATTTAAAATTAAATTTATTAATAATAATTATTGAATATTATTTTTTAGAGGGTCGAGTTTCGACAGTTTTGGTCGAGTTTTGGCCAAAACTGAAACTCGGTGCTCTTTTGATCGATTTTTACTGAAAATGATCTGAAATTATTAAAACTCGATGATTTTAAACCTTACTTAAATCTAGTTTTTTGAGTCACTTGATTTATAACTTCTTAAGGCTTTAAAATATTATGTTGTTAATTCAATAATAAAAACAAAAATTAAATATGCAATACAATATATTACAATTTTTATATCTAATTTTTAGAAATTACGAAACACTCTACTCATTTTTCATGTACAACTCATAAAATATTTTATTTCTAGATTATATTAGGTTTTAGTGAAAGATATTCTAAATCTTATGATAAAATTGATCAACATTAAATAGAACCGCATCCCTGCTTTTAGGATCACCAAAAATGTGAGCACTAGATATCGCTTTTGTTTTGAATTATCATATTTTTATCTCATTTAAATCAATAATTAGAATATAAAGTTTTACATTATAATTAAAATAGAAGTCAAGTATTAGTAATGTTCTTGGATGATAGAACATAAAATGTGTAAAATATAATTTATAACTGTAATGACTTTTATTATTTTTTAGAATTTAATGAAAAAATTTGTAAAATAAAAAAAAACTCAATTGAAATATATACAAATCCTAGGGATCAACCAGCAATTTCCTAACAACAAATCATTTATAGCTCTTATTAGTATTTAAAAGCTGAAAAAAAAATTCAGCTACAACGAAGCTTCTTCGAAGCTCACTTCGACCCCGCCCTTTTAACCTCCTCTCTCTCTCTCTCCTTCCTCTATCGCTTCTCTCTCCTCTTCGAAACCCTAACCAGCCGGAGATGAAGCTCGTCGGAATCGGATCCTTCCTCTCCAAGAGATTCAAGTCCAAGAGGAAGAAGTCCCGCGGCAGCCCGCCGTCCCGCCAATCGTCGGCCACAGCCTCCTTTGATGACTCCCCGACCCCCAAATCCGTCCTCCCACAGCACGATTTCTTGTCCCACTCCTCCTCCGACTCCATCGCCATCGCCGATCTATTCACGCTCTTCGATCAGGACGGCGACGGCAAGATCACGAAGGAAGAACTCGAGATCGTGCTGCGGCGGCTGAGCCCCGACGCGCCGCCGACCGACGAGGAGCTGGCCTCGATGGTGGCGGAGATCGACCGAGACGGCGACGGCTGCATCAGCTTGGAGGAGCTCGGCGCCATCGGGCATGCGGCGCTCGGGACGCCGGCCGCCTGCGAGGAGCTTCGCGACGCGTTCGCGGTCTTTGACGCCGACGGCGACGGGAAGATCTCGGCCGAGGAGCTGCTCGGGGTGTTCACGGCGCTTGGGGACAGCGGCTGCACGCTGGACGACTGCCGCCGGATGATCGTCGGTGTTGACAGCGACGGCGACGGCTTCGTGTGTTTTGCGGATTTTGCTCGGATGATGGACGGCCAGAGATCGTGGTAGAGCAGGATGGACGGCGCTGATCGGTCGAAGACGAAGACCAGCGATTGTTTGAAATGGAAGGGATCGAGCGGAAGATATTTTCTTGTAATTAGAAATTTTCGATGTAGTTAATTGCAAATTATATAGATAAAAAATAAACAAATATAGATGAAAAAAAAGCGAAAATTTGTAAAATGTGTCAATTTAAGGTGTATAATTTTTTTTTTTTTGAGAAATTGCAAGTTAATTTTGTTTTCTCAATTTTGTTTAATTTTAGGGATAGTTTTGTGCCATAGTAAACATAAATAATAGCACATTAACAATTTAATATACTTAAATTGAGTATTTATTGATGGTTGACCATAAATTTAGTGGGATTTACACATTACTTTTCCTGAATTACGTGTATTTTATAATTCATCGAGGCCTAGAGTCGATCGGTGACTCATTATAATGACTCTTGACATAAACATAGATGTGTTGTTAGCTTTGAGATTACAGATGTCTGACATAAGGTGCTTTGGAGGAGGTCATTTATCTTTATGTCACTCCAACTCAAATTACATATTTAATCGTAGAATTCTCATTTTTAGTCTTACGATTTCATCTCCAGGACACGTTTTTATGTCATCAGGTTACGTTGTTATTTATATAACTTAAGAACACTCTTTCTTTTTAGATATCAGATGATTTGCTTTGTCCTTTTCTTCTCTGATAAAGTGTTAATTTTTTTTTGTGATATTTGTTTTGATATTTGATCAATAATTTAAGTTAATGTGTTACTAATAAGTTCTCTAGTTTTGTGATCGTAGAAATAATATCAGAAAAAAAGGCTTCATTGGTCGGCATCGATTGAAGATGAACAAGTAAACGGATGGAATGCAATGACGAAACCCGTGGAAAAAAAGAAAATTAAGCTTAAGAAATAAAAAGTTAATCATGTGAAGGTTAAAGAACCAAAACAAAATCAAAGGTGCCAAATAAGTCAAGATTTCAGAATTTTATTATAGGTTATTTTGGTATAAAATATTGTAATATCAATCTATGTCTGCGATTTAGGACAGTGTGAGTCATTGAGCACTAGGATCATTTTTTGAGTTCAATTTTGGGTTGATTTGATTTTCATTTTGATTGTTTTTTCGTAATAACAATCTTTGGTAGCTTTTGATCGACTAGTGGCAAAAAGTACTACTTTTGGCAATCGACCAATTGTTATCGTTGACTAGAGGCTAAACTATAAGTTTTCTGCTAGTATTGGAAAAAATTTTCTCCTTGGTTTGTGGTGTTTCCTTGATATTTTTTTATAATTTTTTGAAATGATCTTGAAGTTGTACTGCTCAAGGAATATGAGAAATCTTCGTTGTTCTTCATTTCGTGCAAAGAGATTGACTAAGAGATATTATTTTATTTTCTTACTATTTCATCTATTCTTCTCGAATTATTTTTCTTTTTTCTATCTTTAAAAGAATAGAATGAAAATGAGATTATATCACTTCTAAATAATTGAGATCTAGAACGAAGAAAAGTTATTATATAGTAATGTAAAAGACTTTCTCTATTATTTTGATGTAAAAATAGATTAAGATTAGCAGATTAAATTAGTTTTCCTTCAAGTGGTGAATGTAGACACAGAAAAGCACTGAGCTACTTATATCATTTGACTCTCATTTTTTTTTATTATTTTCATATTTTATTTTCTATTTATTATTACTAACTCATTTTTGATCATGTGAATAATTTTTAAATTCTCAAATCTTCAATTCACCTCGCTCTAAACGACCACTTCAGAAGTATAGAAACTTAGAGCAGTTCTCTACCTATTAGTCATTCTAAAACCTGCNATATAAACAAAAAAGCCCTAATCAAGAGCTTCGTAATATCAGAACGTACATACATGCAATTATTTCACTTAGGTCTTATTTGATTCATTCTTAAAAAACTTAATTAATATTTAAATCTAATCAAATTTTAATAAATTTACTTCAAATTTTATATAAATTTTAATATTAAAAAATAATTTTATTTTATTCTCAACACAAATTTTAAAATTAAAATTTACATTAATTCATATTTTACAAATTTTTTTCATATTAAAATAATTTAATTTCGTATCAAATTTTAAAAATTATATATTTTTTCTTAATTAAACATAATTTTCCAATCATTTTTAAAATATCTTTTAAAATATATTAATTTTGTTATATATATATATATATACGAATAATTACGTACATAATATTTCATATTATTATAATTAAATGTATCATACTTATTTTTAAAAAATTAAACTACAGCTTCAGAAAAAATGTGTGGGGTGTAAGAAAAGTGTGTGCAGTGTAATTTTTAGGTGTGGCATCACTGGCGTGTAATTTTTAAAAAGAAATATTTGATATGTAAATATAATAATATGAAGTATTATATATATAAATGTATTATATATGTAGTATCTTCATATGAAATATTTTAGTGTTATTTTTTCAAAACAACTCTACGTTTTTAATTTTTTCTTTTTAGCTCCAGCTTTATTGAAATATTTTTTAAAAAATCACATGCATTTTGAATTAAGAGAAAAAAACATTGGAGATATTTTATTCTATATATTAAATATATTAAAATTGATGAAATGTGTAAAAAATGATTGCACTTAAAATAGTTTCTTTTCTTTGAAAATACGTCAAATAGTTTATTTTGATTTCATAAAATAGTTTCAAGATGGAACGAAATCTAGATGAAATATTTTTCCTTGCTTTGGAGTTGTGTAGAATAATGGTTAACCACAAGATCCCGGATGTAATTTCCCCAATGTAGCACTGCTCTAAGTTTCTATATATCTGAAGTGGTCGTTTAGAGCGAGGTGAAAAGAAGATTTGAGAATTTAAAAACTGTTCACATGATCAAAAATGAGTTAGTAATAATAAATAGAAAATAAAATGAGAAAATGATAAAAAAAAAAAATCAGAGACAAATGATATAAGTAACACAGTGCTTTTCTATGTCTACATTCACCACTTGAAGGAAACCCTATTTAATCTGCTAATCTTGATCTATTTTTACAATAAGATAATAGAGAAAGCCCCGGATTATATTACTTTAAAGTTCCTTATTCGCGCGAATATAGACCTTAGTGCAAAAAATGTGCGTTAAATAATTGAGTCAATTTTGATTCTAAGTGAAAACTATTTCAAATAATAAAATATTTGTAAATAAAAGTTTAACTTAGGCTAGATATCACAGTTTTGGCTGCTCGAGTTTTTAAAACTCCCAATTCGGTCTAATGATTTTAGAAGTTGTAGGGCCTGGTTGATTGACTGCTTCAAGCGCTGTCAAGCGGGACAAAGACAATTTAATAAAATTAATTAGCCAAATAATCATGATTAATCTCATAAATCTGAATCCGTTTTAGAAATATGAAACGGCTTCAAGGTCACGAAGCCGAAACTATTGAAAAGGTGGTTTCAGACTCGCGATGGCTTCTTCTTTTTTCTCAGATTTTTAAAAAAACATATCTAGGATAAATTTGATATTTTTCTCAAAACTAAAATTAAGGGATAATTAAATTTGGTAAATTCAAAATTTAAAAATAATGACAAATCATCTTTTGACTCATAACTATATCCCTTAAATATCTCAAATTTTGATATTTATTCTCGTGAGAATTTTAAATTAATAATATTCAAATAAATTATAAAATTTTGAATTTTTATTTACTTTTATTATAAAATTTATGTATTTTTATTATTTTTTAGATTTTATTGTGAGATGAAGTGGTTTCTAAATTAATATTCATCCAAACAAGAATAGATTATAGATTCAAAACTAATTTCAAGCTACTTTCATTCAAATAAAATTTAAGTTTGAAACTGCTTTATTTATCTAAAATCGCTTCAAATTTTGAATCCGATTCTATTTATTTTGAATCTGAATCCGCTGTAAAACAGGTCCGTAGTATTAATGATCTTCTAATTTTACTAAATATTTGGTTTGCACTTAAATTATCTGATGAGATAATAATAAAATAAAATAAAATTATTTCATTGATCAATTAATAAACTATTGTAACCAATCACCCCTAACTTGTGATATCATACTAGTGCTCAAAACTACAGACTAAGGCCTCATTTATCTCCAAATTAAAAATTAATTTAATTTAATTTTAACATGATATATCACATTATACATAAAATTTAATATTAAAAATTAACTTTATTTCACATCCTACACACATTACTAAAATAATAACTAATTTATATCACATCTCTCACATATCCCAACATAATAATTAACTTTATTTCACATTATTCATAATTTTTAATAAAAGAATATCTTTATCTAAATTTACTTTTAACTTTGTTAAATTTAACTTTACAAACAAGCAGACCCTAAGTAATTAATTGCATGTTAACCTTCAAATTTTAAATTTTTAGGGTAATTAATTGCTGATATAAACGTAAATTCAGTTATAATTAAGGATTTTATGATATTTTTTTTTCTTATTTCTTCAGCTGCCAATTTATGATTAATATATAGTTACTTTTCATAACCAATATATTTATAACATTATTACGAGGGTGATAAAAGTAATTATATCCAGAAAAGCTATAACATGGTTGTTTTATAATTAATTACTTAATTATTAAAATGATTAATGCACCAAAATCTAGGGCTAATAAAAATATAAATACACATATATATATATATCATGATATTTTAAGAAAAGCAAAATTCTATAAGAAAAAATTTTAAATTGGTTTTGATAAAAATCAAAAAATAATAAATAAAAAGAGTAGGATAACAAATTCTTATCAATATTTTATTTATACATTGAATATTTAAAGGGATAATTACCTACATGTCACACAGTTTAGTTTTATTTATGCCTTATCCATACATTCTTAGTTAATTACGCTATGCACATTCAAAATATTATAAAATCTTACATACACATATTTGAGTTAAAACTTAATCAAAATCTATTAAAAAAAAAAAATTCCTGTTAGTAAATCATTATAATAGAAATAAATTAAAATGTGTGTATGTAAGATTTTATAATATCTTGAGTGTGCATAGTATAATTAATTAAGAATTAATAGGTAAGAAATAAATAAAATTAAATTATGTGGCATGTAGTTAATTATTCCATATTTAAAACTATAGCTAGGATTATAAATATAATAATATAAATTATCACATATTATTGTTTAAAATTATATTTATATATTGCCACTTTCAAAATTTTATTGATGCCCATCTCACTCTTTAATTTTCAATATTACTATACCACTTAGATTAACCTCCCTTCTAATATAAATTACGTATACATAAAATATTATATTTATATAATTATGAACTAATTATATCATACATATCTCTTCTTTTTTTTTCTCATTCTGTTATTTCTTCCTCCTTAAGATCTCGCCAACAGTAACGTTTTTTGTCGTATTTTTGGCTGCTGTCATTTTGTCAGCAATCTCATGGCCAATATAACCATCGAGTAGCTGGGCGCCCTTTCCTATGGCTTTCCATCACAGGGCGTGACAGCTTGCATTTCTCTCTCTCTAGTTGGGTCATTGGGATTAAAGTAATTAATCATGATTTGTATGTAATCGTTATTATAATAGTTAAGAGTATCAAATATAATATTAAAAATTTTAGGGTATGTAAATAAATATTTTAGAAGGACAAATATGTAAATATAATATGCATATAATGTTTTTTATTTGTCAAATCGAGGAGCTGGAAGACAGTACGGAAGAATCAGTAAAAAGAAAATTTCTTTTGAGGAAATTAGAAAATCAAAACGTCAAGGTAGGGAAAGGAACATGATCCCCCCAAAAACGGGAAAAATTTTAGAGAGAATCTCGATTAGAGTAACAGAAGACTTGAGACTAATTCAAAGTAAAGAAGGAAAGGAACAGATTATCGGCATTAATTTGATTAAAGATTTGGAGAATTTTGGAAGAAATCAATCTCCCATCTATGTACAGATCACCCCCTACAGAGCGAGATTGTGACAGAAAACAGAGATCGGAACTTGGAACGAGGGGGATTCAGATCGACTCACCCGATCTTGGTGATGGCGGCGGCGATCGGGGCCTTGGACATCATAATCTGGAACTCCTCGAAGCTGACGAGGCCGTCGCCGTCCCGATCGACGCCGTCGATCATCTTCCGGCACTGCGACACTGAGACGCCCTCGCCGAGGCCGCGCATCACGCGGGCGAGCTCCTCCGCCGAGATCGATCCGTTGCGATCCAGATCGAAGACGGAGAAGGCGTGGCGGAGGTCCTCCAGCGCCGCCCTCGGATCTACCTCGCTCACGTTCAGTTCCACGAACTCCTCCAGGCTGATGAATCCGTCGCCGTCGCTGTCCGCCTCGCTCATCATCCGGGCCAGCTCCTCCTCCGTCGCGGGGTGCCCTAGGCTCTCGAAGATGGCCCCCAATTCCGACGAAGAGATCTTGCCGTCGCCGTTAGAGTCGAATTTCCGAAAAACTCGCTCCAGATCGTCCTCATGCGCCGCCGCTGCCGGTGCCGACGGCGAAGTCAGCTCCGACTGCGAGCGGCTCGCCGGATTCCCCTTAGCCCTGCAGCGTCGGAAGAGTTGCCGGAGTTTGCCCATAGAGAAATCGATGTCGCCGGAGACAAATGCCAGCGAGTTATCCGGGATTCGATATTGGAATTTAGTTCTGCCCGCTATTTATAGCGCGGGACTCGCGGCGCACCTCCCGATCGGCGGCCTTAACGGCGTTCGTTATGCTAACGAGAAAATTTTGAATTTAAATCTTTTAATTGAAAAACATAATAAAACTTTGGACAATTACATATGTCACCACTATAAAACCCAATTTATTTAATTATCCTCAAACATTAAATATTTATATATATAGACCTATACTATGAATACATAATTAAAAAAATCTTTATATTGATAAATTATTAGATCCTTCTTTCCTTAATTGAGATATTCTCCAATCTGATTAAGGAGTTCAATTTATAATTATTAAAGATCTAATTTTAGAGGATAAATTTAAAATAAATTATTTTTTAGGATGACATGTAATTTTTTCTAAAATATAAAAAAAGAGAAAGTTTGTCAATATGTCTATACAAATTTGTACATATGGGTTAACAACTAAATTATTTTTTAAGAAACTATTAATTTTTGAGTTTATTTTATGCTGAATTGACTTTAATTATCATCTATCATATTAACTACCCAAAAAAAAAACTTTCATATTAAATTAAGCATACTATATATAGCATAGGACTTTGTGTGCTTGAGGGCCACATTGATCCATCCATCCACTTAGCACTTCATATTATTCGACAAAATAAAAAATTCTACGAGTTATTGGCTCCTCCCAATAACTAAAATAATTTCAATTAATATTTTCATGCCGGGCGGTCTATGCTCATCTTTCTTAGGACTCTTTTGGCTTACACCCAAGTTCCTTGAGTTATACATGTCATCCAGATGTGATTTATCAGGCAAATCAAAGCATATTTTATCTGTCTATCCTTATCTAACTTAAGCAAATCGAGAAGCATGTGGCTCATACTCGATTTGGCTTTTTAAGGGCCAATGTGCTGATTATTAGATTGATGATGAGTATCCTCATTCATCTCACCGTGATGGCATTCTCCTTTATAAGTAGGAGATATTTTTCCTTGTGCACAGAAAAAGAGAGAGATAGAAGAACCAATAACTAGCCTAAGAGACGGCTAATACCCATTTTAGCTATCTTAGGCAAACTCTCCATGTCTATATCTCTTAACTTTATCTGTAATATTTGTTATAGCCTAGTAATCACATCCGATAAATGCTTTCTAAGCTTGTCTCGCGGACGTGGGGGGAATCTCTAAACTATGTAAATCATAGTTCATTCTCATAGTTTTATGCTATTTTTCCTTTCTTTTTTCCACAAGAGGTTATAAGACAGATTTCTCCAAGCTTTCATTCTTACGCTCTATCCATATGTCAACATCTAGTTAATTTGTTCAACATAGTTATACTATCGACTTGATAAGAAGATATCACAATTCTATTTAATTAAGAGATTAAGTATCGTTAATAATCATCATAATTTCAATCTGTAACTTTCTCCACGGCCTCTGAGTCATTAGGCAGTGTTTTCTTCATCTATCTAATATAACTTTTTTATTTTTTATGCATTAATAGTAAATATTTATTTAGCACGCACATCTATTAAAAAAATAAGAGTAATTTCACTTGAACTTTTGATACTTGCCTACTTTGTCATAAAAGTGCACAAATATTAAAACTGACATACAGGTCCACAATAATTACTGTATAGTTCACTAAGGTCTTAACTATTTCGAAAAAGCTTCTAATCAGGTCTAACACAGTATTTTTCGTCTAAAATACCATTAATTCATCCAAAAAAAAATTAAAATAAATATTTTTTAAATTTACTATTTTACCCATATTCACTTGAGACGTCGCCCTCGTGGCTGCGCGCCACGCTCTACCTTGACTGCAGTCCCCCACACATATGAGGCTGAGCACACTGGCGATCGTGCGCTCAAGCTGCAACACACAGTGGGCCGCGCGTAAGTGGCCGCCCACAGCGGTGGTATAATTTGAAAATTAATAATTAAGTAAGAGTACTTTTGTCATTTTCAAAATAATTAATAGATTCTATCACGAAAAGATCACATTGTTCTATGTAATAGTGAATCTGAATGATATGTTTTGAGATTTGTCGATTTTTATATTAAATAATCAAATTTCAGTAGCTTAAATGAAATTATCCAAAAAAAAATATTTTGCACAGCTATGATTTTTTTTTATTTTTTATTTTTGCATATCTGAAAGAATTTCTCTTGGCTGAAAGCATCAAAGGATCTCATTCTCCGTGCGACGTAGAACGCGATTTGTTGAGAAGGCGTTTCGGAAACGCTATTGAAAGCGCGTGAAACGATAACGACGGGCTGGTATGTGGAGAGTGGAGACCGGAGAGCCCACGACGCTATCAGAAAAAAAAAAAAAATCTTCAAAAAAAAAATCCATAAAAAAAATATTTTAACTTTTTTCATAATACGTAAAACAATTATTTATTTTCAAAATAAAATCTGATTAGCCATAATATTATAGTTATGCAAGACACTACTCAAAGATTTTTCACAAACTTTTTAATATAAAATGGAATTTTTTTAAAAAGACACGTATAATATAATATTAATTTTTTTAATATTATATATATATATATATAAAATAACATCTTATTAAAATTAATGTCAAGAATTTATAACTTAATTTTGCTATGTATTTAAGTATTTCTGATTACTATTAAATCTCAAATTTTCTTTTTTCTAGATCTATAATTTATCATTTTAATGATAAATTTTAATGACTAAATATATTTAATAAATAGTTTTTGGTAAAAATGACTTGAATGAAATTACCCCTTCCTCTTTTATTTAAAAATAAAATAAAACCAATTGTTTCTATAAAAAAACAAAAAAATGGCATATAATATTATATTTTTAATTCTCCCAATAAGAATTAAGCTCATCGCTGCCACCACCAACTCGCCACCCCTACATGTCAACACCAACTCACCTCTGGCTTGCTGCCACTAGCCCGACATTAAACCCTTTGCCGTAGTCTTTAGTTTCTTGATTCCGCCTTCAATTTGCTATCATTGATCATCGATCAAGCTTATTATCAATGGTGCCGCCGCTAATCTTGTTGTCACTATGCACACAATTACAAAGGGAACCTAAACAGTCGTAAACAGAAAAAAAAATATTAGAGGTATTTATTTTTTTACGAAAAATATTGCGAAAGAATCCAAACAATTATTATTTTTAAAAATAAGAATCTAGATTACATGTTTTATATTTTAAAAATTAGGAGTATATTTGGAAGACCTAAATAAAAAGACCTCTAATTATTATAATTATTAATTATAAACTATAAGTTCAATTTGTTAGCATTAACTTCGAGGAGGCCGCTAAGAAGGCAAGTAAAACTCGTGTTGGAATTCAAAAATCTATTTATATTTCAATACGAGTAGATTAGTACGACCTTATTAAGGTAAGGCACACATTGAGTAATGATGAACCAATAGTAGATAAAAATTATGTCCATAATAAAAAAATCTTAATTATTTCTATAATTAATAACATTTTTTCATAAGTTATGATGCATATCTATAATTCTCACTGTATCTCAAGATATTTCAAAATAAAAATTAGTAGAAATAATTGCATATTATCACATATTAAAAAATATCACCACTTAATTACTCAAATTTATACCAATTAATTAATCATGATAGCTTAAATGAGTTCTAAATATTAATAATTAATAGTGAGTCAAATAACACAATCAAATTTATGACAAATCAGAATATGGAAAAATTATTGAGTTTGGAGAGCTCGTCACGTCACCTTTTCATACACCAATTAAATGGCGACTGCTAGCAGCTGGCAATTGGCGGCCCACTACAGCTGGGATGTGCTTGTTATAGGTATAAAAATGCTTATTATAAATATAAACGTGCTTGTTATAGACATAAAAATACTTGTTATAAGCATAAAGATGCTTATTTATATATATTTATGCTTATAATAAGCACATTTATATTTATAATGAGCACATTTAGGCATAAAGGTGCTTGTTATAGACAAAAATGTGCTTATTATAGGCATAAATGTACTTATTATAAGCATAAATGTGCTTATTATAAGCATAAAGGTGCTTGTTATAGGCTGTTATCGGCATAAAGGTGCTTGTTATAGGCTGTTATAGGCATAAAGGTGCTTGTTATAGGCTGTTATCGACATAAATGTGCTTGTTATAGATATAAATGTGCTTGTTATAAGAATAAATGTGTTTATTATAAGCATAGGTATAAATGTGCTGGTTATAAGTATAAATATATACAAAATAAGCACTTTTATACCTATAACAAACACATTTATGCCTATAATAAGTACATTTATGCCTATAACAAGCACATTTATACCTATAACAAGCACAGCGATCTCCGAACTCAGCTGTAGTGGGCCACCCGCTGCCAGCTGTCGCCATTTAATTGGTGTTTAAAAAGATAAAATGGCGAGCTCTCCGAACACAATAATTTTTCCAGAATATGGGGGACTTGAATTTATTTTTTAAGGGGTAATATCACTTTGCCTCCCTATATAACCCAAATTTCATATAGATTTAAAAAATAAAAATATGCCATTTACTCTCTCCCATATAAGATTATTTTTTTTAAAAAATGTAATTGTAAACTTAAATATTTAAAAAAATATTTTTTAAATTTTTTTGAAATAATAACTTAACAGTTAAATTTTAAAAAATAATTATCAAAAAGAATTCATATGAAAAATATTTTAGGCAAGAAAGACTCGGATGGTATATTTTTTTTGAATTTATATGAAATTATGAGTCTACTTTAAGGGCCTAAATGAAATTATATTATTTTTATAATTAGGGCAAATTTCACTCAGGTCTTTGAGTTTAAGTATTATTATCATTCAGGTCTATGTTTTTAAAATTATAACATTGGGGTCCCTAGGTTTTTCAAAATTATCATCTGAGTCCTTTTTTA
>JAEMOT010004158.1:168371-185070 GCA_019297695.1 Apostasia ramifera | reverse complement strand
AAAAAAGGACCCAGATGATAATTTTTGAAAACCTAGGGACCCCAATGTTATAATTTTAAAAATGTGGACCTGAGTGATAATAATCCTTAAACTCAGGGACCTGGGTGAAATTTGCCCTTATAATTAATTTGCAGCCACCTGTTCATGAGAAATATTTTTTTTTTTTAAAAAAAAAAGGTTGAAATTTGACGTTGATAGTTTGGATGAGCGGCTGAGATGAACCCTGCGGTGAAGATCCAGCCGTAGTCCAAATCAATCACGGCGGTTGCCGATCACGGCCTCCGCGTGACGCGCCGCGTTTTATTCTTCCTTTACCGGTGGCTCCGGATTCGATTTCGCACTAAAACGCGGCCCAGCTCGAAATAAAAATTTCTAATTTTAAATTGTCTTTAATTTAAACTTATTATAATTTATTTAATGTTTAATTATTTTTTTTGTTAAATTAAATCTAATTATAAATCATATTTTTATAATAATATTTATTAGGGATAATTACCTATGTGCCACACCATTTCGCTTTATTTATGCGTTACTCATCCATTCTTAATTAATTACGCTATGCACACTCAAAATATTATAAAATCTTACATACACACACTTTCATTTGTTTCCATTATAATGAGCAATTATAATTTTTCAATAACCTAATTATAGTTAGCTTACAAAAAATCTGAATCATTTATTATATTATTATCTGATAAATTTTATAGTTAGGTTATAAAATCTGAACTATTTTTCAAGTTAGGTTTCAATAACCTAATTTATCTGAACCATTTTCACTCAAAATATATTTAAATATGGTAAAGGAAGAAAACATCCGCGATGTGAATTGATTTTAGGACAGATCAGCGCTTTAGTGTGACATTGAGGAAGAAAAAAATATGTACTATTAAAGGTAAAAATATAATTTTAATGATTTACTAACGAAATATTTTTTTTTCAAATAGATTTTGACTAAATTTTAACTTAAGTGTATGTATGTAAGATTTTATATTGTTTTGAGTGTGCATAGCGTAATTAACTAAGAATGGATGGATAACGCATAAATAAAGTGAAATTGTGTGGCAGACAGCTAATTATCCCTATTTATTATAAATATAAAATATATTAAAAATAATATTATAATTTTATTTTGGGTTAATAGCAACTAGGTCGCTCTAGTTTAGGCTTATGTGCATTTAAGTTCCTCTAGTTTTTAAATTGACCAAGTAGGTCCTCTAGTTTGAAGTAATGTGCAAATAGGTCCTTTAACATTAATAAAGAGACTCAATAGAGAATATTTTCTTTAATTAATAAAATAATTTAACTAATTTAAAGGATAAATTAATATTTTAGATGAAAATAAAGTCTCAACTAACCTATTAATTAGAGATAATGTCCTCCTTTAAGTACTTTAATTAATGCCAAAGGACCCATTTGTACTTTACTATAAACTAGATGATCTATCTGGTTAATTTTAAAACTTGAGGGACCTAATTGCACATAGGCTCAAACTAGAGGGACCCACTTGCAATTAACCCTTTTTTTATATTTCTAATATCACCTCTTTAATATAAACTATTATAACGTATTTATATACAAAAAATTTATCAAATATATATATATATTAAGTCGATTGTAAGTTAAAACGATTTTTTTTAGCGAGCTAACTTCAAGCTAAAAAAAAAATTTAAATCGATTAAAATATGACTGAGTTTTAGTTTTCATGTAAATTTACTACCCCAATGAGCTCCTTCCAAATTTCCTCCAATTTTAGCCAATCTACTTTGAGCAGGCTTGTGCTCGATTAATTTTGAGTCAAAGAAGCTTCACATCGATTAACTTCGACTCAAACTGAGCCAGATACAAAAATTTCAAGCTCACGCTGAACTCAACTAGTTGAAAGACCTATTACAGAATTTAAACTTTAAAATTAATATTCTCAATCTAATTTGAACGAAAATAAATAAATAAATAAATAATTACATAGGTTTCATGTGAAAGATGATCATAATACTCATTTAAACTCGAAAGATGAATATTTATATTTATCATCTCATAAAATTCATGTCTATCATCTGTAAACTAGAAGGTGTATTAATTTCATTTTTAATCTCTGATTTAGGATGATACACATCTTTTTGTTCTTCGATTGCGAGCAGAGTTTCACCTAAAATTTCATGCTTGGTACCTCGATTATAATACTATTGGAGGCCATAATGTAAATCGAGAAAGAGTAGCACACATTACGTGTGAGGAAGGTCCTAGGTTTATAATTGGATGTAACAAAATTTGACTTGTATTGCCCCATTTTGGCATTTGAAATCCAAATGGTTTCCACAGGACATCACTCAGCAGTTTGACGGTGTTAAACTTCTTGGTGTATGTATTACTCATGATGTTATATTTATTTTTAGCTATCATTGGGTCGTCAAGATGATAGTTTATATAGATTGACTTTCTCTTTTAACAAGTCCACAGATTGAGCAATTGTTGCTTCCACACAGCCAAGCTAGCCACCCTTATTGCTTCAACAATTGTCATTGATTTTGGACGTTCACAGTGGCGTTAAGTTATGTTGCCTATTTGTTTAGACGACATAGGCATTTTGTCAGCTAAGGATGTGATTGCCTGTATTTTTTGTGCCTCTTGCTATCAGATTAGTGTTCTTCAAGCTAATATCCTTTGTCATGTGAGTTATTTGTCGGTTGCTTTGACACTATCTCTAAAGCATGATGAGATTTCATTTTGGTTCCCTAGCGATGTACTTGTAATAGTTTCGTTAGAAATTGTTCTCTTATAAACTCCAGCTTGCTTTAGCTACTCACTTTTATGATCACGCTGCTTCATATTTTTTAGTAGACTCAATGCTTTCAATACATTCTAAAATAATACTTGAGCGTCAAACTGTAATTAATCATGGTCAAAAATTTTTGTTAGTCATATCATTAATTGGTAATAATTAATTATTTTTGCTAGCTGAGTATCGTGTTATTCTCTGCTATTGCTTATTTATACCCATGTTTAATAGTGATTGACATTGTTCTTTGTGTCACACTGAGCTTTTGGATATTTTGAGGAATCATATTGTGCACTATGCATTTCGTCCTAGTTATGTATTTTGACATAATGTAGTATTTAATGCACTGATTGATATTCTTAATTGTTGCAGAGTACGAAGTCATCGTGAGGTTCCTTTGACTTTTCTAATATCTGAGTCTCACTTCATGCATCATGCTAATATTTTGATGTATGGTTGCTTTGAGGGCGCTGACCTTTGCATTGACGTCATGGGCATTTCACCTTTGACATGTGCTGCTGCTACTATTCTAGATGGTCTTTCTCCTTAAGAAGTTACTCATTATGCTAATGCTTGCAAAATGGAAAAGACTTAGCTCCTCGTCAAGCTCATGATATTGACTTTTAGCTGTAGGTATTTGATATTTTTGATTATTTGACTCCTGATATGTTTCATTCGACACACGTATGTAACACCTTTGAAATGAAAGTCAACTTGTGAGGAGGACTATTTACTTCTTCTTTTGTCTTCTGTTATATCGGTTTACCTATTTAAAAAAGCATTGCTGCTGATCAATCATCAAGTTACATGCAAGACGATAATACCTTTAGGGGGCGTTTGGTTCAATGTTATCTTGATATTATATCATGTTATCTTGATATTATATCATGTTATCTAGAGAAGGCAATTGTTTGGTTTAATGATATCTACAAATAATCTTCTATTAGATTATAAAATTATTGGTCAAAAAATGACATTTAGATTACATAACATAATACCAAGATAATAATTAATTTGCATATGTTCTAAGAAAATTACATGTACAAGGCAACAGATATAAAATTAATACCATTTCTTAATATATATATATACATATATATACACATGTATATGTATTTTTCATTCACTAAAATAATTAGTAATTTAGTTTGAATAAAACTTCAATCAAGAACCAACTAAACTATAGACAATTTGTTAGGAATAATTTCTTATAAAAATGAGAAGGAAGTTGAGGAGAAAGTGCTTGAACAAGGTCCCCAATCAAGAAAGCCTTGTCAAAATTAAGACGAGCATTCAAACCTCACCAAAGGGTTTTGATATGAATGCATGATTCAGACGTGGGATCCTTGAACAAAGACAACCCACAAATAAAAACTTTAATCGTCGATTCTATGCTTGTGAAAATTTCGATGTTGAAAATTTCAAATTTATGATCAAGTTTTTCAGGTAAACTTTATTTTAAGAAGTTCTCCTAGCACACTGGAGAGGGAATTTGCCTAATACCAAGGAGTTCTGAATTCAAATCCACGCCACTGCAATATTCAAATGCGGTGAGGAGGAATCATATTGTTTGGAGCTAAAAAATAATAATAATATTAATAAGAGTTCGTTTTAAAATTTTTTAAAAAGAGACTTTCTCAAGTGAATATGAAAAGGTTAAAGAATTTAAAATAGCCGTGTAAACTTGCCATCGATTGTAGAATTGGTAGTAGAGGCGATATCAACTGTTAACTAAATTGCCAAGAGGGAGTGAGTGTATTGACCGTAGATTTGATCATTGGGCAGGTCAGGCTTGGCACAAGATGGCCTCGTTTTGGCTTCAAAATTTTTTTCTTTACGTAGGCTCAAGCAATGTTGCTTGGGGTCGCCAAGTCTATTTAATAAAATAATCGGGCCACGAAGCCCGCTCAAATATCATTAATGTTTTTCCTTAATTTGATAATTTTTTTTTTATAATTTACATGTATTACTTATTAAATTATAGCAATTAACACTAACAATTTAATTCAAGCAATAATTATTTTCATTATAAAAAACAGTAATTATTTTCCTTTTTTATATACGTATCAAGATAACAATTTAATTTAATTTTTTAAAGTATCAAACACAAATCATTGTGCATCATAAAATTAAAATTAAAGTTTATATTAAGATAATTTAATCATTATATAAGTTATAAAATATTTTATTTTTGACTTAAATTTAGTAACAATATATATATATATATGTATTTATAATAATGGGACAAACAGGTCTGAACTTAGTTTAAAACTAATGCCTAAACTCGGCTTAGAGAGTTTAGTGGGCATGAGCCTAAAAGCTCGATATCAATTTATAGGTTTATTTTTTTATTCAATCCTACCCAAATAGATATCGAGGCCTAGACGGCCTGTCAGATAGCCTGACCATTAATCAAATCTAATTGATAGCGACCTATTACTCCATCTCGGGCTATAAAAGGGATGGTGACATAGAGTTACTGCATGGTTAATATTGCTATTCAAGAGGAGACTCTACGAGAGTGAACTCTAAAAGAACATTGAAAGATCTACGCTATGCTGAGAGAATAAGTTTAATGTTGTTGATTTAAAGTGACACACAGCCATTGAATTTCTGCCATTATCATCATCAAAAAAGCAGACGAAGGAGCAAAGAGAGCTATCCAAGTAAATTTTTCTAGTGAGTTATCGAGTTTACGGCAAATATGGACGATAAGGTTTTGCCAGCTCTTTGCAGTTTGCAATTCCTCAAGAGATGATAGGAAGACTTTGGTAGTTTTGCCGACTCCCAATTGATAACAACTTATTGAGAAGTTAGGTGTATGCGAGCAAACGCGTGTCTTCTTGGGTCACTGGAAGTACTGGAATGCCTCAACAATAAATCTAATGGGATAGATTAGCGGAGAAAATGAAAAACTCCATCGCTTTGAATATTACGAAGAGTATGTTGGTACGACCCCCACGCTAATGAGCACCTGCTAACGATCAACATTCGCCAGTAGTGCTGTGACAACGTTTGGATTATCATAGATATTCGAATATCTTCACTTAGATGGATCATATTCGAAAATTAGAGAACAATAATTTTTTGCTGTTGTTCTAGATTCTTGAGATCTTCTTGCGCTAGTGTTGGATGGTCGGAAAAGCTTTGTCGAAGAGACATCTGCTCGGAGAATGTCGTAGGGAAACACTTAAAACCAATTAGTCGTCGCTATCAAATGCACTGAAGAGCTTCAGCTAATGGAGATTATGGATGTTAACATCATGGAATTCGTTGATCATTAAAGTGTCTTCTCTTGGTGGCAGCTTTTGGTTCAATGGAGCATCACCAAAACCTTATCTTTGTTATAAAGTTTTCGATTTTGGAGGTCATTCCTACTGTTTTTTTCGATGGATTTGTCGAGTCTAAAAGCTTGTCAATAATTTAAGACTCGTGAAAGAATTCTTACTTTAAACCTTAGATGAATGATACGACAAAAGTACAATAAATTATTTTTTCTATACATTTGATGGAATCAGAATTTTTTTCACTTTTCAATTATGTTCGGTCAAAATCTATAAGAAAATATTAATATTTTAAATTTATCATAAATTTAATAATTTTATTTTATATTTTATATAAATTTTAATCTTAAAATCAGCTGATTCGACTCTGGCTCAAGATTGAATTAAAATTTTCTAATTTGACCTCAATTTGATCCAAAGAATGAGCTAGGTCTAACTCATTTGTTATTGATTCGAGCTTGAACCGAATCAAAGTCAATCTGACTTTCAAATATTATTTTACATTTTAACCAAATTTTATATATACATCATTCAATCAGCTTAAATTATAACCAATTATTTAATTTAATGATTAAAAATAAAAACAAAAAAATAATTTACAATAATATAATTTAAATAAAAATTATAAAAAAAATTCTAATAAAACTTTTTATTAAACTATTAAAAAAAAACTAACATGCTAAATCTAATTAGACGAGCTAGACTAAAACAGATGATACCTCAAGCACTTACACATGCATCAAGAGGATAATTACGCGTTAATGTTGAACGACGAAAAACCGTGAATCAATGGAACAAGATAACTTCAATTTTTTATTTTTCCATAATTTGATTCGCTTCTAATGATACTCGTGACAAGATAATCAGGAACTGATAAATGGGATAATTACATATATAACACAAAACTGATATTTTATATATATAATATAATAAAAGAAATGTTAAGTATCAAGAAAATAACATCCCGATTAACAGAATANTATATATATATATAATAATAATAATAATATTATTATTATAATATTTATATTTTTTTGTGTTACATGTGTAATTATCCCAAAGCTGTAGTTCAATCATACCTTCTGCATCTCCAAGCTGAAACAGAATACAGAGCTCTATCCTGCCAGCAGAGAAGAAGACAGCCATTCTCCGCCTTCACTCTGCACCCATCGCAGCCAAAGGCCAGTAGCAGCCTCCTGGCCTGAAGCATGCCGTAATAGGTCATCGGCCGCCGGCGGAATCCGGCCATCTCAAGCCGACGCGTCCACCTCTCAAGCCTCTCATGGCGCTCCTTCCTCTCCGGACCTTCGCAAGATATGATGTTCTTGATCTCCTCCCCGAACATCTTCTCGACCCTCGCCCTATCCGGCGAATGCCGGGGGGCCGTTGACTCCAAGCAGTCGAACAACGTCGAGTAGAAGTTCAAAGCCTCCATGAATCTCTCGTTCAAAGTCAACCCATTGTGGTTCGATTCCTGCTCTGTTACCAGAAAGATTTTGGGCGAGAGGCCCCAGATCGAGGATAGGAGTCTTTCCATTTTGGCAGGGGAAGGCGACTCTGGTTTGCGGTCCTTGTCCAGGGGCACGCCGCAGGCGAGGAGGGTGTGGAGATGGAGGGCGGAGACGACGGCGAGGGCCTCCCCGGTCTTGACGCGAAGGCTTTCGACGTCGAGGACCTCGAGGGGGGAGACTATCGCGTTGAACTGGAAGGGGATGTCGAGCCTTTCTGCTTCGTTGGAGAGAAGGGAAGCGGTTTGGGCGAGGAGATCGCTCTGTTCGCTGACGGCGGTTATGCGGAGGTGCGGCGGGCCCTCTGGACGGCCGGCGAGAGCTTGGAGAAGAGACAGCCAATGGGTGGAATCAGAACCGCCGAGATCGACTAGATGGATGACTTTCTCTCCCTCCATGGATTCCATAATGGCTTGGTTTGAGATGAGGAACGATAGACGGAGGAAGGGGCAAAGGTCGAGGAAGAGGCGGCGGGCATAGGCGCCTCCGGCTCCGTCAGCTCCGGCTCCAGCGAGGGAAGGGTCAAGGGCGCGGTAGACGCCAGGCCAGGAGCGGAGCAGACGGCGCGCGAGTGCTGTGGAGAAGTAAGAGGCGATTCGCTGCACAGTGTCGCCGTCACCCGAGGAGAGGAAGGAGATGGGTTCGAGAAGGGCGTTAGCTTGGTAAAGGTCGCCGGCGGCGACATGGTTGGCGCAGTTGAGAAGGAGGTGGATGAGGAAGAGGCCGCGCTCGTCGGAGTTCAGCTCCCGGAGCCACGGTGCGCACGGCGAGCCCAGAGCCGTCGGCGACATCGACGTGAAGCTCCGGAGAGGGGAGGAAGTCGTCGGCGACGAGACCTCGTCGGCGATTCCAGCCATTAGTGGGGGAAAAGGTCGACTTTCTTCTACGGATTTCTGAAAATCTCGCAAAAGATCGATTCTTCGAGAAGATCTTGCCAAGATCAGAGCGGAAAACAGATTTTGACGAAAGATCAGCGGAAAAGATAAACGAACAAGATGAAGCCCCAGAGCGACGAGATTCCTGCCATTAATGGGGAAGAAGGTCTTCACAGAGAGGAAGGCGGACGAAGAGGACGAATCCCCAAACCGATCCTTTAAGAGGAGAAGTGGAAAAGCGAAAAGAGAAGGAAGAAGATGGTAGAAAAGACGCAACCCAAACCGGAAACAGGGGAAACAACAAGCTCCAACAGAGTCAGCAAAGAAGAGGGTCGCATTCAACAAAGGAAACAATTTTCTGATTCTCCAGCGCAGGAGGAGATCAAGAGAGGGACATTTGGATGCAGTTCTCCATGAGTCTCGCGGATGAAAGGAGGAAGAAGATGCGGCTCAAGCATTCGCTTCTTCTTTCTCTATTATCATGATCTGCCGAGATCCGTTGTTACTCTCTCTCTCTCTCTCTCATATACTTGCAGTCAACAGATGTCTGAAAGGAGGCGGGTTTGCGAGATCGTTAGGCGACAAAGAGGAAGGCTTTTGTCGGCATCAATTTGCTGTCTGTTTGCTAGCGCCGCGGAATATTTGTGAGGGGAGAGAGAGAGAAAGGGGGAGAGAGAGTAATAAGACTACATAAAAATTGGGTTTTTTGATTCTTTGGTTGAAGGAAAGAATCACTGACAAAATTTTAAGGCCCTGCACCGCTGCACCCGAAAACTAAAATATAGAATATTTTAATTTAATTTGTGAAATAAAATTAATATTTTTATTAAAAATTATTTAATATATAAAATAAAATAATATCTTTTATATTAAAATTAATATAAAATAATTAAAAAAATTTATTTATTATTATTATAATTATTATTTTCAAATTAATATTATTTTAATTTTAATTTTGATCATTATGTCAAACAAAACTAGAATTAAAATAATATTAGAAACAATAGAACTAAAATTTTATTGAAATTAAATTGAGATCGAACAATATAATAATTTAATAGTATTATTAATAAAACATAATAAATAATTAACGTATTCTTTGATGGAAAAATATTGGGAGAGAATTTTGGGATATTACTTAGTTATAATTGGGCATTGAGTCGGGCATATGTTTTAAACTCTCTTAAATAATTTAATTTTAGATTTGAGTAATTTTCATTAAATATAATTTAAATTAAAATAATTTAGATGTTATATCAAAAATATATATGTAATATTTAAAATTGCTATGCTGAAAAAGAAAAGAAAAAAAAAATACCCGAAACTTAAGAAATTGGCAGACCTTTTAATCTCATATTGATAAAATTACTCAATTTTGTTTTATTATATTGCTTAATGTGAATGTTGATGCCAAAAATCAATCAAAAGTCCAAAAAAAGACTTTTTATGTAAAAATCGATTAAGCGAAAAACTACAATACCATATTGCCGGCAGATTTCAAGAGCTTCACTAGATTGCTTTGTTTTTTCTTACAGAGAGTTGGGCTGTAAAGAAAAAAAAAGAAAAAAGGACAAAAGAGAGGGAACTGGTTAGTGGATACTACTTACATTTTCTTATTATAATGAAATTTTATAGTCTGAGTCTGTCCCTAGATAGTCACTTTAAAGAAATGGTCTTCGTTTTTAGCTTTGCGCTAATTATGACTGTAGGGTCAAGGTGTTGTGGCCTTGCCTGTACTGGATATACGGACTGAGCAGGTAGACCATACTTTTTAAAAGCAGCATGGGGCTCTGTGTCTTACGTGATTAGTTCGTCAAAGGTTGTTCATCAGGACGATTGCCTTTCACCCTACATCCGTCGTCGAATTCCCCCAGTACTCATGTCATGTAGGCCTCCACATATATGCTCTAGATATGCCGGTACAAATATAGATATAACACTGAACAAAGTTAGTAGTTTGCACTGAGCTCTGCTAAGTATAGCAATGGCAAGCTCAAATTTGATTATTCAGTCACTATAATTGAATTAGGTACATTTATTTAAATTTAAATTTTAATTATATTTTATTATATATATATATATATATTAAAATAAAAAATAAATTTTATTATAAATTTCTACATACTTTTATAATAAATAATTAATTCATTTTATATCATATATAAATTTTAACAAAAAAAAATCTACTTTAAATGTTAACTGTAATCATATTAAAATTAACTTAGCAAACTTTGTCACGTTATATGTAATAAGTAATTTCATAAAAAAAATCTATATAGTAATATGTGCTGTGATCTTAATTATAATATAATTATAAAATGAAATAAATGTTTTATTTGATTATTATTGAGATTAAGAGTGTTTAATCTCAATTCTGTTTGTTAGGTTGAGGGAAAATCAAACTAATTTTTTTTATAATATAGAAATTTATATATATATATATATATATATATATATATTATAGAAGAAGAACAAGATTTTATTTATATTATTTCTATTATTTTGTAAGTCAAGATTTAAGTTAAAATTTAGATTAAAGAGACACATATTATGTCATCTCATGACATCTAAAAAAATAGAGGTATTATTCATCTTATTTTTAAAAAATTACGTGATTTGAATACTCTTCAGGGAATCACTCATCTTAATATTAATTAAATTCAAGTATATAATTTTTTCCTTTAAAAAGTGCATTTATAATTAATTTAGGATCACGCCTTTAAATATATATATATATATATCTAAATATCTTCTCGTAATTTACTTATAATTCTGTTATATTTGTTTGTAATTAACTTGCCTAGAAGTATTTCCTTGATGCTTTTTTTTTTGAGAGACTCAAAATCTTTGCTTCAATTTGCTTCATTATAACACGGAGGCACGTAAACCTAAAACCTACTGAGCTCTATGTGGCTTACAGGGCGTTTAGTTCAATGTTATTTTGATGTTATGTTATGTTATGCTATCTGAAGAAAGCAATTGTTCGATTTAATGATATTTATAAATAATTTTTTATTAAATTATAAAATTATTAATTAAAAGATGATATCTAAGACCCTGTTTGGCGCGAGGACCAAAATAGGACCAAAACAGGGNTGAAGTAAAATATTATTTTTTATATTAAAATTTATGTAGAATAATTAAAATAATTTATTTATTGTTATTATTGTTATTTTTTAAACTAGTACTATTTTGATCCTATTTTGGTCCTTGCGCCAAACAGGGTCTAAATGTCATGACATCTAGATTACATAACACGATACTAAGATAACAACGAACCAAACGCCCCCTTAGTCTTTTGATATTTGAGAATATTGATTTAGAAATTCAATTAAAATTATAACTTAGAAAATTAATAACTCATTCACACCTTAAAAAAATTGAGTGCATTCTAAAAAAAAAAAAAAAGAGTAATTTTTACCATTAAAATTACTTTGTTGAATTGGTCAAATCCATAAATTCATATATTAAAAAAAATCCATAAATTCATGATTCTAAATAATTAAAAATATAGAAAATAGTCATTCTCAGTTAATCCGGGCATATGTCATAAGAAAATAAAGTGTGACGTCGCTGGATATACTAAAATAATCGTATGCAAGACTTAAAAACAATTATATTTATTCAATCAAAAAATATATATATATTTAAAAATTTAAAATATTACGAAATATAAATATTATGATCTGGACTATTTATTAAATAAATATATAGCACGAAAGAGTATTAATTGTCATTGTTTTTTTGTCATTCTCATACAATTTATTATTCACAAATAAATATTATTGGAATATATTCTGATTCTCATAATTACAACTCAAGAAGAAAAATTTCTTCAAAAGTAAAAAATATATAATACTAAATATTTGAAAATTAGAAATTCTGCATAAATTATCCTCAATAATAATTATTTATGCATATTGCTACAACTTCAATAAATAACTACAATTTATTAATTTTCTATAAAAAAAAAGAACTACAATTTATTCTTCAGCACTTGTTTAGCTAAGTAAACTTTTGCTGAGTGGAATTTAAATTTTTATAATGATATTTTTATCTACAAATTTATATATGATAGTATATATATATAGCTTTTGATAAATAATTAAAATTCATTCACTAGCACTTATTAGCAAAGTTAACTTTATTCATATTTAAAATTTATGTATAATTTAAAATATTATTAATTTAAATGTAGGGAGGTGTGTGATCTGAGTTTTGAAGTATTTTTTTTTTTTTTATTTTGAAACAAGCTATTAATTTTTACTCTTGTAATAAATGTATGGGAGATTTATATACTTAAAATATAAATACTATTCTTAAAATATCTTAAACATATTATTATTACCAACTCTATGTTGTGATCTCCATTAGTTATCTACTATCTGACTCGATCAAATTTTGATTTGATTAGCTACTAATCATGATCAGATTAGTTGTTAATTATGTTTTGTTCATGTAATAAATATTTTTAAAATAAGTAAGAAATACTGAATATTATTCAGTAATATGAAAATATTAGTAATATCACTTCAATAATTTGATATATAATATTAATAAGTAATATTACTAATATTTTTTTAATTATTAAGTAATATTTAGTGTCTATTACTTATCTCTAAATTATATATATAAAAAATCATAATTAATTTAGATAGCAGATGATGAATGCATACCATATACCAAGTGGATAATATTAATATATTTAAAGTATCTCTAACACATAAAATATACTATTATATTAGTAAATCTCCCTAAATATAAAGTTATATTAATTACCATATTTTCATTTTCTAACTTAGGTAAACTGTGATTATCATTAAAGTTAGGGTGATAAATGTGAAGTTTTTATCTTTAGAAAAATTTAAAGAATAATATAGACAATTTTTATGGTGGTATATATAATTATCCCTAAATTTAGGTACATAAAAGATTGGCCATATTTGTCAAATATATTATTGTTATTTATTAGGAGAAGACAATAGTCATTTGACTTATTAATAGAGTTGGTTTGGAAGTTTGCCTAGAAGTAAGGGAGATGGGAATATGGTTGGCCTCCATATTCCTCATCCTCACAATACTCCAAGGAAGCCCTAACAAAACAAAGCAACACTCCTAGCTGCCATTAATGGCCTCATTCTAAGGTGCTAAAAGGACAAATGGACAATGAAGGTGGAGAACAAGACAAGGCATGTAGAGGAGAAAGAGGGCCAACCATGGGACCCCTCCCTTTGTTTTGTGGCATATGGGAGAAAATGACTCTCTTTCATCTCCCTTTGTGACAATAATTCTTCTTTCGATACATTTATGGTTAATGATGAGGATAAATATTCGAAAAAATATTTCACGATGATGCTCGTTGGAAGTTCGTTTATATTTTATTAGGATTAGTGGATAAGTTCGAAGATTGTTATATAAAAGTTTGAACAAATGTTTTTCAGCTTGTGTGTATTCACGAACAAACTCATTTATATTCATGAGCAGCAAAATTTATATAAATGTTTATAAAAATTCATATAAATTATTGTCTTTGTCTATTTGCCCGTGCTAGATAAAAAATAAACAAGCAAACTGAATGAAGCTATACTTGATAATGTTCATTTACAGCTCCACTCCCAAGAAATCAATTGACTCAAAATCGATCTAAACTCAAGTCGTTTTAGATTCAAGCCAAGCTACCAAAGGAACATGGGATAGAATTCGGGACTTTTTAGTTGTTATATATATACTCAACTGATAAGACTCTGATCTGATTTGGATCTGTAATGTCTTCGGCTTCCCCTTTGCTGGATGCCTCCACTATTGTTGCAGCTGCACGTCACTAGTGATCCTCTTCTCTGGTTTTTTTGAGGACGTATCATTAACTACTATAACACAATTGTCAATAAAGTTCAATAGTTATATTATAGTTATTGTTTTGAGTTGACTTTAAAAATATTTTCTAACGTGCCTCGCTTAACATATTTTTTTGAAAAATAACTTAGGTTTCTTACAATTCAACTAATAAAGTATAAAACCGTAGTAAGTTATATCCTTTTAGAGGATATAAACTGATCAATAAAGAAAGACATTCTCCTATTCTAAATAAAATCACTAATTTTGGCTTTGATTTCTATGTAATCGACGCTAATATTTACATTCTTTTTTATATAGGAATACATAAATGTATGAACTAATATAAGGTAAGTAAAGATTTGCTCACCTAAATAATTATGATTTTGATTAGGGGTGGTAATTTTATGTAAAAATCAAATTTTGCTCTAAGCTCATTCGTATTTTGCTCGATTTAAAATTAACTCAATATTTCTCAGTTACCTAACTCAAAAGTAAATCTCTCCAACACATGATACTCTATGTATGTAACTAAAAACTTTAAATATTACACTATTATTTAAATACGCGATACTCTATAATTCAAATTTTATGAAGAGTATGATATGTAAGTAATAGTTTAAATTTTTACAACATTTAGATGAGTGTCTTTTTATTTGTGTGAGTAAATTTTAAGATTTGGCTGTACAATATATACCATTCTGAAATTGAGACATAAAATGTCCCATTAGTCCCGAATGCCAACTAAGTTCCCTGCACCTAATTCTGTAATGAATCAAGACAGATAGGAGAAGATGAATATGAAAAGATCAAACAACATTGTTCTAAGTCATACATCACGGCCTCACGCTATTCACTTGGATCATTCCACGTTAGCCAACAAGACAAATTCATGACAAAAAATTAGGTCAGGAGTCGCAAACCCCGCCTATCAAGGAACCCGAGGAGCCCCAATATAACTCTAAGGAAATCCCCTGTCATGGTGATCATAACTTTGTTCAATATCACTATTAAAACAAAAGTCTGCTTCGTATCAATTTAAATGCCACCCTCTTGTCTTGTTTAAATTTTTGAATAAGAAAAAATTAATTTAATATTAAAAATTATATAAAATATAAAATAAAATTAATTTTAATATTCATATTTATATTTATAGTTAAAATTTTTGTTAAATAAATAATAAAAAAAAGCTTGAGTTGTAGACAAGGCAGAAGAGAGGGGACTTTTGTTAAAGATAGAAAGGAAAATATTTAATTTTTGTTTGGAATGTTTATTTGCTATTTTTTAAATGATGGTACTGCACAATCCCAAAATCATCACAAAAAGATTATATAAAACATTATATAATGAATAAATAAATTATTTTAATAAATATCTATCAACTTGATACAATTTTTTGAGCTGTTTTTTTTTTTTTTTAACTCTGCTATACTTTTGAGCTGGTATTATTTTATGAGAGATAGAGGAGAGAAGCTGGTGGGACAAGAATTGAAGTAAATAGGGGTGAGAGTTTGCGTCGAAAATTATTCAATTATTTAATATTTAGATTGATATTATGTTCGGCTTGATTTTATGAAAAAAAGTCATGAGAAATGGTCTGAAAAAATTCATTTTTTAAAATATAATTAATATATTCAGTTATTTATTATAATTATTTATTACTCATATATAAATTTATGTTAATTGTAGTTAAAAAATCTATTTGGTAATTTTGTGAATAAAATTAATCTAAAGTCAAAGTCAAATAGAGGTAATTTTTTTTAAAAAAAGATTTGCTTATGAGAATTTTTAAGTTGATTTCATTAAGGCCTGAGCTAGGTTGAAATCAGCTAAAACTCAAATCGTGTTTAAATGAGCTGAGCTTAAGTCGCGCGTGACCTGGGTTTAACTCATATTATTCTCACTCCTAAAAATAAAGAGTAAAATAATAAAATAATCAATTATAACTCATTAATGATGTCAATTCCTTAAAATTGAAATATGTTATGAATAAAGAGAAATGACAGGGAATAAATGATAAAGAGCTATCATACTTACAGCTTTGAAGAGTCAAATTAATATTTTATTAAAATTTTAAATTATTATAATTTTATTTTACATTTAAGCATAAATTATATTATTAAGGGTAAATAGCATCTGGGTCCCTCTAGTTTGATCGTATGTGCAAATAGATCCTTCAAATATAAAAATGTAGCAAACTGATCCTCTAGTTTGATGAAATATGCATATAGATCCTTAGCCGTAACAGACGTTAGAAATTATTTTCTCTCCTTCCTCTCTCTCCTCTCTTCCAGACAAGAGGGACCGCTTTCCTTTCTTCCACTGTTCGGGAAACCGCCGCGCGTCGCCCGCTGCCGCTCCGTCGCCCTCCTCGCCTCCACCCCGTCGCCTCCCGGCAGCCTGCCGGCCACCGGAAAGCGT